>JAEQBA010000332.1:0-71036 GCA_019434445.1 Phalangium opilio | reverse complement strand
GTAGCTTATGTCAAAACTCAAAAACCTACGTAGACTTCTTTCTTTCTATCTCCATATATATTCTTTGCTTGCTGAGTAAAGAAAGAGGGTCCAAGTCTTACTTCGGAACTCCTCCGAAAAGAAATCCCCAAAAGATAAGAGAATAAATAGCCTTCCTTCCTGAGACGCTCCGGCATTCCATAATGACAGAAGATGCAATAGCTAAAAGTTCGGGGAAGTGGGATAAAAATTCCCCAGTGAATTCCCCCCCCCTCTCTTTCTCCGACTTGAACTTTTCCCTTTCTTTTCAAAAGTAAAATGAAAGAATGAGGAAAACGAATTTGGATCGTCGAGAGGAGGAGGGCATTTTCTTTAGCCCTGGATTCCTAATTTCTTTCAGTATCGCTTGGCGCGATTAAGCTTAACTTTTCCATCCCCTCAACTACTCTCTTTGGGCTTTGCAACGTTGATTACCTACTATTTCCAGACGATGAAAACGATTTATTTTTCCATCCTATTCAGCTAGGGAATTAAGGTTTTAATCTTGATAATGAATAATTAATTCTAAATTTTCTATACGATAAAATTGTTTGTGCCTGCATGCATCGGCTTTGTTATTATTAATTATTTTAATTCAACCTTATCAGTAGTAAATTCTCGTGGAATTCTTTGTAAACGCTACATTGTTTCTACGAGGTTATTTTTGAATGTATAATATACATTCTAATGTCGATTATATTTGGATTTGCAAGTAAAAATATCGTATCCCAAAACAAATACATTTATGCAAATTAATTATGCCATAATTTACTTTAATAATAATAATACGCATTAAACCCCTTTTATCGGTCCTCTAGAATTGTAATGTTTGAGGAATTAATTGATGATAATTTACATATATTAAAACAGTAAAGTTGGTTCCCTACTGAGACATTATCCTACTAAAGAAAGAAAGAAATGTAGAAAATACTAGCAGTAGGATAAAAGAGAAGAAAAAAAACCCAAAAAATCCCATAATTCTAGATTTGCAAACGAAAAAGAATGATATTATAGACCTTGTTCGGACCGTCCATTTTTTTTTTTGGAAGGGGGATTTTTGGTATAATTTTACTTGTCACACAGAATACATTATTCATTTAAAATTGTAAGGCGAGTATTCGCTCCTGGAAAAGTATTATTTGTAGAAGTTAATCATACGAAGTTGACTTTACTTTTTGGTCTGAATTAGCTTATATTAAATTGGAGAAATTAAGAAGAAAATAAAAGGGCGTGTTTTGAAGTACACCTATAAACAATAATCCAACAAACACGAAACGTACGAGCTTTATAAATTCCAGTTCGATTTACTTCAAAACATTTACTTCTAGAAGAAAAAACGCGCATCCTAAAATAAAGGATAAGAAGCAAGAGTATCGCGTAAAAATTGGTCTGTGACATAATTTTAAGAAAGTCACTTTGAATTACTTATACTTTAACTGCAAAAAGGCGCGACTTTCTTATTAAAAAAATAAAAATGAAAATGGTCATTTCGCTAGAATGAACGCAAACTTAATTAAAGAGGATGGTAAGGAAAGGATTTTGAAACCGAAGCGTCCGTATTATAAGACTACCTAGAACCGAGAAAGGCGAGGCGAGGGGGCTTAGGAATAGATAAACGCTCCTGTATAATGCAAAGAGCAGCTCTCCTTTTTTGAAACAAAAGATGAGTGGTGCACACGAGGGAAAGAAGATTCCCGCTCACCTGGAATCAGAAGAAGGCTTTGCGGAGAAGCGAAAATGAGAGGAGATGGCAGGTTAAATTGGAAAGCGGTCAGGGAGAAAGAGCGAGCTTTTGAATCTTTTAAAGGATCGCTGCACGGAAATACTTCATTTAAACAAGGCCCTAACATTAGATTTATAAGAGTCTCGATAAATTATTCCTCGATAATTAAAAGTAGCACCATATAATTAGGCTTAGCGATAAATAATTTAATAAGGCGAGTAAGGCATTGTATATCCTACTCAGCTAGTTTACCCTCTCTTTAAAAGAGTGTATACAATCTAACTGTCCGATAGCTCATGGTTATTAAGGTCCTTCCTTTTCGCTTTTGGCAGACCATAGTACATACAGTAACTCTTATCTAAGTAGGAAGTAAAAATAAGCGATGTTTCGTTCCACTAAAAAGGCTTGGAGGTACGCGCATATTTTTTAAAAGATTTAAGACCGTCAGGCGTTTTTGGCCTTACACAAGACAGCCCTTAAGGCGCCTATGATGCGCAAAATAAGAAAAAAGCCAGTGCAGGGTAGATTTGCATTCCAGCACGGCGACTTCCTTCTTGGCAGGCGGGCTTCCTCCTCTATATCTTCCTTACTTCCTTTCCTTAATAGAAAGGAGATAACCAAAGCAAGCCACCATCTTATATACATTGTATCCAAAAAGAAGCCTATAGGTGTGCTAGCTCGGAAGGACGCATTCGCTGCCTAAGTATAATCGGGATAATTTAAATACCACAACTTAAATCGTTCTTGCTATAGATTAATTACGTTAAGTTTAAACTACATTTGTTCAAGTACAGTTTACCTTGGATGAAATATTTTGATAAGATAGATTTCAAATTATTCCGTCAAAGCGCAGTAAAACTTAAGACTTTTCCCATCAAAATCTATAATGTTTCTAACAACAATAAGATCAGTCTTGTAAGAGAACCGAAGGACACGGTTGGTGGTTGTATAACCAAAAGGCGAAACTTATATTAATTGCTTAACATCGTGTCAAACGCATTTCTCGATTAACTCCGACTCGAATCCTTCCCAGCATCCCATCCCAAACGATCTCTCTCTCTATCCTTATAACAGTGAACAGTTGGAGGGGGGGGGGGGCTTGTGCTGGAAATATTATCTTCCACGTTCCCTTAAGGAAGTCCATTAATATATACCGCGAACTGGCGCGCTTCATCCGTGATTAACGACCGAGGCTTAAAATTCCCCGCTAGATTAAGTTCCATCTTTTGCTAACCTTAGGTCTTTTACATAGGCATTAAAAGTCGATATTTTAGATATAATAGAAAACACCGAAGCTAGCTGGCTATAGTTGTTTCGGGAAGGGACCGGGATAAGCAAGATAGTCTATTCTATTTTTAGAATATTTCATCTCCTTTTAGAGACGACGGTACGAGAGTTTGTTTCTAAAACCGCGAAACAAGTTTCCCCCGAGTTTCCCGCCGCCAATTCCAACAGGGTTGGCGGAAACTCGGGTACACACCAAGAAGCAAATAGAGTCTTATTATTAGTTGTGCGCCCAATTTTAGGCCTTTCTCGCGAGACCCTCTTTGGCAATCCGAGTCACGAATGACTTTTCTTCTTCCTTTGCGCGGTTCCTATTCCGGACCGGAATGTTCAGATTTCTTTCTCTCTCGTAGGCCAAAGACGTAGGCTAGTTCATCCCACTATAAGAATCAATAGCCAAGGCCTAAAAATTAACTCTAACTCTAAACTGATCCCTATTGAATACAGCCAGTGGAATGAAGCGCGTGTTTGTAGGACGTGTCCCGGGTTTCCCCTGTCGGCTATCCTGTAGTATCCAGGGTCGGGCGGCAAGCAAAGTGCGAAGGCACGCAATCTCCCATCCCTAAAATCCTTCTCCTCTCTCTCTCTCTGATCTTAAGCCTCTTTTCCTCCTCCTGTCTATCCATCCCTCGGTCCTCTCGTTTCCTTGTTTCCAGGGAGTGGGGGTTTCCCATTTCCGCACTCTCTGATTCCAGGGACCACAACACCTCTCTCTCTCTCCCTATTCCACTCCTGCTGCACTTCCATTTTCTTCATTGAGCAACTCTGACTAATCTTAACTAGAAACGGCAGAAGAAACAAGAGAGGGACACAGCGAGAGCTCGTCAAAGGACACCAACAATGCGTATACAAAGCGAGAGACTCTCATCCCTCCCTCAGCGTCAGGGAAAAAATTAGATCAGAGATACAAAGTCTCTTGACCTTACGATAAGGAGAATGAATAAGATATTTTAGGCTTTCACGATGGTGTTAGGTTAGAAGGTTTGAGGCAATTTGGGACCGTAAGGAAAGCAATTAGATGCCGCGGAGCTAGTTGATAGACTTAACATATACATTTAGGCAATTTAGGCATTGGTTGTTTGCCCAATTTGGAAATCGGGGTTAACATATTCGCAGGAAACAGTATAACAAAGAAAGAGTATGCATTAACGAAAGCAAAAGTATAGTAGGTCATTTCAAGAAAAAACCATGGCGTTACTAACTTCCCCATGCATTCAGTATTAAAGATGGTACTGTGGCTTCTCTAACTAAGCAAATTCCGAGTGCGCACTTTGAGAGGAATTTGCAGGCGAAAGTAAGAAAGATGGAAATAAATCAGATCCAAAACTCGAGAGTCTCGCGCGGGGTCCCAATGGGGACGTCAAGAATTATTACAATCCCCTAGTTTTTGGGGAATGTCCAGCTAGCTCGGAGAACCACAAATAACGACCTAGGCTTCTTCTTCTTCTCTTCTTGGGCTATTTCCTTTGAGAGAGAGAGAAGGAAAATAATAAAAAATTGAGGACGATATTTTAGGGTCGAATCTTTCAGAAAGAACCTAGAAACTCATGTTTTATTCCATTCTAGAAGAGATTGTCGCTTTCCTCCTCGTACCTATCCCGATGTAAGGTAATTAAATTTGTTTTTTATGTCGAGGAATCGGGTTTTACTGGACCGAGAATCGATTTTTTCTTTCATTTCATTGTCGAGAAAACCCGAGTTACGTTTTGGTTTTTGCATGGGGAAGACGTTTTAGAATATTTTAGTAAACCGTGAAAAATATTTATGAAAACTGCAGAGAATATAAATATTTACTTTGGGTGGCCCGTTCACATACGATAAATTTGTCGCTCTCTGATTTTAAATTGAACAGCGAACGTTTGATGAGATTTTAATGATTGGAACCCAATTACAAAACATAGACTAGGTATCCTCTATCAATGCCCTAAATACCAATATTAAATACTCAATTTTCATTATCAAAACTTATTGGTTAACGACTAGCTACTTAAGTTTAATAGACGATAGTTTACTCTACTTTAGGTTCTAAAATCATAATGGTATCCTTAATCCGGATAAGTCCTCCAGTTCTTTATCCTTTTCAAAAGGTCCCATTTCACTTATATACTTAAAAACTAGACAAAAAAATAGAGTAAAATAGCATCCAAAGCCCTAAAAAAGAAAACAAAGGGTGCCTTAACTCGAGTCAAATCCTCTTTTCAAAATATAGATGTTTTTTCTCTTTACTCCAGATAAATCCTTTTCCCTTGTTCCATACTCTATTATAGTTACTTTCCTTGTTAGGAAGCGAATTGCCCATTCTTCCCCCTCATCTTTTCTTTAGGATCTAAATCCCCTCGCTTAAAACACGGAACTAACTCTCTTTGGAAAGTAAAACTACATTATTTTAACAACAAGGGATATAATTTTTAAATTTCTCTTTACTCGGACGGTATAGACTAAAGAGAAGGCATCCAACTTTTTAAAAACATTTTTGGATAAAATTCAAGTCACGTAGTCAGGGTTTCGTGTCAGTCTCGTTTCCGAGCCAAGATATGCTTTTATTTTTAAAGGAGTCGAGGGGCTAATCACTGTCAGATTTCTAGTGTAAACCGGTTAGGGATTACGCGTAATTATCTTATCACGGTCAAGGGGAGAGTTTATAAGATTACAGTTAAAGGCACATACAATCGTGTACACCGATTACACAGAGTGACCGACCCCTCGAAAGGAGTGCAAGAACCAGGTAGAGTCGGTTGGTTGGTAGTTCTGCCATGGCTTTTATGCAATTTGACTTCATTTAAATATAGTTAACTCGAGTTTTCTTATCTTATCATTTCTTATCTTTCCAAAATGGATATAAGAGTATCTATCCAAGGTAATATAATTTAATACAGGTAAGTGTATTTGAAGTCATTATCAACTATAACTGACCATAATGGTATTTTTACGATAGCTTTCCTTTGAACTCTAGAAAATATAGCGTGCTTTAGGTTGTTTAAAAAAGGGATAGTGAAGTCGAAAAATAAATCAGCTTTATCGTTATATTTGATAAATGTTAAGAATCATTTATCTAAATTGGATTAACGCATACGTTATCAGTAACGTAACCAATGTACGTTATATATTATAAAGACATAATATTTTTCACATTCCCACGTTTGAAAATAAGGGTCCAATTATTCATTACGCAGCAAACCTAACGAGAATTCTAATGAGCTTTTAATTGAATTTCGAGCTTAATCGCTTCTCTCTTGAGATTAAAAAAAATAATATGGTAATACGTTGGTAGAGCAGAACGTCATTAGTTAAATCATGCGTGCCTACGTAGTAGAATGGTCTTTTACAAAGAATTCAAGAGGATTATCGAGAGCTTCGTAAGGAGGCGTCCTAGTTAAATGTTTTGACGTGCATGGTCAGGCCAATATCCCGATCTAAAGAACTATTGATAAAGGTACATTTTGTCAAAGAAGAAGACAAATCGGCTGTCATCCAAATTTAAAAGAGGCCTTTGTGTTGTAGTAAGCTAAGTATTCGATCAACGACCATCCATCGTTGCCCGGGCCGCAAAACGCGAAAACTTTCCAAGAAGAAGTTACGGTAATCAAGTTTTACCTCCTACGGTGTATGCCGCGATAGTGGTGACCTTTCTTAAGTCAATGAAAGGTCAATCTTCTAATTTTAACAATTAAGACGGTGTAATTTTGAAACTCTATTTAAATAAAGTTGTTACAATCGCCCTTCCATTCAAGTGAAGGCCTTTTCAGAATAAACAACTTTTTGACTCATTTAGATGAGTCAACTTGAGTTGAGTAAACTAGTTGGGTCGTGTTGGTCAAGTTGAGGTCAATCTTGTAATTTGAAACTCTATTTAAATAAAGCTCAATTCGACTTTGTTATAATCTCCATTCCATTCAAGTAAATGCCCTTCCAGACAGTACAACTTTGAGTTAACTAGTTGGACAAGTTGAATCAATAAATTAAAAATTGATCACTGACAATTTTTTGACCCATCAAGTTGAGTCAAAAGTTTTATCGTCTGAAAAGGCCTTAAGTATGAAAATAAATGAGGTTACGTGTCGCGTTATATCAAGCGGTTAAACTAAAAGATGGCAAAGGCAATTCTAAGGTATACTACTAAGCGCTATGTTGTCGGGGGTCTCGTCACATACACGCTCCAATAGCTCTTTGAAAGGAGAAAACCGTTCGATATAAAAAAAGAATTTCATCAATTTTTTTTGACGAATACCAGCAAGGGTTATAGGGTTATATATATCTATGGGTTTTAGAAAATTAAAGAGAGAAAAAATAACCCTATGGAATTCTTTGGAGCGAAAGACGTTAACTGACGTCGAGGCGATAATAGAATATATTGGAAGCTTTAATAGGAGACGACCAACGAAACGAATCGCTCAAAGTTCGCGTCAAAGAGCAATTTATCATTCTAGAAACACCATGCACCCCGGCTCGCTTGCTATCGCGCTTGCCAAAATTCTTAAAAACTGTAACTAAAAAAAGTGAAGGGTTAAATTAATATAATACTAAAGCTACGATCAAGAGTAACGAGACTTCAAAAAAAAAAAAAAATTTAAACATATTTTTTACCAAGGCTTAGGTATAAAAGGTGATTTTCTATATTTAGGCCTATTACACGTTACAAATTCAGAGAATATATAAATGCCCTAATTATAATTCTATATTTATATAAAAAATAGCCCACCGAGAGGGACTTCAAAGTTTCTTAAACTTAAATAAATAAATTCAAAGTCAATTTTATCTTCTTGAACTCATAGGTATGGATAAGAGAAAATAAAGAGAGGATAAAGAAAAAAAAAAGAATTGCCTGAAAGGGATATATTCTCGGAATTCATCCCTTAGTTTGTCCGCGATGAATGAAGAATAAAGTAAATATCACCAAACTCATTCCTATAGCACCATTTCAAGCTTTACCCTATTCCCTCTCAAGGCACGTACACCGTCGCAACCCTCCATTTAACTATACGGGAAGATTGGGTTCACTCCTCACACCCTTGGCTTCCTTAGATCTCATCTTGTTCTTTGGAATTCTTCCCCAGCATCTTCCATCCCACCATTTCCTCCCAAAGTTATTTCCGAGTGAGGGGAGAGGACGAGAAAGAAAAAAAGAGAGAGGAGAGAAAACTATTGATCCTTCATTGTATCATTTTGTAACATTCCAAAAAGCTTTTAGCGATTCGCGCCAATATGACAGCATCTCGCGAGGGGATGCGCCAAGAGAGAGAAGGGAAGCTCAAGAGCTATAGATAGAGAAATGACTGATACAAAAAACAACTCGATATGCAGAACCTTAATTTGACAATTTAGATTTCACAGTATTAACTTGTACCGCCGGGTCCGCTAGAAATGAACCCCGAAGTTCCATACATTTTTTTTGTTTCAACTGAAATCTGAATCGGAGATATATTGCTCGCATTTCAATTGTTTGTTTTTTATCCATTTTCTATTTGTTTGGCGGAAAATTGAAGGTAGTATATGAAACCAGTATATTTCCGGCGACAATTTTGAATCTTTGAAAGAAAATGTAACTCCGTAAGTTAGACTAAGTGACGCACTGTATATTGAAGGGATGAAAAATAGGTCAAACACCTGACGTATACCATAGGGTTACTCAAAATGGAATATCATTCGACTATACTGTTGTTTTTTATAACAAGAATTTTAGGCTTAGCGTATCCATTTGTTATTCTCTTCTTTATCCTTTGCACGTTTTTTTTTAGGAAAAGACGGGAGGGGGGGAATGCGGGAAAAATTTCACGCTATGTTTAGCACGCGCGTTTTTAGCACTTATTCGTATCAATCCGAATGTTCAAGGCGTTAAAAGCTAACTCAGTTCCTTTCCCAGCTTATAAGTAAAGGATAACTGCGAGTGACACGAACTATGTATATTCCTATATATAAGAAAGAATGGAAAAACAATGTTTTCCAGTATAAGAAGAAGAAAATAAAATACGTCTTTTGAGAATTTATGAAAAAAGGACATTGAAATAAAAAAGGTTTGTAAGCACCCGGCAATATGGAACTTCTTCCCTCGCATGTTCAATTTGATACGGTTAATACTACGTTCTTAGGGGAAGTATGTATGACGTAGAGTGCCCGTACTATATTCAACCGCCTTCGTAGCTTTACAAGTATTAATTGACATAAACTGAACAAAAACTGGCTAAGAAATATACGAGAAAAAATGACCATCATCTCCATTCTCTCGCAAGTAGTCCGGAGCATGCCTGTTCAGTGTTAGTGAACCGAGACTCGTTTTTCTTTGCTTGCTTGGCACGCTAGAACTAGAGCTAAGAGTCATTAGAAAAGAGAAAGCCGCTAGTATATCCCACCAAGAAAAACTCAGTCCCTACCAGTAATGGTTAAATCGATGAACATACCAACAATGGACCAGAACGTATGGAGGATGGAGAAATGGAGTTGGTTTTACTCTCTTTTTTTGGTGTCCTATAGGCTTATAAAAAGGTCTATTGAATTGATAACAATTTTTTTAGGGTTGTCCTAACTTCTAACCTACGGGTTACAGTTGTTTGGGCAAGACCTTAAGGCCGCAACATAAACCAAATATTTATATAGATAGTCTGTGATAAGAGAAGTGTTATGATTTATACCGTATTGTTGGGTTTGAATTTGAATGTGTTTGAGAAATATCATATGAAGTAAAATTGCACTTATTTCCTTGCAGATTCTTGGAGGGACATGCGCGGAAGTACAGCAGAGCTGACCAATCATAAACGCCAAAAGCCACAGGTAATTTTGAAACCAAATCGTGTAGAGGAAAGTCTAAACCATCTACTCTATTAATCCTAACAATTTTATCTACAAGGTTTACATTTCAACAAAAATATATAAAATTAATTTTGTAGTAAATTATTTTTTATCGAGGTTTCCAATATGGAGTAAAAGTAATTAATAGAGTAGACGTCTTTGAGCATAAAATAGAGCGAGACTAACTCATTACGAGAAACGGAAGTACTTAAGTAAGTTCACGAATGTGGTAGGTAGACGAGGCACGCATATCGCGTCAATTGGATAAGAAAAAGGGTTGCGAGCAGCACGCTAAGGTGCGCGGGTAAAAGCTAGGGCTTCGTAATCTCAACCGCGTGTGCATGCATTCTTCTTTAAGTTGAAAAACTTTTAATGAAAACGTTCTTGGCAATAACAAAGAGAGAAATGTATTTACACGTTCTCTTAAAGAGTCCTCGCTCCGGAAGTAAGAACAAAAGAAACTAATATCGCTAAAGAATGAACTAAAGAACTCGATCGTAAAAACCACCCGCGCAACTTAATTTCTTCGCAATTCTACGGACATCATTCTAGGACTTAGGGAACTTGATAAAACAGAAAAGGCTTAGGCGTAGGCCATGTTAATTTATCTCATCAGGAACAAAAGTAATTTGCCTGAACACGAGTGTACAATTAACATAATGAGTAATTTTTGAAAAGAACAATAAGGAATAACCCCATCCAGGTCTCTCAGAAACAAAAGAAAAATTCTGAACCAATGGCACATACTTAGTTGGTGATTATATTTCATATCTTGATCAAGCAAAGGCCAAGCTTCGTATATAGTCGAGAATTGAAGAAGCCTTTCAAAATAGCAGGCCCGCTTAAGCCTCGAGGAAAATAACCCTACCATACAAGTGGGTCAGCTTTAAAACATTTTCCGCTGATTGTATAATTCCTTCATAAAGGAGGTCGGGTACTAGCTCCGAACACTCGCTATGCCCTTTACTCTTCAAAATCAATTCATTAGCTTTGAACTGATTGCGCGCGTCCGTGTCATATTGAATTTACGTAAAACGTAAAACTAACTACGCAAAGTACCCTCGCTTCATATATATTGCACTCTCTTTTTGGGACGGACATAGTAAAGAGAACTAAGGAATGTTTAATCAATTAAGGGAAATATAGGCTCGGGTCCTGCTATGGCTTCCCCGAGGGTATGCCCGGCTTTGGGAGGAAAGGTTTCACTAGGTAACGAATTAAACGTATAATAATAAATTTAGGCGTGAAATGGAATGCAATACCAAATGGTCCCTTTTAATATAAAATTTTCGTAAGTTCTATAAGGCAGACATCTCTCGAGGCTGTTGAGAATTCTAGAATATTTTCATGGCCATGGTGTAATGCCGAATGCATATGAAAGCTAAGATGAGGTTTATCTAATATATGGCTTCATTCACCCAAAGAGCTTTCCTTGAACAAACCCATGCACATCCACTATAACAGAAACAAAGCCATCCTTAGAAACGGTACATTGCACGATAAAAAAGTAGATCTTTTCTAAGTCAAACCCTACTCCTAGTAAGGTTGGAATTATGGCAGCTGGATTGTAAAATTCTTTCCGCACGATGACCAAGCGTACACAGCGCCGCTAATTCCAGTCCCTAATGATAAAAGGTTCACGATACAACTCTCGGGAATTCCGGATATGAAAGAGCTAGCTGGTGCATCAGCAGCAGCAAAATTTCCCTCGAGTTACCCAGCCAGCCTCTGTCTCCCCCTGGTCTCCCCTCTCCCTGGGGTTCTAGAGGGGCGATTGCCCAAGCAGCTCTTCCTCTTTCTCTCGCCTGTAAGAGCGAGAAGGATCGATGGGGCGTTTATTGACTATAGGGAGGGCCACTTGCCCTACCGCCTACTGCATTTGATATTAGCCAACGTGCCCATATTATCGAGCTAACCCTAACGCTGGACCTACTACACCAAACCCCCCAGTCGTTTTCATTAGAAGCTCTTAGTGACCCCCGCCATTGGTCTCAAACTGAGAGGTTAAGTTTGGAGACCAAGCGCGATTATACAAATTCAAGTCCTTTTACAGGAAGTTAAGTTATTGGGTAGGATTTTAAAGGCTACAGGTCGGGCTTGTGTCTTAATGGGGGGTAAGGTTTTAAAAGAACTAGCTAAAGACGCCGGACCTAACAAGGTCCAAGAAAATAGGCTTGAAAAGAAAAATTCAATATTTAACCTAGTTTGATAGAAGTCAAGGATGCGATTAAGATGTTTAGAGTACATGGTTTCGTCATTTAAAGGGAGTTCATTAAAAGAGTACCCTTAAAATATATACACTGGTGTACATATAGATATAAAAAAGAAGAAAATCATTATACAGAAGCTGCATGCGGGGACACCGGCGGCGGGAAAGTTGATATCTATTCTCTACTGCCCAAGCTTAAACGAGCCAATTAACTAGCGGGCACGTCTTCTTCGTGTTCGTTAAAACGCCCTCGCTTCGAACAAAAGACTACCCCTTACTGAGGTACGCCTTCACGTCATCTCCCTTTTCAACTATTTTCAACGTTTCATTAATCCTGATTAAAGACTGACGCCTTTAATGAGCCTTTAAAACTTTTAACAGGGAAGTCAAAATTAAGGCTTCACGCGCATCGCGTGTCAAAATGTTTCGAAACACTAGCGTCAAATTATGAAGAGCTTTGAACTTTTTCCCTTCCAACAATTAGGAAGAAAAGATAATTTTATCGACACAAATTGAGTTACAACCTTTATGCTCTAAGACATTTTTCTCAATTAGATCCAGATCGGATGGATAATTAGTAATATCTTAATCCATCTACCCAAGACTGAAAACTAGGGATTAGTTCCAATTTCTTGGTAAAAAAACCTATTGCTTAGGCAGATTCGGGATAGCCGGTCTCGATACCAAAGGCATTCTGGGTAAATTAATCTGAGTCATGCTGGTTGAAATTGAAAGCAATCCCATTAATAATTCCCCGAACAATTTCTAGCTCAAAATATTAAAAGAACAAAATAAATAAATAACGTGGTCTAGTTTTAATCATTATTTTCCAAACCCCTTTTCTCATTAATTAGAACGCATGCGACTAATGAGTGTGTCTATGTAAGCAACAAGAAGGAGTGTCCTCAACAACCGCGGCTCTAGTTCAAAGAACTTAAGAGATTAAAGAGAACTAAACGTAAGTAAAATTTTAATTAATTATAAGGGATTAGAAGCAATAAATAATTTTCTCTTTCAATTCTTCTAGGGTGAAAATGGAGCCCTATACCCTGCCACCCAAAACACGCTAAAGACTGACGAAATATCCAATTTCGGGAAAATCCCCAGAGTTTAAATACAACTCATCGATCATAGCAAGGGGTCCGTGTATTGTATGTACCGAGTTTCTGACAACGAAAATCCCTTATCATAAGTTTATAAGTGATATGTTCCATAAGTAAGTAGTTAGTCTGCGTTACCAAGCCTTTGATAGCGCCAAACCAGGCGTCTTCGCTTTACCTCGAATCTATGACCTACCTCCCTCACTTCATGACAAGCTCCAGTTTCTAAGTTACCAGTGACAAACTTATGGATTGAACATATCTTATGAACTTATGTTATTATCCTTATTTCTTAAAGGTTACTTTTCTCCGTTACAGGATCGAATTTCTCCACCCAGATCACGGGGATTTTTCTAGGAAGTTAAAGATTAAGTAATCTCGATAAACGGGGACAAATGAGTGCGTGCACGGAGCGACGCTGTAATCGATAATAGTAAGAAGCAACTACAAAACTTTCGTTATTAAATTTTAACGAAGGGAGGTTATAGTTTAAGAAATATTTTCCGCTATAGTTTCTGGCACAATTGGCTAACCGCTTAAACCTAATTTATCTTTAAAGATTAACAATTTAAATGACTTCATAAATTCTGATAAAAATCGATATGAAAATTCAATTTTTATTTTGAATAATTATCATTTATTGATTTATTAAAATAAATTTCTCTCGCTTCATTATAGATTCCAGAAAAAGAACCCTCGATTCCAAAACTAAGAATGGAAGGAATAGGATCGTTTGACGCAGCGGTGAATTTGGAATTTGGAATATTTGCGGGATGCCAATTCAATATTGACCGACCCCCTCTAGGGGGTCGACTTCTAACCCAGCCAGCGGATCTTTTATATTATTAAGATTTGCTCTTTTTATGTAAAAAAGAAAATATTTTGCCGGAAATACGGCCATTTCAGGAGGGTTATGACGTCGTTATTAAAATATTTTTAGGGTTCCCAAAATGCATCATTGGGAAAAAAGAAAATATGAAAATATAGTTGGGACCGATAGAAGCCACTCCTCCATTAAAAAAGAAAGTTTTATAAGATTCCCATTTCTTATCCCATATTTTTTCCAAAAAAGAAAAAATATTTATATAAAAAGATTGATTTTTTTATTTTGTGTATTTTCTTTGGTTGTGAAAAACATTTTTTGGGCCAGGAATAAAGTTCCGTTTTCTATTCCCCTCCCTCTTCCATCCATTCTAACCCTAACTCGAGTATTTTTCCAAAGGAATATCATTTCTTTTTCATATCGCTCTCCAAAAGAAAAAAAAAAACAAGGAAAAGAAATAGGGAAAGTCATTTCCAGGCCTGATACTCACTTACAGCCTAAAAATAGTAAAAAAAGTGACTAACCGTATTAAAAATAGTAACTGAAAAGTGACTAAATAGTGATTAAAAATATCACTAATGAACTTTTCAAAGTGGAAAAAATACTGATATAATGCTGTTACAGCAATATTTCTCATTTATAACAATTAATAATCACATTTTATGACTTTTTTATGGCAATTGGTTATTATTTAAAATAATAATATAGGAAGTGCAAATTTTATCACATTTTTTTCAAGAAAGACGTAATGAGATTCGATTTTTTCTTGTCTATTTCTTTTTGAAATTGAGATTCGGGATTCGGCGCGAAAGCAAACAATAGCAAACGATTTTAACTTTGCCCCCCCCCCCCCCCAAAAACACCTGCTACAGCAGTAACAGTACCGTAGCTCCCTCAGGCCTAACATGAGAGTTTCTCTCTACGAGCCTTGCGCCAGGAGGATCCTCCTGGCTTGCGCTTATAGCGTTTTCCTTTGGGTCCTCGCGGAGCGCTCCCAAGGAGCAATAAAAATTGTAGTAGTAGTTTCCAGCTTCGTTAAAGACTGTTTTTGAAGAATAGGATCTCCTAGTTTTATTCCTCCATGGGAGCGCTCCACGAGGACCCAAAGGAAAACGCTATTAGATTGTCGTCGGAAAGCACTGAAATATAGGCGGTTTCCTACAGTACACAGAACGCGTTCCCGATTTTAAAAGATAAATTTCAAGAAACCTAAAAAAAGTGATAAATAGTGACTAATTTTCGAAAAAGTGACTTTTAGTGACCGAATTTAAAAAAAGTGATTTTAAGTGAGAAAAGTGACTCAGTATCAGGCCTGCATTTCGTCAACGCGCGTTCCGAACGTTAACCCTAAATATGAAAAAAAAAAAAAAATAGGCTTAGCTAGTGCATCACGCGACAAGGTCAAAGAGCTAATCAACGGTAAGAGCGGGTAGCTGTAACTCACACAAAAATGATACAAAATATATACAAAGCCAAAACAATATCGTGATAAACTAGGTAGAGATACGCGCGTCTAATACGTGATGTGAATTATAAAGAAAGTTTATTATCTCGATTTAACTCTTTTATTGATCGAGACCATTACATCCTGTATTAAGTTTTAAAAGAGAAGCTCAGAGAAGTTTAAATGAAATACTAAATCCCTAAATAAGACTCGTGCATGCAATGCATGGGTTAACCGCGAAAGTCACAAGTTTTGATTTAATTTCTAACCTTAGGGTATAAGATTGAAGAATACAATCAAGGTAACCCCACCGCAAGTTCAATTCCCTTTAGACCAAGCCCAATGAGTAACGCGGGCAACCGCATAAGGAAGAGATATAGAAGAACGGATATCGAGAGAGTGTCTTACTCCATAGATCAACGCGTAAAAAAAGTTGAGGCCCGCACGGTACTTCCTACTTCCTTAACTCGAGTATAAAAAAAAATGTTTCTTTATTCTCCGGTTATGGAAATTGAGTTTTCGTTCTCCCTTTGTGGGTCTATGGGTTGTTGCGTAGCAACCAGCGCCCCCAGATCGATAAACAAGCACCCCTCTTTTGGCCTTTTCTCATAATATATATATATATATATATATATATGAAACATATCATCAGAGGGTCCATGGTGTACCACTATAAATACCCCTAGCCTTTAGCGCTATTTTGTAAAACGAGCAAAGGCTTACTACGATCCGAACAGCTACTTGAAAACTAATTACTTTTCTGAACCTGTCAAACATTTCACAATTATTAAATTAATCTTATTGGAATGTAAACGCGACGAGAGATTGGCCCAAGCCTTGGCACAATAAGATTACGTAAGGTTGTTATTGGAGAGACACGTTTACAAACGAGATTCGAGGTGACAGATGGTGATGAATAGCGATAATGAAAGAGGAAATAGAAGAACACGAGCTAGCGAACTTCCTCATCCAATCTTCCGAGCTTATTTGTACCCACATCTTGGGCGTGAAAGAGGAGATGAAAGAGTGGTAGGTCCTTATCCCGAGGTAACGCTACACCTGTCAAGTAATGCCTGAGCCCTGAGCAGAGTGGGTGTGATGTTGAGAACCCTTGTATACGTGTAATATCAACAAAGCTTGAGAAACGCAAAAAAGAAAAGCACCTCAAAATACTCAAGACTGATCATACGTAACAGGAGACAAGCTTTCACTGGCAACGATGTACTGACAGCTAAATGTAATCAGAGTTGAAGGGAGACCCATATCCTTGATTATGTAAAATCTACTCCTAGCATATTATAATTGAAATTGAGCAATGCCGTCTAGACGTTCGCGTACAAGTTTAAGCCCATCTCTGACAAAGGTTCCTTTACCACTGACGATGAATGATAAAGAAAGAGACACGGAGCTATCAATATCATTTTTCTCGTTCGATGACATTCTTTGGATAGACAACGTATTCCCAATCATAGACAATCATAGATGGATACCAATGTAGAAGAAGGATGAAGGAGACAAGACCCTAGGGTTCGCGAACCAAAAAAAACCCGAAACTAATGAGGATGTACAGACCATTTTATAGATCGAGGCTTAACGAAACGTGTGTCGCGAACGGGCTGCGTTGACAAACGCCGGGAAAATATGGGACGGAGAGAGTTGGTGGCTCTTTTTTTGGACAGTGGTCAGTCGAGCGGTTAAAAAAGCTTTCCCCTTGTATATACCGCCAATCTTTATAACAAACTCGCTGCTGTCCTTAGCAATCAACTATTCGATCCGTTTCTTATAACAACCCCTTGGGAGTTTTTCCTTGGATAACAAGATGGCTAATAGGGTGTATAATATTGGTTTTACAATATCTATTTTCGTCTTACTAAACTACACACGATGAAAAGGTAAGGAGTAATGTTGAATATTTCCTTAGTCTAAACGATCCAATCATTCTTCCACAATAAAGGAGGGTTCTTCGCATTTTAAAGAAACTTTCACACTCATTCCTACGAAGTTGCCGAGTAGTAAACGGCATCAAACTAACACTACGGAACAATAAGGCTACTTTCCTATTAAACAAAGTACACCAAATTTATCTGGAGCAACAAAATCGATAAGTTACTTATAAGCCAACATATAATCCCACTCCCAAGATGTTTATCAAGATAAAAGACAAAAGAAAACAAGGAAAGGGTCTTAGGGTAAAGACACGATAAAGATTTCTCAGATAAAATTAAACTAGTTTTTCCAAGAGATTCATCTTGAACGTGAGTAAAAAAACTTGTAGCAAAAAAATAAAAGGGCATGGTGTTTAAAAAAAAAAGGTTAACTAATCAGGGATGGTTCTTGCTCGGATCCTAAGTCAATTTGACTTTTTTTTTTGGTTTTAAAGGGGAGTGACCTACGGGGATATCAGCCTCTAACAATCCTTGCTTTCAGAAGAGAAGCTCAAGAGCCACCTCCACTCTCAAAGAGGAGGAAGAGTGGGAGATAATTTTTTTATTTTATTTTTCGGTCATGCCCTTAAGGGTAAACGAAGAAAAATGAGCCTATTTCTTTCGTTAAAAGTAAATGAAGTTTTTAAGGGCATTCGAGGAAAGTTCCTTAATAAAGAGGGACGGTTTTAAGTAAAGTTATAAAAGTTTAAACATCGATTTTTTTTCTTGGCTTATATGTAAGTCTTTCTGGTTTTTTTTTTGGAATAAAAGGTGGGCCAATATAAGCGGTACTTCGAGTATGGTTTGGACTATACCCGGTTGGTTTTTATATATTATGTATAAATTTGAAGTTCAAATAAAAGTTAAGTTGGGTTTCTATGCCAAAAGAGGAGTTATATTTTTTAACCATTAAATCGTGCTTCGAATCGGGACCAACATAACCATATTAGAATATAATCAAGAAGTTATATCAGTATCTCAGATACTAGATATAGCTTCTTGATATAATATATTATGTTTTTAAGAGAGTTAAAGTTAAAGTGATAGTGAAATGTAAGTGGTTAATAAAATAATAAATAAAACGTAAAAATTTAATATGAATATGAGTGGTTATACCCATCTAAGAGAGGAATGTGACGAATTTAAAAGGTAAGAGCAATTCTGGTTTCTTTCACTATCACTTTAAAACTAATATTTTGAAAACAGAAAAAGGAGGAAGATTTGTTTTTGTTGGTAAAAGAAAGTTTGTTTGTTTAAAAGAAAAACGAAAAATGTTAGTATATAGATAAGAGAAAGTATATAGGAACAATATTTTAAATTTTTATTATCAACATTATATAATAATCAATGTATGTTACGCTTTGTTATTTAGAAACCACGGGGTTAATCGTCATTAATTATTTTTCTTAATTGTTAATATATTATTTAGTCCCTATAGAAAAAAAAGGTGCACAAATGTGAAAATGAAAAATCGTCAATGAAGATTTTCATCGAATATGAAATGCTAAACTTTCCCGAATAAAGATTTTACGGGATTTTTGAGAAATTGCAGAAGCACCAAGTATATTGTTCAAATATATGAAAATTTATGGAAGAAATTACTTAACGGTGCGTGCGATGGTTGATGTCAATTCGAAGGGGTTAATTAAATGCAGGCTAATTATTTAAAAAATCTAATTATATATGTATGTATATATAAATGTATCAGGGCTTATACAAAGTTGCATCCGAATTTTTTGATTTTTTTTTTCCTAATTAAAAAAAAATCATTCAAATTGGTTGGGCGATTGGTACTTGTTCATACTCCGTAGAAGCTTCATTTTCTTTTCACTTGGAATATCGTTGAAAAGTTAAGTTTGTCATTTAGTAAGTAAATTTTACGATTTACAAAGTGACACTCTAGTTCGCTGTTGAGCCCAAAGGGGCGCTGTATAACGTTTACGTTTCAAATCGATTTGTTGGCGAGAATTATCGACTTACTTTATTCGCGCACCTAACACGATTGCCACCTAACAACCGTTGATCGATTCACCTTGACTATCGATCGACTTAATTACGTACGATTAATCTTAATTAACTTTCAAACGAAGCCGCGTCGGTCGTTGTAGAACTCTTAAGTTAATTTTCATTATTTAACTACCGTTATATAATTATTTTCATTTATATATGTATATATATATAAAACCAATAATCAGTTTTCAATCAATAAATTGAAGCTCAATTCACGAATACGCAATGTCATTTTTCAAACCCCAATAAATTAAATTTTAGTTTTGGAATAAAATACCCCCACGTGTGATGGAGGCGTGGTTTATGGTTGCGTATGAATGAATGACGTAAAGCCGGGAACCATTTAAAAAAATGGCGGTATACGGGGATATGTTTGGAGGGGGCGGGGAGGGAAGAGATATGCTTCAAGCTTTCACGTGGACTTTTAAAGTACCTCATAACGATACTTAATCGCGCGCCATTACAACCTACACATGACAGAATTAAACTAGTTTCGCCGTGCACCATTTAGATAGGCACTGGTATTTAGTTTCTTTTCCAGTTTCAGTTTGTATTTTATCTAGTTTCTTAATTACTGGTTAGTCAATTAGTCAATTAGTATATTTAGGGGGTGTTAGTAGGGGGGGTTGTTCAGAAACCGTCTGGGGGAGGTGGAGGGCTGAAGTTCTCGAGCGAGCTCGGAGACAGAGAGCTTACCTGTTCCACGGTGGATAATGCCGAAGATGAATCCGATAACTTGCGTGGAATGAACTGGGTTGAACTGCTCTCTTCCAACGGAGTCTTCACAATAATGTACCCGGAAATAAAAATTAATTGATATATATTAGAACCAGGTGAAGGTTTAACGTATATAATTAAATTAATTCTAAATTTCTAAGCTATTCCCATTCTCTATGGGGGATTTCTATAAGATCCATGCATTTTAATGTCTTTAAAAAACGTAATATAGGTCTTAAGATAAATGTAGATTATAGGGAGGTAACAACTGCGGCTAGGGGGAAGAGATAGTCTGACGTCACACAGTCCCCCCTCTCTGGTTGGTTTCCAACCATTAGGGGGGGATGAAACTCCTGTAAGAGATAGAACAGGGTGTGACGTTTCAGGACCAGAACTGTTAGCTCCCTATAATGTCCTTAAAAAGAAGGAAAAACCACCAAAATAGAAAGAGAAAGAAGGAAAAAATCAAGATAGATTCAAGGAATATATATTATAAAAAAAATCTATTCGGAGAGGAGGATTTTTGGTTTAAGACTTTTTAAAAAAGAAAAAGCGACATCCTCAGAGTCACTTCCAAGTGTTGGGAGGAAGAAATGACTAAAGGATGAACCTGCTCTTGACTACGATCATTCATCACCAAGCCTTACACCCCTTAGAGACCCCAAAACCCCGGTCTTTCTATTCCAATAGAGTCGTTACTATTCCATTCGCGTCCCCCTTTGGGAATGGGATTCAACTTCTTAAATATCCAGGGGATTAAAGATATATACCATAGTATAAAATGATCTCAAAGCTAAGCCTTGGCCTAGCCTAGGCCTAGTTTAGGGTTAAATTTAAAGTTTTCAACTTTCAAAAGGTCAAGAAAGACTTTCTCTACGTAACTGGTGGTGAATTCAAATCAAAATTATTATATAACGAAACTGTAAAGTTCAAATGGCTATATCGAGGGGTCAGTCACTATGGAATATACGAGTGTCTGTCCCCTCTATTAGCAGCAGCTTTTAAATTTAAATTAGGCCTTGGCAAAGCGCGTGTAATAAAAAATAATAATACAGCCAAAATTAAGTAACAATGCAATGCGGCAAGCTTATATTAATTAAAATTATTCTGACAATATTAAATCTGATCTATACAAAAAAAAAAAAAAAAACAACCTTTTCTCAGAAGTTTATTGTTTGAAAAAAGAAAGCGCAAATTATAATTATAATTAAATATATTAATAAAAAAAATTAAATAAAATGGTAAAGCCCAGTCTAAGTGGAAGAAAGAAATAAGCATATTTTTCTTACCATTTTGCGTCATTGTTACAAATGAAAAAAATACTTCTTTCTTTCAAATAGTTTTTATTTCATCAGACTAGTCTTTACAATTTTATTTTTCTTTTTTTTTTTTTTTTTTAGCTCTCCGTCAAACAGTAAACTTTCTGGAGGGGTAAAAAGGGTTACCGTAAATTGTTATTTTTGAGTGTTGTTGTTTTTGTTTCTTTATACAGATCACACACAAACAAAAATAATTAAAAGCCTTTTTTTGGTTAATTAAAATTTTCTCGGGAGTTAAAAATACAATATTATTTTTTTTTGTTCATTTTTTAATTTTAACAATTTATAATTCATTAAATTTGGTTGGTTTATATTTTTGACCAGTTTTTAATAAGGCCTTGCCGTTTTTATAAAAATCACGTGACAAGTGGTTTTTTTTTTTTTTGGATAAAATATTGGATTGGTTGGGAATATTTTATTTTTGATATTATTTTTATAAATTTTCAATTTAAAAATTTAGCCTTTTTTTATTTTAATTAAAAATACGCGAAAATTAATTACGAAATGTAAATAAAGCTCGATTACTATTTTTGGAAGCAATTATATTATTTTTCTTAATAAAAACTGGTCTTTCAAAAAAATTAATCTTTTTCCTTAAAAAAAATTCGTTTCGAAATTAAAATTCAAAAATAGTAAGTAGCTGATATAAACGCGCATGCGTTTTAATGCTAATTTAATTTAATTTAAGTAGAAATAATTCTATCAAAATCAATAAATCATTTTGATATCAATCAGCGCCAAGAAACTGCGTGATAATAAAAAACTATAGGCCTAGGAAGATTTATTTTTAGAAAATAAACTCGGAGCCCATTTTAAAAAAAAGCAAAATATCACAATTTTCTTTTGCAAATGTTGAAATTTAAAAAATTAAAAATAAAAAAGGAAACTTATCAATAAAAAATCACAAGCTGGGGTTAAAAAAAGCTACAGTCTGAGTTGTTTGTTTGTTTGTTTATAACTTTGTCATCAATAACAGATTGATTGCAACGTAAGAAATAAATTTTTTTACGTTCCAGAAGTTCATTAATTAATTAATTAATTAATTAAAGTATGATACCGGTATTAATGAACTTCGTTTTGAGTATTATACCCTTAAAATTTATTTCTTAATTAATTAATTAATTAATTAACCTCTGACAAAGTTAGTTAGCTTCTTCGTTAAATTTCATTTTTCCCTTACACATATTTTTATTTTATTTTTAGTTAGGAATATTTTCGGAAAATATTTTAAAAATAGGTTTTACTTTTTCATGTTATTTTTTGTTAGTAAAAACTATCTATTTTTATTACGTTAATGTTAATTTCTTTTAAGGTATGGTTACCCAAAAATTTTAGACTATTAATGGTTAATGTATAATTAAAATTTGGTTAGTTTTAATTCAAATTCGAATCCAAAAACGTGAATTAACAAAAATAAAAAACCCCCAAAAAAATAATTTTTTTTGTTAAAAACCGGGGATTTAGGTGGTTTCTTTCTTTTTTTGGGGTCAGGGGTCAGGGGTCTCTGATCTACTTCTCACATACTTTCGGATTTAAATGGAGGCAACGTTTTACCCAAACCGGGTATCAATGATCTATTTGGGCCTAAATGATGTCGGAAACCCACTCCACTTTCACTCACCTGCGATTCGGGTAGAGGCAAAGGCTTAGCGACTCCAATGCGAACAACCCCTCTGGCGGCTCCTTTCAAAGCTTGAACGGCCGCGTCTAACGTGGCGTTTTCCAGATGAATATCGTTAACGGATAACAAACGATCTCCCGGTATCAATCTACCATCTTGTTGAGCGACACCACCGGGAACTAGGCTTCGAATCACTATGATCGTTTCATTAGGGTTCATTGGATCCTAAGACAAACGCCATTACAATTATTTACCCCGAAATATTTACACACATTCTAAAACTTTAATAGATTTTCATTCAAAATAATAAGCCTTGGTCTTTCTTATCTATGGCGGCATGGTCCTAGCCGAATTTCTAATCCGTTTGCATCATGGATGATTTTAAAAATGTCAATAATGGGTTCAATTATTGAATATTAATTGTATGGGGCCTAATTAAAGTTAATATTAATCTCTAAATCAGATTTTAAGTACATTAAACGATGGTCTGGACGTAAGCCTTGGTCTTATCTATGGCGGCATGGTCCTAGCCGAATTTCTAATCCGTTTGCATCATGGATGATTTAAAAAAAAATTGTCAATAATGGGTTCAATTATTGAATATTAATTGTCTGGGACCTAATTAAAGTTAATATTAATCTCTAAATCAGATTTTAAGTACATTAAACGATGGTCTGGACGTAAGCCTTGGTCTTATCTATGGCGGCATGGTCCTAGCCGAATTTGGCTATACGTATTACTAATCCGGTTGCATCAGGGATAATTTTTAAAATAATGTCAATAATGGGTTCACTTGTTGAATATTAATTGTCTGGGGCCTAATTAAAGTTAATATTAACCTTTAAGTCAGATTTTAAATACATTAAACGATGGTCTGGACGTAAGCCTTGGTCTTATCTATGGCGGCATGGTCCTAGCCGAATTTGGCTATACCTATTACTAATCCGTTTGCATCATGGATAATTTTAAAAATAATGCCAATAATATGGGTTCAATTATTGAATATTAGTTGTCTGGGGCCTAATTAAAGTTAATATTAACCTTTAAATCAAATTTTAAATACATTAAACGATGGTTTTTCCGTTTCTATTTGGGTTTATATATAGCCGAAAATATTGGTATAAAGTTTGCACCAGGGGCAGAAGGAGGAGGCAAATAATTAGTACCATTTGTCTGGCGAATGAAAGCCTATTCTTTGCAGGTTTTAATTAAGAGTTAATTAAGATGGTGACAAACCTGATAGTCTAGAATACTGAATCCCAGACCTCGCTCTCCCTTAACCAAGTCAATAATTTGAGGTTCGCTACTCCACATGGCTAGTCCGGTTAGTGGTTCGAGGGATCTCGACTTAAGTTTGGAGAGGGAAGATTCGGGAGGAGAGCTAGACGTCCCGATGGCCAACGAGCCATCGGATTTCGCTTTGACCAGACGATCAGAAGATGGTAGTAATGACGTTAAGCTCCCGCCAAAGGGTTCTACATTTTGCCTGGAGGGGGGTTCAAGTACCAATTAGATACTTGTTCCCATTTAAAAACGTCCAGTGCCACTAATTACCTATTGGAGTCTACACTGCCGGAGTAACTTGGTTCTAGACTATCGAAATCGAGACTTCCACCAAACTGGGAGTATTTTGTGAAAGTACCACCAGGAAGCGTTGGATCGTCGATAAAGGGCTTGAGACATCGAGCGCAAACGAGTCGAACGTGTCTCGGAAGATCTTTCAACGTTTGAACCACTTCCACGTGGTTTAACCCAAACAACCTCTTACCATTAACCTTGAAGGAAGAAGGAAAAAACCCACAGAAACTCAGTTCAACTTGACCCTAAAACGAGGCTCGAGTTGAATTGAAATACCTCTAATAATTCGTCACCACTTCTAAGCCTTTCGTTCATTCCTACAGGTCCATCTTTGAGGACAGATCGGATGTAATGGTGTGGTCTGACTTCTTTACCATCTTCGACGTCAACCGTACCTTCTAGACTAATACCCAAACCACCAGTTTCGCGGAATTTTGATATTTGCGCCACCTGAAACGACATTACTCCGAATTAAGTTAACAACCATCACCCAAGACGCCGCGGAACTCTTTTTAATTTGCATATTGAGCACATTTTTTAGCTAGGCCTAACTCCGGTATTCAATTACAGGGGATTTTTCCCAGTCTAAAGTACCATCATCAGGAGGAACCACGATGCCCTTCTCATTTTCCCACCTAACAAACTTGGCCAGGCTCCTAAATTAGCCACCTTCATTATAGAGTGTAAGAAGAGCTCAAGATCGCCCCTGCCCATTAGTACTGGAAAGCTAATGTTCATCAAGACTGATGGTAATTTCTACACCTAAAAATAGCCTTTTCCCTTTTTGGGGGTAATTATCTTAACCCGTAGAGGTTTCCCCGAAAAAAATTCAAGAAGGCCCAGCTTTCCTTCAAAATTTTAATTCTTTCTTAGACGAGTTTTAGGCCTAGGACAGGGTTCATACAACCTTCGGAAAACAAATTTCCATGAGATTTCCATGAGGTTTTTTCCCATATAGTACCCCGAATTTTCATGCAGGTTTTTCCCGTATATGGAGTATCCCATGGAGCAAATGTTAACGAAGGAGGGGGATATAGGACTATTACATAATCAAAGGACATCGCCGTATCTCTAATATAACCAGAGTTATGAGCCTCCAGTGTATAGTGTAATGTTAATCCTATGGAGGGAATGTTCACGAACATTTTGCTTAATTACTCGGCCCCTTTTTGACGCAAATTTCCCTGATTTCCATCATTTCCCTGAATTTTGCTAAAAATTCGAAATTTCCCTTAGTTTTCCCTGAGGTTTTTGTCAACTATTTATTTCCCTGATTTTTCCAGGTTTGTATGAACCCTGTAGGAGTAATAGCTAGTAAACTTACAACAATTTCGTAATCGGGTCCCATAATTTTACTCCATTTTGCTTTAACTGCAATTTCAGTTTTTGGATCTAACGGACCAGCTGTTGAGAAAAAAATGGTATACAGTAATTAAATAACTTGAGGTATGCCCTTTAAACTCAAAGAAATTATTTTTCTGTTTTTTTTTTCTTTTTTACAAAAATATTTTTTTTTAAAAAAAAGGTGTATAAATCTTGAATTTCGGAAATCACGTAATATTCGTCGGTTTCTTTACATTTGCATATTTTCTACATCTCCCTACATAATTTTCATCTCTTTACAAAATAAAAAATCCAAAACGTTGCGCCTAAATCTGAAAATTCTATATATGACCTACCAAGAAATCGGTGGTTTTTTTTTTTTTTTTTGGTTTCCATTTTCAAAGGGTTTTTAGGAACGGCAAGTTAAAAAAAATCAGACGGGGGAAAAAACTATCAAATCACCACCACCGTGGTACTGGGAAATAAAATCAATAGAAACGTGTCTGGAACATCTGCGAAATTTCTAAGGGGAAAAATTTCTATTCTAATAATAGGTCCCACTCCTACTTTACTCTCTCTCTCTCTCTTTGCTTTTAGCGTTGCGTGGAAAAAATGGTTTGTTCATCTTGAGGGAATTACACACGGACTTTGGAAAATTTGGCCTAATTTTATAAATATTTATATAATTAAGATTCACCTTAAGAAATTTAATTTGAAATAACGTAAAAATAGAGAGTGTTGAATGAATGGGAAATATTAGATTTTTTTCTTTCATTAGAGGTCAAATGACTAAACTTTGAGTCTCACGAACTTTGGTTAAAATAAATATTATTAATAAAAAATGTCTTAGTGGACAAAGACTAGAAAAAGTAAATGATAAGAGAACAAAATGGAATGACCGAAGCAACAGATATTTCAAGACGCAAGTTCAAAATCATTAAACTCGTTAATATTCAATTGGTAGGCTTAAATTTCATCCCAATACTCTAAGAAAACAGCTCAGAGTATACCATCAAATAAACTCTATTATAGCATCGTGTTTTCTATAAGGTGTTTGTTTGCCGCGTAATGTTGGTTAGAGGATAGTTTTAATAAATAATATTCGATTCTCAGAGAGGTGTGTATGTTTAAGTTTTACAGGATTACCTATGGGTCTATACTTACAATAATCTTCGTTTATATAAGCCGAGAAATCGTCAAGAAGAACGGCGGCATTCGTAGCTTCCACAATCGGTTCGTGAACTTGCGCTTGAGTGATGGAAGATGGAGGAGTGGGAAGTTCTCCCGTAGCTAAAAAAATCGGAAGTAAAAATCCCCAAAATTTTTGATTAAAGAGCGTAAAACAAAACCAAAATAAAAACCATTGTAATGGAATTAAAACGACGTCATACCAATAGCTTGTTGCAGTTGTTCATACTTGGCTCCCCTTAGATAACGGGCCAGTCTTAATTTGACCATTTTCCCAGTATTCCTCAAGACTTCTACCGCTTGATGATTAGTATAACCGTGCAATGGACGACCGTCAACCTACAAAGAAAAAAAGGAAGCAATTAGTATACCGAGTGTTAGGAGTCACGTATAGTTTTAACCATGTCCAAAGAAAGTAACCGTGAGACATTAAACAGCTATAGGACATGGATATGAAAACCCCTACACAGAACAGAAAGCGAAACCTCTCATCCAAAATGTATAGGCCCTATACGTCTATACCTTTTGGGCAGTTAGCTTACGAAAGGAAAGCAAAGGAAACAAGACCAGTTCATAGTTATTTATATATAAGCTGGATATGACCGCACCATAGGGCCATAAAGTGGCGCAATGCGAACTGACTCATCTCCCCTCCGTCTAGGATCGGACAAGACACTATTAGGTTACGGAGGAAAGTGACTTTGGAATTACCAAAGCTATATATACCAAGGAAGAAACGAAGAAAATCCTCGTTCCAGAGATTTACTCTCCCAAGTATTTCTCTCTCTCTCTCTCTCTCTCTCTCTCTCTCTCTCTCTCTCTCCCGCTATGGACAGATTCTTCTATATATTTTTTTAGTCGCTGGCTATTCCTTCCATCTTTTGAAGGAGGGAGAGAGAGAGAGGAGAGGAGAGAGAGAGAGACAGTAACAAGGATGGCAAATTAGGAAAGATGAGACCATTTTTTGCCCCTTCTCTATGTCTTTTTTTATCCTTTTGCCTGTATCTTTCATTCCTCCACTGATTCGGTACTTCTCAAAGTCGTTAGTTCTTTCTTAATTACGAAATTCTAGTCACGTTTTCAAGACTTTTTAGAAGATGGTGTATCCCATCCCCCATCAACCCCGTCGCATTTTTTTAATAAATCGCCGGCGTTTCAAATTAAAAGCAGCAAGATAAAAAACAACCAAGATTCATTAAATATTTTTTTGCATTAACTTTTTTTTTTTCAGTTTGTTTTTAATGAGCAGATTCAAAAGCAAAAAGGAAAAAGTCTTTTAAGTTTTGCGGTTAACCACTAAAATAAGGATGCGAAAATAGCAAGGTAAAACCTGTTGATTTGAAGATGCAGTAGTTATTTATAGATTATTTAAATCATACGAGCAAAGATGGAGCTTATCTTTGTCTAAACATATTTAGTAAAAGCTCTGGTATTTGATCACAAATCAGTATCAATATATTATAACTTGAAACAAATTTAACAGCATCCGAAATTCCTAGTCCTTTATTTTCAAACATTTCTGGTCTATTAACCCTTTTCCGTGATGCATTTTCGAGATTTCCAACGTCTCCTCTATAAATGTATAGTTTAATATCGGCAGTTTTCCACTTCAAATTTGGCCCCCTTGGCAAAAGTCGTAAATTTGGGGGTGGGCTAGCTCTCCAGATATGGATGGTCAAGTGTGGATGATGGCCAAGAGAAACAGTATTCATAGACACGTAGGGGAGGATAAAATACGGAGAATCGATGGATACAAGTCCTTTTTAGGAAGCGTGCACGCAGAGGCTGCCGTTATGTAAGCCGTTATTAAAGGATATTTCACATCCATAGTCTATATAGTGTGTATGCTTGAGAAATTCTCGGTTTCTTAAACAAACTTTATAGCTAAAACGATGTTAAAGCAAAAGACACCCGATAAGACGAAGAAAAAAGTTGCAGTTTTACGAGGAAAGACCCAACATCGAGGGGCTAGCCACTTGTGAAATCAAGTGTACACTCGACAAGAAATCATTTTGAAATCAAAGTAAATTCTTGAAATCATTTTGAAATCAAAGTGAATTCTTGAAATCATTTTGAAATCAAACTGAATTCTTGAAATCATTTTGAAATCAAACTGAATTCTTGAAATCATTTTGAAATCAAAGTGAATTCTTGAATTCGTAGTGAAATCATATTGAAATCGTAGTGAAATCATAATGAAATCGTAGTGAAATCATATTGAATTCTAGAAATCGTCTTGAAATCATTTCGAAATCAAAACGCAGTCTTGAAATCATTTCGAAATCAAAACGCAGTCTTGAAATCATTTCGAAATCAAAACGCAATCTTGAAATCATTTCGAAATTAATATGAAGTCTGGAAATTATTTTGAATTCAAATTGAATACTTGAAATCATAGTGAATTCATAGTGAAATCATTGTGAATTCTTAGTGAAATCATTGTGAATTCTTGAAATCTTGGTCTATATTGGTTAAATCATTGTGAATTCTTGAAATCTTGGTCTATATTGGTTAAATCATTGTGAATTAGTATTAATCCTATAGGTAAATTCGAATACTACCCCAACGTCCATGTTTCTCTTTACACAATAATATTCAAATTGGTCTATTCCGAAGTATATTTAAGATGTTTGCATGACTCAGGCCGTGGGAAAATTCCGCGCTCGGTTCCGCGCCTAGTGCGGCCTAGTGGTGATTTTCCGAGGGGTCGGTCATTCATGAAATCCCGTACGCTACCCGTGAAATCCAATTTAAGAAATCCGAAATCAATGCTGATTTCGAAATCAATGCTGATTTCGAAATCAAATAAAAAATCCGAAATCAGCAACGAAATCACAAAATCGGTAAAGAAATCATAAAATCAGTAAAAAAAATCACAAAATCAACAAAAAAATCACGAAATCAACATAAAAATCACAAAATCAGAAGCAAAATCAGTAAAGAAATCGTGAAATCCATTACAAAATTCACGAAATCCAAAATCAAAAGAAATCACAAAATCCGACGAAATTACGGGGAAAAATCTCAAAAACCTAGGAAATCACGCAAAAAACCTCAAAATCCCAGGAAATCACGCGAAAAACCTCAAAATCCCAGGAAATCACGCGAAAACCCTCAAAATCACAGGAAATCACGCGAAAAACCTCAAAATCCAACGAAATCACGCGAAAAACCTCAAAATCCAACGAAATCAAGGGGAATATCGCAAAATCAGTCGAAATCACGGTAAAAATAGCAAAATCCGACGGAATCACGGGGAAAATCTCAAAATTCGATGAAATCCATTGGATTTTATCAAATTCTGAAATCAAACAAAATCCGACGAAATCAAACGAAATCCGATGAAATCAAATGAAATCCGACGAAATCAAATGGGATTTCGAAATCCCGTACACTTTTTCCTAAACGTCCGACCCCTCGTGATTTTCCGTGATTTACCAGGCTAGCTAGATAGTGATTTCCTTGTAATTCTTGTGATTTCCTTGTAATTCTTGTGATTTCCTTGTAATTCTTGTGATTTCCTTGTAATTCTTGTGATTTCCTTGTAATTTCCTTGTAATTCTTGTGATTTCCTTGTAATTCTTCTGATTTCCTTGTAATTCTTCTGATTTCCTTGTAATTCTTGTGATTTCCTTGTAATTCTTGTGATTTCCTTGTAATTCTTGTGATTTCCTTGTAATTTCCTTGTAATTCTTGTGATTTCCTTGTAATTCTTCTGATTTCCTTGTAATTCTTCTGATTTCCTTGTAATTCTTGTGATTTCCTTGTAATTCTTGTGATTTCCTTGTAATTCTTGTGATTTCCTTGTAATTCTTGTGATTTCCTTGTAATTCTTGTGATTTCCTTGTAATTCTTGTGATTTCCTTGTAATTCTTGTGATTTCCTTGTAATTCTTGTGATTTCCTTGTAATTCTTGTGATTTCCTTGTAATTCTTGTGATTTCCTTGTAATTCTTGTGATTTCCTTGTAATTCTTGTGATTTCCTTGTAATTCTTGTGATTACATGAATTCTTTGGAAATCAAATTGAATTAATTTGAAATCAAATTGAATTCAGTGGAAATCAAATTGAATTCATTGGAAATCAGATTGAAATCATTGGAAATCAGATTGAAATCATTGGAAATCAGATTGAAATCATTGGAAATCAAATTGAAATCATTGGAAATCAAATTGAAATCATTGGAAATCAAATTGAAATCATTTGAAATCGCTTGAAATCTTTGAACTCGCTTGAAATCATTTGAAATCGCATGAAGTCATTTGAAATCGCTTGAAGTCATTTGAAATCGCTTGAAGTCATTTGAAATCACTTGAAATCTGAAATCACTTGTACACTTTTTCGCCCAGTGGCAAGCCCCTCGCCCAACATGCACGGGTGTCAACTTTTATATTGATGGTTGCATCATAAATTCATAAGATATGTTCCTTCCATAAGTTTGTCACTGGTAACTTAGAAACTGGAGCTTGTCATGAAGTGAATGAGGTAGGTCATAGATTCGAGGTAAAGCGAAGACGCCTGGTGAGGCGCTGTTAAAGGCTTAGTAATGCAGACTAAATAGGACCTAGATGGAAGTCCTGCAAAACTAATTAACCATCCGAGTGTAGTCTTCAATTCTGCTAGAATTATAGCTCGAGCTGCAAGTCTCTAGTATTACGAAGTGTCGTACTTATGGAACATATCACTTATAAACTTATGATGGTGTTAAGTCTTTCCATAAAGTGCCTGGCGTATATTTTTACGACCGAACAAGTATACCTAATAATTGTATATCAGGCATCGAAAAGTTGCCGAAATTGCAACAAAAATTTACGGTTAATAATCGGCCCATGGTCAGCGTTTTTAAAGCGCGTAAAAATTCAATCTACCCCGTATTAAACCTTAATTTATTTTTTTGGTAAATTTTGACGAGGCATTATAACCTAACTCCATAACTTAATTTAATTAGAAAATTAACATTAAATATCATCAGAATTGTATAGGTGATAATATTGTTATTTTTACGGTAATGTTTACTGAGACCTAATTTCGTTTCGAGCAAATATTTTAGGGTAAAAAGGGGCCTCGAAAAGTGGAATTCTAGATCATGGAAATTGGAATTCGAACGAGGCTAAACCGTAATCGAAATAACAGCTATAGTTTAAAAAGGCGTTGCGCGGACCCTTCCCAAATCATTCTACGTTGAACTTACGTTTGACAAAGATACCCACCCAAAATGAAAACCTTCGTCGCTATCGCTGTTTTGGGACTGCTTTGCGCAGTGGCTTACGGTATAATATATATACTATACTAACGCTAATATTGCCAGATCCTTTTTATATCGTAATTAACGAACGAATTAATTGTTTTTTTCTCGTAGTTTCGTCTCAAACCCAAGATCAAGATAAAACGATACTCGTTCAAAATAATAATGGTTCGAAATCATTTAACAGTATACAGGAATCAAATATCGACGCGCAGAATACCGGGTCGTAAGTTATATATACGTTTAATTTCTATATACTGGCGTTACTTTTACTTAATTTTAATGTATTTTGGTTTGTAATTCTTAGTGATGGTACCGCGACTCCAGGCATCGGTACAATTATGGCTGGAGACGGTTCCAATAACGCTGCGGCTAATAGTGTAGGAGATGCAACTTCAAGATCGAATGTGGGCGGGCAAAATTTTGATTAAATTAATATCGAATATACCTAATATGTATACGTAACTTATATTTAAATGTACAAAAATATATGCAAATAATGAAATAAATAAATAAATGTGTATTGAATAAAATCTAAAATTACGCCTAAATTCTTACCAACTAAAGGTCTTTTCAGAAAACACAACTTTTGATTCAACTACATAGATGGGTCAAAAATTTGAGTAAGCAAAAATTGGTCAGTGATCAGTTTTTAACTTCGTAATTCAACTAGTTCTACTTCTGTTCAAACGTCCCAACTAGTTTACTCATCAAGAAATTGTATCGTAAGGCCTATACTGACTTATGCATTAAACATTGGTAAAAATAGTAATTAACTTCAATTTAAGTATATATATTTGGTATTCAAACAAATGATACTAACAAGTGTACCTACATTTTTAAGGCAAAATAATGTTATAGTCGCGAATTAAAGTACTTAATCAAGAGATTCATAAATTAACGGCCACCTTTACCCCTAAGCCGAAGTTAATTAAACAGTATGAGTTAATGCCAACTTAATTAAGTATAAATAAAAAGTAGTAAACACGATATCAGTCCGCCCATGACATTCTTAAGAGTAAAAGGTCGTATAAACGAAAGAATATATGATAGTATTAAAATAGTACAAAATTAGGTTAGACGCGTTCAATATTTAAGTAGACCAATGGAGTGAGTACAAGCATATTCGATTCATTCAAAACCGCACCACTTTCAAATTTATTCAGCGGCGCCAGGGTACAGTCAGGCTTATAAAACCGTCGCAATAGGTTCGCTCCTAAAATCATTCTATACTCTAGGCACTAGACGTAAAGCATTATGCAAGCCATCATCCTTACATCGGGTCTTTTATCAATATTGGTTGCTATTGGTAAGGAATTAACAGACACCGCAAATGTTCTAGGATCTTTCAAACAATTTATAAGCGTTTTAAATCAACAGTTTCGACCCAAAGTCAAACGGGGGACTCCAGAATTGTCGTTCAAGGAAATAATGATAGCAAATCTTTTAATACTATTCAGAAGAGCAATATAAACATTCAGAATCAGGATGGAAACCCGTAAGTGAGAATATCTAATGATGTAAACAATTAACTCAATTTTCGTCTAATAAAATAAATAAAATAATAATCTATGAATAGAATGCCTGATCCTGTAGGACAAATTACGGCGGGAGATAACTCGAATAATGCCGCGGCTAATATAATAGGAGACGTTACTTCCAGTTCCGACGTCAACGGCCAGAATTTAAGATAGAGTTATATCAATACAAAAATGTTTTTCTTGAAGAATTGTATGAAATAAAACACTGTATGGACTTGAATTAATTTGAATAAATATTTAAAACCGTATATAACCCATATCTATGTATATTTATATTTATTTCAAGGGTTTAAGTTAAGCCTACGATCACCAGAAAAATTCCTAAACGATAACATAGGCGAGTTTTAATATTAACCCATTTTCGAGTATTTTTAGAGAAAAAAAAACCGGTTACACGAAAATGCGTCTGTCGAATGCTGTTCACGCGGTTGTACGTGTAGGCGAATACGAAATTAAAGTAGACCAATAAAGGGCCAAGATAAATAAACAACGTTGACCTCAAATTCAACCCAATTAACTAGCGTCGATCAAACTAAAACTAGGTTCACAGCGAATGAAACCGCGGCGCAATTTCAAAACTACATATTCCCTAAAAACGAATCATTTGTTGAGCTACGCGCGTAACAAAATGAGTACGATGCGTATCTTAGCTCAGTTGGTGCTGGCATTATCCGCCTTCACATTGGGTAGGTATATTGAAACCTAATTCTAAAATATTATTGACTTAACACTAAAGGTTTGAAATTTGCTTGTTAACAGTTTTCTCTCAGGGAAATCAAGTAGTTGATATAAGCGGCAATAATAACTCGCAGACTTTCGCTACTCTTCAAGAAACGTCTATTGATGCAATGAACAACAACCCGTAAGAAAAATGGGACGACATTTTAATTAAGAGAAGTTTTTATAGCGATTGTTTTATTTGTTTTGCGAAACAGATCAGGGGGTGGTAGCTCATCGCCATTGGATTCAATATTGAATAGACCATCACCTGGAGATGGAAATACTAACACCGCGCAAGGGTTCAATATGGGCGACACTAGCTCGCGTTCGGGTCAAAGAAAGAAGTGAATTAAGATAAATTGAATTTTTTAAAAAAAATATGCCTACCCAAATAATCAATAAAATGATTGTAATTTTCAAAATAAATATTAATTGTAAATAAAAATAAACTAAATATATTTAATCATATATTTGTTACTCGAGGGAAATGCTTAATTGCAAGTTATATTTGTTAGAATATGGGTTTAATTATAAAGGCTTAATAAACACCTTATTATATGTCTATAACATACTCTTTCTGCATTTACCAAAAACTAATAATTGGGGAAAGTAGAACGATAATATTTGATCAATTATATCAAATGGTAACGCTTAAAAAAAAGAAGGCCAACACATTGATTGACTATAACTACGAATCAACATCGTTACAGCTACCATCAAAAATGGGGTCAAAGACTGGGATTGGGGACGTCAAACATGTATACCGGAATTTGCCACGATAACCATTGCTGAAACGTCCAGTCTGCAAACGCGTAACCCCAAACACTAACTAAGCCTAACGAATTTAAAATGTTTCCAATGGGTTCAAGTATAGCCATAGCGTTTTGTTGTTTGCTATTGGTTCAATTGTCAGGTAAGATACCGTCATATCATCAAATTATATATAGTAATTAAACAAATACTTCGGGTAAATTTACAGTGTCACAGACAGGCCTTCAAGACACGAGTATCACTGGCAATACCAATAGCGTCAACTTACCAACATCGCAAGCGATACAATTGTAATATTTCAAACTATAACAGTACCAATTGAACTTCATTCTAACAAGCAATTTCCCCTTATAGTGGTTCGAGCAAAGACAATTCAAACAGCGATGGTCCAAGTAAGTTGGTATCATTGAAATGTTTGACATTGTATGACTATGGTTTAAAATCCTCTAACAGGTGACAGTCAACTAACTAGCATTGAAGGCAATGATAACTCTGTCAATATTCCGGTTTCGCAGAAGATATCCTTTAACGATGACACGCCTTCGGGAATGTAAGTTAATTATAAGCTTCATAATTAGATATCGTTCCCAAGGCTAAATCTTCTTAACCTTGACCATCAACAGGTCATCGGACAGTTTCTTCGGTACAGACAACTCGGGAGGAAATTCTAACGGAGGCTCGGGAGATGGAAACATAAATGAAGCCATCGGGGTCAATCAAGGAAATACCAGAGCAACTTCCGGTTGAAATACGCGTAATTAACTCGATTGTAATTACGCCTAAAATGAAGCTGATAATAAAATGTTTAATTTAACTCTAATTTACGCTTTTCTAACGTATTAAAGAGGTTGCTATGGGACAATCATTATACTTTTGATAAGGAAACTTGATTAATTCCTAAAATCATATTTTTTTTTGTGATAGACCGACAGCAGGTAGTTGTAACATAAGTCGATAAGATATGTTGGCCATAAGTTTGTCAATGATTACTGAGAGCTTGTCATGAAGTGACGTAGGTCATAGATTCACGGTAAAGAGACAACTGGTAAGGCGCTGTCAAAGGCTTAGTAAGGGACTAAATAGGAAGACGGAAGTCCTGCAAAATTAACCGAGTGTAAGACTTCAATCCTTGCATGTCAGTCTGCTAGAACTAGCTCGAGCTACGAAGCATAGATGATAGGTAGTGTTATACTTATGGAACATATCACTTATAAACTTATGGTTGTAACTAGTATGTCAATGAAATGAGTTTTACTGGTCTACATTTCGGGGGCTCTCGAGGCGCGTCGTTAACCCGAAATGAGGTCACAAATTCAAACTAGCGTCAAAGCATCGTAGTTATTCCGCTGAAAATTTCCGAGCGACAACAACTAACAAAGTGGGGAAACACGAGGAAAAATTTAAGATGAGCTTAACGACAATTAGGATAGCGCTGACATGCTTAGTTTTCGCTAGATCTTCCGGTAATTATTTAAAATTAATTACGTTACAATTAAATCTAATTAAATAATACTGGCATAAAGTTTCGCAGAACAATCAAGCTTCAAACGTGGATAACAACAAAAATAGTGAAAATATCATAACGCAGCAATACATGGAATTGTAAGTTGTTAAACCAATATTAAAACTACAATATTATTAAATCAAATGATACTGTTTACAGTACAGAAGATGGTGATATAAAATTTGGAGGTTCAAATGCTGGTATGTTATTTTAATCATAATTTATAAGCCTAATCCTAAGCAAAGGCTTAAAAAATATCTACCACTATTATTGCAGATAACAGTCAAATAGCGAATATCGCTGATAATATCAATTCCACAAACATCGTAACCCAACAGAAAATTAAGTTTCCCGACGCACCAGGAATGGAGGACGTGTGAGATAAAATTGACTCCAATGGAATGGGTTCCTGTCTAAGCCTATTAAATTTAAACCGCGTCGTGTTACAGGCCGACTAACGGGTTCGATGAGGACGTAGATGACACTTATTACCAAGATGGAAGCCAAGACAGCGGCGGTTCTGGCAACACTAACAGGGCCATAGGTATTAACATGGGAGATACTGTTGCCGACTCGGGTAAAGAGAGTGGAAGTACAGGATACGACGAAAACGGAGATCTTTTCGCTACATCCGGATAGTGTTCTTTATATTTTAATTATGTCTTGTAATAAATTTGAATTGGAATAAAATATAAGTAATTTATTAAAAATCAACCATAACTATATTTAAGTCTGAAGGTCAAACTGAATATTGTCTGGTTTGGTTATAATTGAAGGGTTAAATAATTTATTAATAATTAAACTTAACTATATCTAAATCTGAAGGTCAAACTGAATATTGTCTGGTTCGGTTATAATTTAAGGGTTAAATAATTTATTAATAATTGACCTTAACTATCTTTATCGAAGTCTGAAGGTCAAACTGAATATTGTCTGGTTTGGTATGGTTATAATTAGGGGTAATGGCTAATGAAGTGGTCAAGGTTTTTATCTCCAAATTAGCGCGGTAGTTGTACATGATTGTAAATGAAACTAGACCATTTTATTAGCTAACACGAATATTTGGGTGACTCAAAAATGAGTCCACCTATCAACAAACAAACATTAAATTGACCCTATTTCGTTTAACATTTTGGGGTCAAACCAAAAGCGAGAACGCTACAGCTTAACCATTCGGCATTTCGGCTTCACTGAAAACGGGCGCTAATCTCAAACCCAGCAATGATATTACAAGTATTCACCTTAGCTTTGACGTGCTTACTGGTTCAAAGATGCCGTAAGACAAGACCTTTTTTAAATACTTTTAACTTCGGATTAAATTTAACTACACCCTAACTTATTACTCAAATTAATTTTAAGTGGGCGGCGATAGTGGTCTTCAATCCACTAACATAGATGGTAACCAGGGAAGTATCAGTTCGGGTAACACGCAATATCAAGAAACGTATGACAAAATTATATATACATAAAAATAAACATAAGCATAAGATAACGACAGTAAGTATTAATTTTTCAGTCGCACTGGAGATAATACGGGAAACTTCTATGATACAAGCGACGAAGATGATATATGTAAGTATAGTACATTTCCCCCCAAAAAATTAATATATTGAAATCATTAATATATTGTTTTATCATGTCAGCCGATAGCCAGTTAACTGGCATAACAGACAACACAGATTCGATCAATTTGGTCAACCAACAAAAACAAATATCCATTGATCAGGACGACCAATCAGGAAATGAGGGCATAAGCTATCTTCAAAATTTGTACGCTATTATAAATTTTTTAAAAAAATACTGAACTGAGTAACCCATAGCCCCTCGAGTAAACTACGCGCTTCCGGTGCGGTAATTAACGCCTTTAAATCTAATTACAGGGATACGGATAACTTCTACGGTGAGGATGGCCCTAACTACAACATTGCCGAAGCTAGGAACGAAATAAATTAAGATAACAGAAAACCATGTAAAAAAAAAATCTTTACAGTTTTGTTGCCAATTAAAGAGAGTTCAAACAAACCTTATTTATCAATTAACTCGTTTAATTTATATTTAATCGTTCAAACCTAAACCACGCGATTCATCTTCGCGAAACGAGAGCCCTCTAACTTGACAGAGTTTTATTTTAAAAAAGAAATAAACCGATTCATCCGTTACTAAAAGCCTGTCGTCAAAAGCCAATTAAGACGAAGAGTATATAGAAATCTTTTCTCGAATACACAAAAACAAAGAAAGGAAAGACTTTGAGAGAGTGACACGTTAAGTCCCGGGGCAAGAAAAAACACAACAACTTTGCCAGCATGCCAGGCCCCGGGAAGGGGGTTGTGGGTAATCAGTTTTTGATAGAGCGAAAAATAGAGTGCCCTTACACCCAGTGGACTTGGAATAGCTAGAAACGCGCGCGACACAAAGGCAAAATGAGCCTAGTCGGAGGATGGGGCCGGGACCAATGGCTTGGACATTAACGTCCCAGATGCCAGTAAAACTTAAGCTGACAAGAAACAAGCATGCAGGAGGCAAAGCAAAACAAAGCAGAAAGTCCGGATGCCCAAAACACTATCTATCTATAACAATCCCGTTTGGGCCTTGCCAAATGGAGCCGAATGAAACGATGTCTTATAAAAGGTCGAAACAAAGACACCCTTGGGACTTACGCACACACACACACCGGAACTATTTCCCCATCCTTTCCGTTTTTCTTATACTTTGAAACGACCGCCCACTCTCAAGGGTCACTCTCACTCTTTGGGCTTGCGCAGTGTAGCCTCTCTATATACTTGATCTTATTGCACCAACTACTTAAGAGAGACAATAGCTCATCTGGGAATTAGAAACAATATACCATATTTTCACCGACGGATTGCGGCTCTACCCAAGATCCTTTCGAAGACTACGTCACGTGATACTATATGGACGCTCCCAAATCTTTGGGCGTGACCACGGTCAACGTTTATGCTTAGTAAGTTACCCACCAGGGAATAATTGGGTTAACGGAATTTTTACGGGCTAGGGTGGATTCGTATTAAAGAGCTACACCGTTTAATTTTTAGGAGGGCAAGCGTTGTGGTATGCTTATATAAATGTCAGTTTTGGTTTTAGGAATAATAATAATTGGGTCGGAAATCGTATTGGATTAGAGTCAACGCCCTAAACATTCAGCTATACATAGTTTACACGCAAGGTGGATTCATACCATTTGCACAAGGAGACCGAGTGTAAAATAGCAGACGACTTTACACTCTAAGTCGCTTGGTCTCCTTGTGTTATTGGTAGGAATCCTCCATGCCTGTAAACTATGTATAATGGAAATTATTTCTAGATCTATTTAGCTTTGGCATTTGGTTATCTCTTTTGAAAAAAAACGTTTAAAGAATGACACGTGACGTGATTTTAGGCCTAGTTTAACTTATCAAAAAAGTTAAACAAATCTTATTCTTTCTTTTTTACCCCTTAAGGTATCTCCATTATCCGTCTTTAACTTAAGCGTACGTGTGAAAAGCTGTATAAAAATACAAGGAAAATACAGAAGGAAAACGCTGCCAGCTTCGGAGGGAAGGAAGGGGTGACGTAAGAGAGACAAATCTGAGAGAAGATGGAGAAAGAAAGAGAGAGAAAAAAAACCTAAAAGAAGAGAAAGAGTAAAAAAAAAAGGTAATAAGAAGCAAAAGAAAAAGGGGCCAATTTCGAGTCCCCGAGAGGGTTTTTATACTTTTCGACCACCTTAGAAACTAACCATAGACGTTCATGTTCATCTAGTGAATATTGTTAAAGCCAACCCGACTACTACTTCTCGCATTATTCACCCCTTTCCCTATAACTTTGAACATCATTCATCATCTTATTGTGAACGTATCCGAAACGAAACCCATTACGAAAAGCGCGTGAAGAACCGAATACGCCATCTCAACTATAGTAGCTCTCTTCTTTGTTTCTGATCAGTTCAAGGTGACAATGCAATTATACGTTGCCAAGGCTCAAAACTAGGCTTAACATTAAAGGAACACTATAGTTCTTGTATTCGTCAGAACTATATAGCTTCTATTTAAATAGCGCTATGCTATCCCTATACTTTCATTGCCGCATGCACATCGCCCACAAACATTTATACTCGACCGCATCTCTCCAAACGTTAAACCTTAAAATACAATAAGCCTTGGATCAAATTGCAAATTCAGATTGATACGTAAGGAAAGGTTCTATTCTCAAAGTCCACGAGGTTCAGGAATGGAAGAAAAGTAATTAATTCGGCACAACCCCTTCCCCTTTCCTACCCCCCCCCATTCGCATCTAGGAACTTGGCTAAGCCGATTTAATCGCGGAGAGAATTCCACCGAATGGAACAGAGAGAGAGAGAGAGGGGGAGAAAAGGACGAAAAATCATTTTAACTTATAAAAGAGAAAAACTTTTCTTTCTTCAAGAGACAATCGTAGCAATAAGATTTTCGTCTTAGGCCTATTTCTGATTAACCCCCCTCCACTTCCCTCCTCTTCCCTATTTGATGGTGGGCGGTTTAAAGGGAAGATGAATCGTTAGAACAAGCCTTTGGAATGTTAAGGACATCAAACGTAAATATCTCAACGTTTTACAGCACCTTTACAAAGATATCCTTTCAATTAAGACGCGGAGAAAGTTTTTATGGCCTCGAAGAAAATGAAAAAACGGATTTATCACTTTTCCAAACTATCAAGTCGTGTATTTGAAGCGAATGGATGAATTAGGTCAGAATAAAAACCCGATAAAAATTACCAGGTATCCTATAACACCTTCATTAACAATCCAAACTCGAATAAACACCGTTTCTTATCTTAGCCGCTAATGCTAAAAACCATTTAATAAAAAAAACTTCTTCCAATAACACAGCTAGTCTAGCACTTTTAGAATCTCCGTTAATTTCAAACAACAATAGAATTTCGTCTATAATTACATGGCGCTCCTTCTCCATGATCTATTTTGGGGTTTACAAGCGGGTTTACCTTAACGCACGCCCCCTACACCACCCAACCCTGTTATTTAGCTCACCTGAAAATAGTACACAAAATCGACCCAATAACGATTTTCTTTATCAGCTAAAAGCGAGCCCGTGCTATAAAAGTCAGCCTGAGCCTGGCTCATGGTTTTAGTAACTTAGTAGTTTCAAAAAGAAAAGCGTGCTGGGAGGGGTTCTAATTAGCGGATTTTGTATCAAAAGTAAAGAAGCCGCTATAGGTTGGGGTTTTTTTTTTCTTCATCTAAGGAAAGAAAGGAAGTGGTGGCCAGAGCTAATCTTACTTTCTTAAGAAGTCCCCCACCCTCTTAACTCTTTCCTAGGAGACTGATGAGGGAATTGGTGAACCGGTGACGTAGAATCAAGTGTCAATAAAAAAAACAGACCTACAAGACACAATATAAACAGGGTTCATACAACTTGTGGAAAACAAATTTAATTTCCCTGAGATTTCCATGTTTTTCCGCATATACTTCCCTGAATTTTGCAGGTTTTTCCCCCGTATATGGTGTATCCTATGGAGCAAATGTTAACGAAGGAGGGGGGGCATCCCCCTATCTCTAATGTAACCAGAGTTATGAGCCTCCAAGTTTAGTGTAATGTTAATCTTATGGAGGGGGTTGTTTGTTTACGAACATTTTGCTTAAATACTCGGCCCCTGTTTGACGAAAATTCCCCTGATTTCATTAAAAATTGTAATAAATAGACTTTTCCTTTCTTTATTGTTACAGTTAGACTTGTCCTTTGATTTCCCAGAGGTTTTTGTCAACTATTTATTTCCCTGATGTTTCCAGGTTTTCCAGGTTTGTATGAACCCTGTATAAACGAAGAGACACTGCTAAGCCTAACTATATCTGATTCCTGCGCTGCACCATCCCTTCAAAAAGAACCAGAGCAGAATTTTTCTTGTGGAAACAATTAAGAGAGGAGGGAGAATCGAGCTCAAAATTACGATATTCAATAAAATTATATTAAGGGAACCCATGGATGGTAGAAACGATCCGCTTCAGGGGGTTGGCTGCACTGCACCGTATCTTACAGTAGCTTCCTCTCTAGTAACCCCCTCTCCTAAGTTTGCATCTTTCCCCATGCAGCTTCTAGGGACCCTTCTTTTTATTGTTTTTAATATAGGCTCCCAGTAAAGGACAAAAGCTAAGATCCAGCCAGGGAAAGAAGAGACAAAAGCACTATAATTTGCTGGATACGTATTTTACTTCTCAACCAAGTTGACTGGGTAACGTCGTACCAGCGCTGTATCTCGGTCCCCATCGGAAGTTCGGAACTAGGCCTAGATATAAGGGACAAAATAGAGGAAGTGGAGTATAAAGTTTCGCTATTAAATTATCCGCTCAAAACAAGAACAATTTAATTAGAAGGAAACTCGGGAGCAAGCTTGGAAAAACGAAAATCCTCCAGAGAGTATACCTCTTAGACAAAAACGCCGTAAAATAAAAGGGGATTTTTAAGAAGATCGACGAAATTCTAAGGGATTTTTAAGGCTATCCCGAGGAAATTGAAATTCTAATAACTTAATCAGTATTAGGAATTTATAAGGAACAAGCTGTTGAATAAGTTTCATTTTATAAATTTTTTTTTATAAAATTGTTTTTGTTTTCCAATGAAGTATCGGTTTAATTTAAAGGGATGTCGTTATTCTGAAGTGGTAGTGTTATCCTGGAGTAGCCATTGGGCAATGTCACGTGATTGTCACACATTGTACATCCCTTTAAATGTAAGAGACGAAAGATGGATTTCAGGGTTCTAAAATTTACCTTACCATATTTACAAGACTACAAAAAGAAATAAATGTATTATTCACAGACGCCTGTACAAATGTTTCACCCGCGGAACACTCGCATTCGCGGAAAAGCCGCAGCTTAGGGGTTGTTTTTTATTTCTCGTAGATCCTAATGGATTTGAAATTGTACTCGATCAAATTTCAAGGGATATACCATAAGTAATAACACGAGATGTTACGTGATTAAGCGATATTCAATTGCTTTCTCTCTCTCCGTTTCAAAAATTAACGACTATGGCACGCTAACAAACTTTTCCCGCAAAACGCATTTAAGTTGGATTGCTTTTCCCCATACGCAACTGTATGATTAATGAGATATTTCCCTGGTTCTAAAGTTTTGGGAAATTGGGGCAAAAGAACTATTTTCCACTTCTCCTACTTTACCCCCCCCCTTTAATATCCATTTATCAAACCGAGAAGTTTGTTTTCTCTCTCTGAGAAATTTGTTGTTTGTAGGGGGTAATCACTCTGGAACTACTGAGCCGATTCTAAAAATTATTTCGCCAATAAAAAGCTACACTATCCCTGAGAAACATGGATTATTTCGCCAATAAAAAGCTACACTATCCCTGAGAAACATGGATTATTTCGCCAATAAAAAGCTACACTATCCCTGAGAAACATGGATTATTTCGCCAATAAAAAGCTACACTATCCCTGAGAAACATGGGCTATTTCGACCAAACCGTGTAAGGTCGCCATCCAATTCCACCAACTGCCATTACCTCGACAACTAATTCCACCAACTGCCATTACCTCGACAACTAATTCCACCAACTGCCATTACCTCGACAACTAATTCCACCAACTGCCATTACCTCGACAACTAAATCCACCAACTGCCATTACCTCGACAACTAAATCCACCAACTGCCATTACCTCGACAACTAAATCTACCAACTGCCATTACCTCGACAACTAAATCTACCAACTGCCATTACCTCGACAACTAATTCCACCAACTGCCATTACCTCGACAACTAATTTCGTAGAAAATTTCGAAATTTCACGAGCTTCAACAATTGATTTGATTCTACAGACCTTTCATGAGCTTTGTCAATACATTAATATTCCTTAAGTTTGGGTTAAGAATGTTTCCACGCAAATTTGGTATTTACTTTGGGTATTGACACACCAAGTTTCCAATTTAAACAACGAGATTAAATTATTTGAATAGTAGAAACGAGATGAACTATTAATATCATCAATTATCTAGACGCGCCAGGAACTTTGTTGATATTTAATTTAAAAGTTACGTACTAGCTTTGTTCCCCCCCCCGGCTTCCGTGGGAGGAAAATGTCGATACAAGCTGTTTGTTTGATTCCCTTTGATCCCAATAGGGAATTCAAAGCTCGTAGTTAAAAGCTAAAATCCCTATACAAAACAATCAAGCTTACGAAAACAGTTACGAGTGACGAACGACTCTAAGGTCACGTGGGAATAGGAAAAAAAAAATAAGCTAGAAAATTTAACATCCTTTTCATTTGAATAATTAAATAGCTTGGAGAGATGGTTAACATTAATAATTCATTCATTTTCCCCGTTTCTAGGGGTTCGGATCCTTGGAAGAAAACTAAAACAGACTACGTAAAAATACCCAAGCTATGTAGAATTAAGATAAAAGATCAAAAAGAACTCGATCCTAGACTAGAAGAACAAGGCTTAATTCTGGGCCTTGGTAGGGTACAATACGATTTTGATTACGGAGAAATTTCAGAAATAAGGGTTTTAGGTTTAAAACTAGGCCTTGGTACGGTACTATAATACGCATTGCATTTTTAAAATACGATTTTCAATACGGACCATTTGCACAAAAAACTTGGTTTTAGGCTTAAAAAGTGGGGCCTTGGTAAGTATATTTTGTTTGAGAAGTAATTCGGTTTCCCGCCAAAAAGGGATGTAAAATTGTAAAATAGATCCTTACCTCAATAATTTGGTCGTTTATTCGAATCCTTCCGCACAAGTGAGCCGCGCTTCCTTTGGCAATACTCTTGACAAAAATACCCGATATTTCTTCTGCACATCGAGAGAGAGAAAAAGAGAGAAAAACAAAAGGACATTAGTGAAATTAAATCATTCGAGATAGGAGACTTGTTTCTCTAAGTGCACGTCATAACAAGGGGCTAAAACAACGTCATAAAACGGGAAAAACAATTGAAACGGTGTTGGGTTTGTGGTATTCTATATATATGTTCCGAGCTTACAGAGCGTGAAAATAACCTCTACAAAAGCCAATAAAACAACAAGTTTCATTCCATATTATTACACCAGTTCTAACATTACAGGCCTTACCTCTGGAGCCGCCATTTTAGTAGGGGCCCCTAAAGGTAATGTTTTAAAGATAAACCATCCGATTCAATCTACGACGGCTCCAAATTCATCTACATTACCCGGCCGGCAATGGGAGCTGCTAGAGCCGATTTCACGTATAGCACAAGTGATAAGGCCATAAACCCAAGCTGGACATATCGTCAAATTTAAGAGCGATAATGTTGTAAGTCGGGTATATTTTTTTTTTAACCGCTTAAGGGTTATTTCCAATTAAAATTTTCTCGATAAAACACTCGACATTTGAAATACTTAATGTATTGAATACGGTTACGAAAATTAAAGACGTTAGGCTTAGCAGTTGGTATATTTCTCTCTGAACAAGATTTTATCTGCGTTGAAGTAAATGACCGAGTTAGGTTTAGTAATTGGCCAATTTCTCTATGGCGAGCGACCCCGATATTAGGCCTAACTTTGCCATTAAACCCAGAGATTAATAGAAGTCAACTTAAACTCCCCAAAAGCAATTTTTTCTTCAACTAGTAGTTTTATGAAGTTACAATATTTCGACTCTGGGGATCTCTCGAACCAAACAACAACCAGTGGTGAATGTGATATCTCGAACATTTTATCCAACCTTATACAGCCGTTCTGGAACGCCCGCCGAGCGATCATTAGGCAAGATCGTATATAGAAAAGCCAGCAACCAACTTCGTATCAAAGGGTAAATTCCGCGTTACGAAACCCGCGGTTATACCCTTACAGTTTCTATTTATATCCACTTCCTAATCTAGCCAAGATATCGTACTAAAAAGCATAGAGCAAAACACGCCCTTTCATTGTACATCGCTGTACCCTGGAGTTGAAACGCTGGTCAGTTGCCGAAAAGAGGCTTAAAAGAGAGAAAAGAAACGCCGTGCACGGAGAGTGAGTGAGGCAAATATCATCCTTTTGAGAGGAGTGCCTGCGTGTAGATGTACAGGATCGAGTTGCTGCTGCCGCTGCCGGGGACTTGGCCATAAAAAAGAACTGGCTTCCAGCAGGCCCGATAAGCGAACAATCAGAATGCGAAAAGCGTACAATGGGGTCCAGAAACCCACGCTCTTAGATCTAGCCTCACCCGAAGCTAGCTAGACTACGCTACACGACCGCAACTGGACTATCCCCTTCCCCTGTAAAGCTCTCTTTTCAACCACGAACCGACAAGAATAGAAACTAATAGCTAGAAGAGGGACAGACCGCGCGATAGCCCTTCCATGCAGGCAGCAAAAAGATTAATCCAGCGACGCTAGAAGTCTACGAGGAGAAGTTTTAATCAATCCATCCGTTATGGACTAAAAAACACTAAATAATTAACATTTGGTCATTACGAGCCTTTGAACCAGGAAAACAACGTCTATATATGTTTAAATATAGCCCTATAGCACTATTTAGATGTATGGGTCTGCCATAGGGGGGGGGGGGCATTGTCCATGCGAGACAAAATTAGTTTTTAACCAAAAGAAAGAAGAACCCCCCCCCCCGAGTCGTGAACGACGCTTCAAATTTTCTAATTAAATTTTTAAAAAGATAAATTTTAATTTTTTTGCCCCTAGAAAAATATCATTTTCAAGGCGAGTGACTTTTTCTCATTAATTAAGTAATTTTAGAAGCGATCGATGAAGTTAGGAGAGGCTAATTTTGGCGGAAAATAAGGAAAGGAAGGATTGAAACCATAAATAACAACCAAAAGACAGGCAGCTAGCTTGGAATTAAGGAAGGTTGTGGTGGGGGGGGGGGGGGGGGGAGGGGGAACGAAGAAAGGGTCAAAACACTCCCCCTTTCTTCTTTCCGCCACTTTTTTAATTACTATCCCCGTGGAGACACTCGCGGATTAATGGGGGGGGGGGGAAACAACAGGGGGAAGCGTCAATTACCGATCTTAATTGAAACGTTAACCCTAACTAGATCAGCGCCGGCAAGGGTAAAGAAATACAACCGTCCGTAAAAGGGTTAGGTTTTATTGAACTTAACCTGCTTATTGCAATACATACTCGCAAACAAATGGAGCGAGAAAATTCACCCCTGAGTACGCTACGCGACCTTCCTAGCTGTCACGTATTTCACAAACACGACATGGAAGGAATGAGAAATTTCTTGGCAATAACCCCCGGTGTACCATGCACCTCTGAATTTGCAGCGGGTAAAACTCTATCTCCTTATAAATAAAATCCTTTTGAAGACAATATACAGGGTCAGGGTTCATACAACTTTTGGAAAACAAATTTCCCTGGGATTTCCAGGTTTTTCCCCATTTACTTCCCTGAATTTTCCAGGGTTTTTCCCGTATATGGAGTATCCTATGGAGAAAATGTTAACGAAGGAGGGGAGGGGGAAAATAGGACTATAACATAATCAAAGGACATCCCCGTATCTCTAGTAGAACCAGAGTTATGAGTCTCCAAAGTATAGTGCAATGTTAATCCTATGGAGGGTGGCATGTTTATGAACATTTTGCTTAATTACTCGGCCCCTGTTTGACACGGAAATTTCCCTGAATTTTACTAAAAAATCGATAATTTCCCTGAGGTTTTTGCCAATTACTTATTTCCCTGATTTTTCCAGGTTTGTATGAACCCTGCAATATAACACGGGCGTCCCTTTGGACCTGAAAAATAGGGCGGGAAAATTCGTTTCCTGAGACCTCGTTTGGGATCCCAGTCACGTGACGACTGGGACCGTGAGGTTCATGGCTGATTTTTGATTCGCGCAAAGAAGAAGCTCGAAATTCAGACGGAAAGAATATATATAAAGCCCTATCCATGGTGAATATTTATACTTATCTAAAATTCATAAGGTTTTTCGATATTGTATAGAAATATTCACCGCATTTATAAATTCGTCCACCTGGGTCCAATATGACAAGGTGCAAGACCAGATAAGGGGTAAGGGAATAAAGGGGGCAAATCCCCTTTCCCCGCCTTTGACAGTATTCAACGTGGAAGTGGACAACTGAGAAGGAAAAGTGGAAAACTGGCTAGAAATGAAAACGGTCGAAAAAGGATGGAATCGAAGATACAGAGGTATTCAGGAATATTTTTTCAACGGGAAAGCGTACCAGGGTTTAAAGGCTAAGGTGTCTAACCGTGTCCTTATCAGTGGTATATTCTAAAATCGAAAATTTCAATGAGCGGGGGAAAATGCTTTTCAACGCCTATTTCATTTTATTCCTTTTTATTTCTTCAGTCAGTTCAGTTTTTCTTAGGATTTAGAAACGAGCTAGGATCTTCAAGAAGTAGTAAAAGAAAACTAGCGGAAGTAATTCAAGCGTAAACTAAAGGTTTCTTTCTCGAATAAGGAAGGATTTAAGGAAACGAAAGGAAAAGCTTAAAAATTGGAGAGAAGCGCTATATAACAAGAGAGAAAGAGAGAGAAGCATCTCGAATTAAGGGAAGAAAATTTCAAAAGAGAAGAAGAGGAAGCTTTGGGGGAATTTTTCCTGAAAAGCCATTCATTCATTCATTCAATCTTGCCTTTTTTAGGGGGGTCCTATGTATAGTATACTGAAAATTTATGGCCCTGGTGTTGGATATATTCTGATATTTTTCATGTTTCTAAATGCTAAATGAAATGGAAAATTTGAAAGTCAAATACTTTTTTTAAGAAGAGGAGAGGAGAACATACCCCGTCTTCAATTTAGCAGCTTTTTTTAGTAAAACCAGAAGTGAGATGAGACCAGAAGTACTGAGCTAACCAAATTCTTCACCCGGCGAAAGTGAATATTCTTGATAACACAAGAACGGCTGGCCCTCTAGTAGCGGTTTCTGAATTTTCCCTCCAAAACGTGAGACGCTCATGGCGGTAGACGGCCGAACTAGATTCAAGGAGCCGCGTCCGTGTTCGGCCGCTTTAGGTTGAGGGGAAGGGGGTAGGAAATGTTTTTGGAACTCGACCAATTTTTTTCTCTCTAGTTTTAGCGCGTGGGAAGCGGCATAAAATCCTCAAATTTGTTCACTAGTGCCAGGATCTACTATCAATGCTAGAGCCCTTCACTTCTAGTCTCATCTCACTTCTGGTAAAACTAAGGGTAGCTACGCCTACCTACACTTATATTTTTTCTTGAATAACAAAATTTTAAAGCACCCTTTTAATTTAAGATTAAATTATAGTCAAATTACCAAGCTGTTGTTTTTGTTTCCTCTTTGTAAAATATTTTTTTTTCTTGTGGATGGTATTTAAGGTCTTGTATCTTATCTTTTCGCCGCATCTTAAAACAAGAGGTATACGAAAAAATAATACATCGATTGGGGGCAACTAGTTACCATTAAAAACCGTTCAAAATAATAAAAAAATAAAAAAGTTTTTGGAGAACAAAGCATCGAAAATCAATAACGCTTAGCTTGGACCTCAATTTCTCTTCAAAAAAAAAGGGGGGGGGGGTAAAGAAACATTAATTTTTCTCTTAAACGTTGTCTAGAGAGAGCTACCAACGTACCAAGAAAGGTGGCCCACTGAAACAAAATAACTTTGGAAGTAAGGAAGGAAAGAAAAATTCACTTCCCATTGGCAAACATCAGTCAAAAAGCCTTTCCTAATAGCATCTTCTGAAGCGCGAAGAAAATCCCCTTTAACCCCTAAGAAAAAAGGCCTAAAATAAAATAGACCTGACGTTACGTAGCGGGAACAGAAAAAAATAAGAGACGACTGACTCAGGGAGCCCAGCCAAAAATTTTAAATTACTTATAGGAAAAATAGTAATTTTTTTCCGGAATTATTGTTGGATTTTATAGGAGAAAATAATACGTATTTATAGGAAAATATAGGACTACATGCTTACATATAATTCTATTTTGTCTTAAACTATGTGGAAAAATAGAGGTTAATTTGTCTGCCGTCTGTCTGTGTGGAACGTTAATTCGATTGTATTCTAAGCTAGGACTCTCTCATTTAAAAATAAGACTACTTAGTCACTAACACGTACTTAAAATATTGGAGTATCTACCTCCAACCCTTAAAAGAGACTTTCGAGTTCCACATTTAAAACCAATTCCCATTTAAAAATTTTAGAGTAAAAAATATTTCGGATTTTGAAAATTATATTTGGATTGAAAAAATAGACTTTTTAAAATAATTGGCTTTCAAAAAAATTCAGATTTAAAAATAAAATTTCATCACTGAAAATCGAAAAAAAAGAAAGAGAAAAAACCTTAAAAATAACTGGCATTTTGAATTTCATCGGGATCCCCCTCTACCACCCATTACGGGACGAGTCCTAAATCAGCCGGAACTAAGACAACATTTACGGGCGGCAATTATCTCGACTCCCCGTCCCCCACCGTCTTGCCGCCAGTGAAGCTCGAGGAGCTAACCCTAATCACCCCACTACTAACCCTAACCGCGCTTGAAAAAATTAAATACTTTCCAAAAAGACACTCTTACAGGGAATATTTCACGGCCAAATGATTTGAATCGTTGGTTCCTCGATCTTGGCACAGTTTTCATCACAAAATTCATCCATTTCGGACTCATTTTAGATATTTAAATCCGACTTAAAAAATTAAGAATAATGCATCGGCATAAGCGATTATCTCGCGTCAATCAAACTAACAAAGGAAAGTCTGTCCGGACGAGACGGACTCCGGAGCTTCTTCGGGAAGAAGGGGGGGGGGGGGCGATAGAGGAGGGGGAGTGAAAAAATAAGTAGGCCTAGTTGCTTTTTTGTATCGCGCCCTTAGAGCGAAGGGGACGTAAGTCGCCATGGAGACGAGGCTATTTTGGCGGGCTTTTTAGTAAGCGTAAAGGCTGAATTCAAACAAGTTGGGAAAACCAAAATATTACCTCTCCGAGTCAAACTTATTTACCTAGATATGGAATTATTTCTCTTTTTTGAAGTAAAAATTTACGAAATATTGAAGCAGTATTCCAAGCATAGCGAATATACAGTAAAGCAGACGACATTTTACATCCAATATGGATAAATCTTCTACACATGGAAATCAGTCAATGGGGAAAAGATCAGGAAATGAAGTCTACGCTTCAGCTGTTTACCGTATATTCTGATAGCTACATTCACAACTGGTTTGCAGTGTAAACACTATCGTCTCGTCTCACCTCAACAATATTCTTAGTATGCCAACATGAATGTTAACGTTAAATAACACCAAAGCTAAATTGTACCTAGACGCACTGATAGCCAATGCGCACCATAAAGAGAATAAAAAGTCTGTAGCTACTACCCGTTTACCATTAGCCCTTTTACTATTCGAATTGCCACCATGATCTTTTCTTCTTTTATAAAACCTTAACCTTATTATTTAATAGTGTATTTAACTTTCAGCTCACTCTGAACCGTTGATGTCTCTTCATTTCAGACACGAAAATCAAAGCCCAAAGTTTACTTAACCTCAGGCCTCAATTATTTACTCTTTGTTTCACTAAGCCTATTGCGGATGACACTTAATATACCCGCCGGAGTCTAGGTCTTAGCTTTCTTCATGAAATCACTAAACCAAGACTTATTCTATATACAGATGTAGTATAGCTTAAATAATATATAAACAGCCATTTCAAATAACAATATTAAAAAAATCTTTGGAATATCAAAATGAAACAGAGCTTTAAAGCTACAAAAGTACTAAATGCATCATAATTACGAAAAATACTTCCACATATTCACTTTATATTATGGAAAAAGGGAATATTAAGGTTCTGTATGATTTCTTAACACATCAACACAAGGCTAACTGCTAACGCGACGCACTAGTGTAACAATGGACGGACACACACAGACAAAAACATAGACTGCTTTTTAACTCTTTCCGTATTAATTTTGAGTTGAGAAACAAGATTATCTTTAATATTTAAATAAATATAATTATTTTTAATTATTTTAATCTTCAATAATTAACATTAATAATAGTTAAATCGTTTAAAATAAAGTTATACCTATTATCATCTCAAACTTCGCTAATATTGACGTTTAAAGTGAAGGGTACCCCTCTTGCCCGCTTTCTTCAAATTTTGGGGTATATATACGATTCGTTTCCATTATAATAGTAAGGAAAAAGCGCAATTGCGAAAACCTTTGGTGGCGATCCCACCTTAGGGAGGCTAGACGTTTCTCGTAACCCTAGCTGATCGCCGCGTATATCCTAAAACCAAACGATGATAATGGAGTAGAAGCCAATGAGACAGATTGGTGTCTATGTGGAATAGACGGAAGACCAGTAGATGGTGGTGTTTAGAAGCCAGAATGTACAGACTGGTGTCCAAGTGGAATGGACGAAGAACAGAAGATGGTGGTGATTAGAAGCCAGTATGTACAGACTGGTGTCCATGTGGGATGGACGAAGATCAAAAGATGGTGATGATTTGAAGCCAGTAAGTGCAGACTGGTGTCCGTGTGGGATGGACAAAGACCAGAAGATGGTGGTGTGAGAACTCAAGTAGAGGAGCCATTTCCGTGACTGTGAAAGCAGTTCGGAAATGGCGAACACGTTTGCTCCGATTTGGAAACTGCGAACGCGGTCACGTGGGTGTAACAACAGACAGACAGACAGACAGACAGACAGACAGACACACAGACAGACAGACACGATCGTTACAGAACCTCTCCGTGACATACGTCACTCGGAGAGGTAAAAAGTTGTAATTTACAATTTAGCTCGACTCGTAAGTAACGCGTTAAAATTGTCATTTTCAAATCGTTTCTTCTAAATTTGACGTTGAGAAATGAGATTAAATGCAATTTTATGACAAAAATATAGGATATTATAGGACCTTTCGTGAAATTATAGGATAATATTATAGGACAGGTTCAAAAATATAGGATTTTATAGAAATTATAGGACCGCTGGGCTCCCTGACCCTGAGACGTTGACACAAGGACTCCATCCCCTCAACAGGACTAGATGAAATGTTTCCTAATAGGTTTGTGTATTCGAAAGGAAAGTAATTTCAGCTGGGACTCAATCATTGTTGAAATGGAAGGTCCATAAATAGGTCTAGTAGGTCAGAAAGAGAGAATAGAGTGAGAGAGAGAGAGAGAGAGAGAGAGAGAGAGAGATAGAGAGAGAGAGAATAGAGCAAAAGTAGAACAGTTGCGGGAGACAGAGAGAAAAAACGAATGAACTTAAAAAGTTGACCAAGATTGAGAGGAGAAGAAAAAGTTATGACAGCTTTCATCCAGAAACGTAAAACACACAAGCAATAGATTATTCCATTATTTCCAGAAGAGAAGCAAAAACACCACAGATCGCCGCCATCTTGGGTTATTTCCCTGGCGCTAAGAAGCACCGCCAGGATAGCCTCCCTACTCCTACTCCTACTCGTGTAGTGAACTGGGGTGAACTCCGTCTGGAGCCAGGGTGAACTCGGTTAATTGGCTGCGAGTAATAAATGGAGCTGTCTATACTTTCCCTCAACCCTAGCTGGTTCGTGGTCCTTTAATACGCTAGAGTGGAATGGGCTTTTTAAAAAGAGAAAATTTTGACGTATCGATGAAACTAGATAATATTTAGACCGTATCTTAATCTTTCATCGCGATAAAACTATATAGGTATATAAAACTCTCTTCGAAGAAAAATATGCTTTTAACTAAATGGAAAATCGTCATTTTCTATCGCCCAAACGATAAGAGGGGAGTGGAAGAGGGACACACTCTTAAAAGTATATATACTCAACATTTACTAACTTAGGTAATATCTAACGTCGTTGGAAAATGTTTTAACGCATTAATCCGCCTTAAGGCCCTTTCAGACGGTACAACTTTTGATTCAACTAGATCAGGGTTCACACAACTTATGAAAAAAAAAAACCATTTCCCCGAGTTTTCCAGGTTTTTCCCCATATACTTCCCTGAGTTTTCCAGGTTTTTCCCGTATATAGAGTATCCTATGGAACAAATGTTAAAGAAGGAGGGGGGGACAAATATGACTATTACACAATCAAAGGACATCCCCCGTAAAATAACCACAGTTATGAGCCTCCAAAGTATAGTGTAATGTTAATCCTATGGAGGGTATGTTTATAGACATTTTGCTTAATTACTCAGCCCCTGTTTGACGCAAATTTCCCCTGAGTTTGACTAAAAATTCTAAATTTCCCTGAGGTTTTTGCCAACTATTTATTTCCATGATTTTTCCAGGTTTGTATGAACCCTGAAGATGGATCCGAAAAAAATGTCTGTGATCATTATTTAATTTTGTCGTTCAACTTGTCCTACTTCCGTTCACACGATCCAGCTAGTTTACTCAACTCAAGTTGACTCATCGTCTGAAAAGGCCTTTACTTTCAAATATATTTTCTTTCCCATTCCACACTCTTCCTAGGTATAAAACTTTGGTTGGTATAGTAATTGTGACATATTTCAGTCGTAAAACTTTAAAAAGAAGCCTTGGCCCATTAAAATTTAAAAGACATACTACTACTATTACTATTACTAGCATGTACCGTTAAAAGGGGCTATTACGTTGAATTTTATAAGAGAAAAAGAAAAAGTATATAGGTTGCGAAGTAATGTACAATGCGAGTTAGGGTTCGAATAAAGCTTGGGAAAACAATGCAGCGTCAACATGGATAAAGTAAATTACGTTTCCCTGGAGAGGAAGGTGAAAGAAAGGAAAAAGGACAGAGGCTTAAAAAGGGCAACGAAGCAAACAACATCCTTGACGCCTTCGACTCGCTCGCGTTTCTTGTTCCGTAATAAGCTAAGGAATTCCTTCCGTCTCCAGGCGAAAAATACTTGTATTTTCTCGTCGACTCTTCATCGCAAAACCAGAGAGTTTTTCCTTTCTCTTCGCTTTTAGTTTCCTTAAAACAGACCCAACCATCGCCACCACCACCACCACCGAGTTCGTTTGTTGACGTGATGTATATAGGCGAGCTCCATTAAGGACCCGCGCTCGCTGACAAAGAAATATTCTAGCCTCTTAAGCCTTCCTTAACTTTGCTAAAAGAACATCGTAACAAGATAGACAACATCAACCAAAATAAAACGTCTCCTCCAACTCCTGATGCGTGGAAGTGGAGGAACAGTGATCGTAAACCTAACGTGATCGAACAGACACTAAGCTGCCCCGCGAAGTTTCGCGACGAACTATAGACAGACAGACACACGCACAGAGACAGACCAATGCTAAACCTCTCTCTCCGCGAACATATTTCACTCGGAGACACAAAAATTGAGCTCGCCTTCACGCGAATCACACACACCGCCCCCATTATTGTCATGTCAGGTCCCCTTCCCCCCCTCCCCGCCCAGGAAGGAAATAGGCCACCAAGGTAAAGAAAATGGCCAAAAAAAAAAAAGGTTGAAGGGTGAGGAAAAAATGAGGATAGAGGAGAGGACATGGTGAAACGAATCCATCAATTTACACGCAACAACATTTTCTTCTTTCAGCATCCCACGCTGCTCGATCCATCTTTCGTAAAAGATGTCAGGTGTATAAGGTTTATAGAGGATACAAAAGGCGCGGTTCCCTTCGAAAAGGTTTTCAATTTTCATTTTCATATTGTCGTATAACGGATAATTGAAAGATACGGGGAAACGCCTTCAGGGTGTAATAACCAGAATCATAAACTATACCAAACGTAATAAATAGGTTCGTGAAAATTAGCTTGGACAAAATTTAATCCAATTCTCTTCTTCATAAACTTTAAATCGCGCTAAAGCTAGTCGATGGAAAATAAGGAACCATTTTCGCTATAGAGTAATCATCATTCAATGGATCCTGGCGAACGCTACATTTTTCTGCCAATATCGATAACACGTCAGAATATTCTTCAAATAACGAAGAAGCAATGTTTACCGTTCAGCGTAGGTTCAAGTTAGCGTTAGATAGCTTAAACTGTATACCGACTTCTTGCCAAAATCATAAGGTGTACTTTAGTTGGATCGAAGCTCTGCCCCAGATGCTGGTAACAATGTTCAACAACAATGTATATATATATATTTCTATTTATTTTGCGGATGCGATACAAAGAAAATTTCCGGTTCATAATAACCAAGGATGGATGGATGGATGGATATAAAATGAATCATCTTTTGAAAACTCCCATTTTTTTTTCTCCCTCTTATAACCAACCATAAAAGGTTTGATATACTTATAGCTATATACGTATAGTGCCTTCCATTTTAGTATAAATTCACTTTTATAAAAAAGGATTTTATAAAGCTGTAACCGATTCGTTCACGAGGTCAAGGCGAAGAAAAAATAAATCTAAAGCACTACACTTGATTTGAAGAGAGGTGTGGCGGTATTATTCCCTCCTTCCACTATAAAAATCGAGGCAACACCTTTAACCCTAACATTTCAAGACATTTCCTATGGGAAAAGTTGGGAAAACCGCCCACAAACTATATATGTTACTTTGCGAAATACATTTTCAGTGACGTGGGGATTTTTTTTTTTTTAGAAATAAAAACATCATGATCAATTGGAGCTCGCCTTTTTCTGTTTATAGGAAAAAAGCGCTATGAAGAATTAAAAAGATACTTCTGGCAAATAAACGATGAGACATCGTAAATAATATACGCGATCCACTACGAGCTTGTTGCTGAAGATGGAACTAGAAAATAGATTGCGTCATAAACGCGCCCTCAAAACGGTGGCGTGTGGGTAAGAAAGAAAGAGGCATGCTACGTATATACCCAACTTGAGTTCAGTTTCATAAAAGATAAATAAATATAAAACCTACAGTACGATTCTTCTTAGACCGTTCGTTATATTATGGGGAATGGAGAAGAAGGAAAATAAATTTTTTGGAAGTAGATATTAAGTAAACGGCCTAAGAATAAGTTTCTCAAAGAAAAATAGACGTTTTTATGCTTGGCAACGGTAATTTATACGACTGACTATTATTTTATAAGACGATAGCTTTCAAATGCAGAGGAAATATGCTGTATTTTAGATCAATCCATCTTCTAATTCCTAGTAAAGTTTTTTTCCCTCATCAAAAAATTGGTCCTTCTGCAGGCTCCGAAAATAAGTATAGTTCCTCTAAGAAGACCCTAGACAGAGTTGCCAAACCCGGAAAAGACTACGAAATCTATTTTGCTGGAATTTTCTTTATCATTTTTACTGGTGGGATAGGGATGGGGGAACAACATTTTTCTTTGCATCCTTGAAAAAAGCCCTAGATCCCCCTTTAGATGACATTTTGGCTTCTGTTGGGACCGAGGATGAAAAAGATATCAACATCTTTGAAAGAAGCTGTAGATGATGGCGCGTGGAAAATTTAAAAAATAGGAGAAAATAGAAGCGCAAGATGATACGATGTTTCCCCTTCTCTAAATCTTTACCGGAGTCTAGTCTAGACAGACGAAAACTAAAAGGACTGGAAGAGAAGGGTGATGGTCAGCTATAGACGCGGATGCCTTGGAGGAATCTTATGGCAACGACACTAGACCAACCTAATCCAATACGGCCGCACCAACATTTTATCAACAATCTCTTTGATTTTTAAAAGCTTTCGGTTCAAAAGATAAAGCGTATCGTGAAAGCAAACTAAAAATGGGCAGTAAAGTCGCCGTCGCCAAACCATAGTGGATAAATTGAAAGAAACTTATAGAATTTCTTAGTGCAGGTAGTAAATCTTGGAAATGTTTTTTACTTTATTCCAAGGATCGGCTTTACTATATAAGTGTTATTTTATAAACAGGAGTCCCTAACGTAGAGGGTGCGTCACGTGTCCCATTCTTTATAAGTTCCTAAAGAACGAATTAGAAAATGTATAACGAAGAAAGTACAAAAACACTATGGCCTATCTCTCTGAATTTACTGGAAGAAACTGTCCATGCAACTTAGAACAAAGACAAATCAATCCCTGTATAGAAAACTAAATCGAAAAGAAAGGAAATGGAATTTTAGCCCTATCAATTTTTCTATCGAAAAACGTATAACTCAAGTAAATCCTTCGGTAATAGAAAACATTTTTCAAACTTCTTTTGCACAGGGGGGGGGGCAAAATTGTAAGCCTACCTATATATACATTGGAACGATGATTAAGGGTTCTCGCTGCACGGATACACGCCGCGCCTTTATAGCGAGACAAATCGAAAAATATATACCCCCTTTAAAAAGATATTTGAAGAAGACTTCAAAGTATAAAACAATTTCTAATGCTCCTCTTACAAAAAATAAAAGAAGGATATTTTAAAAATGTTTCAGGTCGTCCAACACCAAGACAAAGAAAAAGAAAACATTCTCAATCCCGTAAGAAAATCCTTCTTAAAAAACGTGGTAAACAACGAGGGGGTAGACGCTCTGGATCTCTGTGTACACCCGAGTTCAAAAAAAAATGCAGCTTTGACAGTGCATTGAGTTCAAATCCTTCGGAACTCACAGTTCAGCTTTGACAGTACATTGAGTTCAAGTCATATTGTACACCTGAGTTCTTAAGTGTCTACCCCCTCGGTAAACAATTCCTTAACAAGCCTTAGTCCTCGCGGTGTTACAAGGAATACTGTGTTGGTTTTCTTTTACATCATTTTGACGATAAATTCCAGGTTTTTTAAGCAAAAATTATCTTTGTGGCCTATGGCTTAGCTAAACAGATTTCATCGCTTTACACGCAGTCTTCTGATGTCAAAGGGGAAGAAAGAAAAAAGTAACGAAAAAAAAGGGTTAAAAAACGACCTAGGATATAAATCCTGGTCTCTGGTTGGACGAAGGAGAGAAAAAGCCGTTAACTAAAAGTCTGAAAAAGAGAAGGACTGACGGAAGACCTTGGTGAGAAGAAAGAAGAGCGTGGATGGGTGTTGAGAGTTCGAACTGACGGAGAAAAAGTATATAAGGGAATTCCATTCGCTTCAAGCTTCAATCTATCCAATTCTTAAGTAGCCGTTCAAAGATTCTGACAGTTAATCAATAGAGGTCTAATCCGCAAAAAAAGGGCGCCAAAAAGAGAGCGGGAAAGAAAAAAAAACACGATCCGAAAAGTCAAGAGTTCTCTCGTGCACTTTTCGCGCGCGTTTTTCAACGCTAAAGGCGCGAAACTTCCGCGCCTTTTATATAATAAGAATCACGTGCGGAAAAAGCGCGTTCCGTGTTTGGAAACGCACGCGCCATGGAGTAAATAAGTAGGAGTGGAAACGACGAATTCAGCCTAGTGCGTGAATGGAGTCGAAATATATCAAATTTGGAAAATAACATTGTTGGGAATTTAATTCAAAGAGGGTTAGGTTTTGACACTTCATTTTAAAAATTTCAAATTTCTCTAAGGGACGTTGCTAGCCTAGATTTTAAGAGGTAAATGGTTAAAAGGTTCCGGCAAAAATCGACGAAGAAGCCCATGGAGATTTGAAGAAGGAAAAATATACGTACAAAATGAACAATGCCGCAGCGTTACGAAACTATCCTTAACAAATGGGGAATAAGCCCTAAAGGCCTAAGACGCGGGCGGGAAAGCTAGGAGAACACATTCCAAAAATATACCTTCGTTTCCCCGGTTTTCCCGAAATCCCGGGAGACCAAAGAATCCGGGACTCCCGAACCCCGAACTCCGCGTCACCCGACCCGATTTAGTTAATAGAGTAAGTCACTTGGTAGCAATTGGCGGCGGTGTCAAGCGACTTAAGACATTACCTTCCCATCAAAAGGGTTTAGAAAGGTTTCCCCTTTGGAGAAAAAGACGAAAAATTTCGGCAATTATGAGCTGTCAAAGACATCGTCACGCCCCGCCCCACCACGCCCCCACCTAAAACTTCGGAAAGAGAAAATGAACCCGGGGTTAAAAACAATAAAAACAGCGTTTCACAGACTTGACTTCTATGCCCCCCACCCTCTAATAAGCTCCGAGGGTTTCCGACAAAAATCATAGACTAAAAATAACAAGTAAGCGGTCCTACTCTAACTCCTTTAGTCCAAGCTACATTTTTATCAAAGTAATTCCTAATTGTAGAGACATCCGTCTATATGTGGAATTAGTCTATGGATAAAATTCTACACTTCAGTCGAGCATTTTGGCGTTATAAAACCCCTATACCCAAAAATGGAAGCCCCTTTTCGCGAGGCATGCCGGGTAATAAAAGTGTACCAGATGCAGTAGGACCCAGAAGTTTTACTTTAATTACGACCCCGGTTCTTGTTAATCAAATTAAAAGGTTGTATGCCTCGAGCCCCCAACCCATTCTCTGCATGGTTTGATGAAAATTCACTTCAAAATAGCACAGGTCGTATAATCGCATCTCATGGGATTTATAGTTAAAAGATACGTGAAGATAAAATAAAATTATACAAAAACGAGTTTTGCTTCGCAGTCCTTAAAAAACTGCATTTATACACAATCCGCGGCACTATTTCAAACCCACAAAGGGCCAGAAATTAGAAATTATTTTATGTATTGCAATTTGAAATTAAGTTTAATCGATATGAGAAATTTGGTTTTAATTGCGTAGTTCAAACATTTGTTATGATTAGAAATTTTACAACAAAAACGGGTATAAATGCGGCGTTTCGAGATAAAGGGAGCTTAGATTTTCACGTAGGAAGTTATATAGAATCTGTTCCCCTAAAAACTTATCCCTGTCAAATAATTAAAGCGAAAAAATAGAAAATGAGCTTTTAACATTTTAGTTTTTCAGGGTGGAAGAGATAAGAACACTATTTCGAGTAAAATGTCGCTTTACTACTCCTAAAATGAGGTCCCTCATTCTGATTTGTGGTTTTAAAAGCAGTGTCGTATTTCAGACATTTATCATACATTCAGAAAAGGTGTTCATATCTTGTATAAGTTTTAAACTTCAATTCGAACTCGAGTCATAATAGTCCTTGATTTAGCTCTTTGTTCCGAAACGCCGCATTTATACCCGTTTTTGTTGTAAAATTTCTAATCATAACAAATGTTTGAACTACGCAATTAAAACCAAATTTCTCATATCGATTAAACTTAATTTCAAATTGCAATACATAAAATAATTTCTAATTTCTGGCCCTTTGTGGGTTTGAAATAGTGCCGCGGATTGTGTATAAATGCAGTTTTTTAAGGACTGCGAAGCAAAACTCGTTTTTGTATAATATCTGTCCCTTTTTGGGGAGAAACGTTATTTGGGAATAAATTAGTTCTGGAATAGTGAAACTCATTCGTCCAATTTTTTAAGACTAATTATATAGTATTTCACTAAATCGTAACTTGCATTCGGAAATTGTAATGGTCGGATAATACAATGCACTGTATAAAAACACACTATGCTAAATATTCGTTGAAACCATGTGAAAATTATAAAAATTCTTCAACTATTTCTTTGTGATCATTTAACCTTAGGCTTAGAAAGACAAAAAATAGGCCCAAAGAGTTTTAAAAAAAATCACGTGAACTTAATTAGAGAATCAAAATGGTGAAATTAAGCGCGAGATTTGAATTGAAACTTTAATTGAAATGCAGCGCGTGCTGGCGCGTGAGCTAGCGCGTGGTTTAAAATATTTATTTTTAAAACCTATACAAAAAGGCCAAGTTAACCTTACACTACGAGAAATGAGATACTATACATTTTCAGCCTTTGCTAGTGCTGTAAAGTTAGGCTGTGAAAAAAGTGTACCCCCTTGGTCGCGAAAATGTTTCCACCTCATAATGTTAAGCTCCATAGAGTTTAACATTACGATTTCGGATTGAGTATAAATAGAAAATCCCTGACGGGATTTTCTTAATTTTTGTAGAGTGTAGTGTGTTTTTCTATGTCTAATTAGTAAACTACAGCGGTGCTCAGTATAAGCGCGCTAATTACATTTACTTCAGTTCTGTTTTCCAACTTAGTTTATATTTTTTAAGTATCCAGACTCGATCGTCTAATTAAATTTAGTTATATTGATTACCTATTTAAATTTTGCCCGGTCTGGATTAGATTTCTTTGTGGAAAACAGTAATGAAATAGTTTTAGAAATAAGCGTGAATCGCTTGCAGTTTTTGCGCTAAAATTGCGTGTGAAATAATATGCAATATTTATTGCTGTGATTATTATTGGGTTTAAAATACGAAACCTTGATCGTAATCAGAGGCGCATCTGGCGTACATAATCAATTGACCTGCAGCGAAAAGGAATTAAACCAATCAAAACTCACCAAAATATACCTCTTATAACATAGTATACGCATAATAACAATGAATAATAATGATTCATTTTCTAATCATAATGATATAGAGAATATTACCGTGGCGATTTAAAACTCGTTAGAATATGTCCAGTCCTCTCTCCATAATGAGTTTAAAGGATGCGCGGGAAAAGGGTTGGGTTTTGGCGGGGAAAATAATACTAAAAATTGATGACTTCTATAATATAACAATAGAAGTCTATAAAGTGAGGTAAGTATATAGTTTTGTAAGCGTTATTTTTACCTTATTATAAACCTTACAACTATAGCTGCTTCGCCATGAGATTTTGTTCATTCTAGAAACAAACTTTGACCTATATATAGGGATTAACAATACGCCAACCAAAGGAATTCTATTTCACATTATCTCTCTCTCTCTCTGGATTACCCCTTTTATTTGGTGGGTTTTACCTTTAATAATAAGATAATTTAAAAAGCTTATTATTAGAGGGATATAACTCACGCCATATCCAGTTTGGCGAACGCGTGCATGATATTTCGAAAGAGGTAAACATTGAATTTATATTCCATTTATTTTGCAAAAAGAGTATATATAGGTACGTTTCCTTTGGGAATATAACCGTATCGATTCTAAGGAACTTAGATTTAAGGCGGTTCGGAAAATAAATTGGAGATACATTTTTAATATTTGTCAAAATGAACTCGAATATTATGAATTTAATCAGATATGCAGGGTGTTGGCGATTTGAAGTCCAAAATAATAATACCCTGTATATTGTTTATTGATTGCGGCAATAGACCAAGCTATCTCAGAAGTCTTAGTGTGACGTCACCCATGCTATTTGCCAATAAAACCAAAGCGGTACCACATATGGCCGTCCACTGCCAGGGTTCATACAACTTTTGGAAAACAAATTTCCCTGAGATTTCCAGGTTTTTCCCATATACTTTCCTGAATTTTCCAGGGTTTTCCCGTATATGGAGTAGCAAATGTTATCGAAAGAGGGGGGGGGGCAAATATGACTATTACATACTCAAAGGACATTCCCGTATCTCTAGTAGAACCAGAGTTATGAGCCTCTAAAGTTGGGTGTAATGTTAATCCTATGGAGGGGGGTATTTTTACGAACATTTTGCTTAATTATTCGGCTCCTGTTTGACGCAAATTTCCCTGAATTTTACTAAAAATTCGAAATTTCCCTGAGGTTTTTATCAACTATTTATTTCCCTGATTTTTCCAGGTTTTCCAGGTTTGTATGAACCCTGTCTGCTAAAGCTAAGCCCGTGAGGTTTTACCTAGGCCCTGGCGTCACTACTGAGATAGCTCTACACGAGGCTTGAGGACGTTCAAAGATATAATGAATTCGGGTTTCCATTTGTGCGGTTCATATATAGTTAGTTACATAAAGAGTCGCACGATAAGCGATCAATAAGAGTGAAGTCGAAGCTCACGCAACGCACTTCCAACGCTAACTCTATTTATACAGATATATTCGATAAGCCTCGGAGCGACTGTTGGTTGTACTAAAGAAATAAAATACACCTCGACCCTATTTTAGCCTAAACTTACTCACTATACTTTCAGAAATAGGGTTGGAACCTTAGGGCATGTCAGTGACACGAGTGTTGGGCATATATAAAAAAGGTAAAAATAAAGATAGCCAAGATGGGCCCCATTTTTCATCCGCGAAAAATTCAAAGAAAAAGAGACCCCCGCGGCCGCCCGGGTCCCTGCCTAGTATTATATAACACCAAAAAGAATAAGCTAGGCCAAGAAAAAGATCGACGGTGAAATAACCAGAGGCGAGTTATAAGATCGTAATGGTTGTATAAAATCAATAGCGCAACTGCCCCCCAACAAAAAATCGACACTTTTGAAGGAATGATACGTACGCTCTATAAGAATAAATATACGCTAAGATGCTACAAGGGGAAACTCGCCGCCGCACCCTTTTCGTTTAAATCCTATCAAAATAAAGTACCTTAGTTTTCTACGATTCTGACTGAATAAAAACAGATTTTGAAATACATTTGATACTAGGCCTAGCATAATTTCATAAGAAATGTTCCATCCATAAGTTTGTCACTGGTAACTTAGAAACTGGAGCTTGTCATGAAGTGAATGAGGTAAGTCATAGATTCTAGAAAAGAGACACCTGGTTTTTGGCGCTGTCAAAGGTAGAGCTCGGCATTATCTATCCATTATCCACGTTATTTTATTTTTATCCATACTCGAAAATTATCCACAGAACATACATGTTAAATCGTATTATAATCCACAACTTTGTCTATAAATAATCGGTTATCCACCAATTTCTGGATAATGGATAGAAAATGCCGAGCTCTAGTCAAAGGCTTAGTATGCAGACTAAACAGGACCTAGATGGAAGTCCTGCAAAACTAACCGAGTGTAGGACTTCAATTCTCGCTTGTCGTTCTGCTAGAACTACCTCGAGCTGTAAGTCTCTCAGTAGCATTACGAAGTATATAGGTAGTGTCATACTTATGGAAATAACATATTACTTATAAACTTATGATCAAGTCCGGACTATGGACTTAAAATTATTAAAAGGACTTCATTATTGACGAAAGTTAGACCATAAACTCATCCCATTTATTTCTATGGCTGACATACTGTGACTAAAACCGCAATATAAAGCGCCACCTATCATTGGTAGGATTTCAAACGACTGCATCCATACTTTAGAGGGACATCGAGAGAAAGAGAAAAATACCCACGCGAAGAGAGACAAAGTGCTTTTAAAACGCTATCCTCCCTTACCCCCCCCCTTTAAAAAGCGATCGACTAGAAACTGGAGTACGTTTTTTTCTTTCTATCTCTCTCCCCTTTCTCTCTCTCTCCGTCGCATCCTCTTCCAATCCTCATCCCTCTCGTTTGGGAAGCTCAGGAGCGAGAAAATACATCCCTATACTTCTAGCGTGACGGAAACGGGTTGATTTTGTTCAACTTTTTTTTCTCCGTTCCGATTTCTTTCTTTTTTAAGGGGAATCTCAGTGCTTAATTTCTTTCTATGCCGCTTCATGATTTATTTTATTTTTGGGGAAAAACAGAGGGGGGAGAATAAGCCCTCTTGAAAAACTGCGGGGAAAGAAGAGGGAATTGAGCGAAAATGAAATGAAAGACTAGAAACGCACTTTGAGAGAGAAAAACTGGATCACTATACGGAGACAGAGAAAGAGTGAGTGAGAGAGAGAGAGGAGAGAAAAAATGTCAGATTTAACGATTTAATTCGTCGATTTTCCCCACAGTCTTAGTTTAGTAAGGAAAAAAGAATTCAGAGAGAAGGAAACAGATGGAATTCTTCAATTTGGGATCGAAAGAAAGAAGAAATAAACTCCATGCTAGACTAAAAAAAAAAAAATACTTTTCTTCGAACCTAGTACAATTTCAGATTCAGTCACGGTTCAATCGCAGTTTGCTCTATCGATAAACCAAAACAAACAACAGCATCCAACTTCGATACAAAGTTATTTCTTTCCTTGTAGGTTTTGGGGAAATTCTCATAACTGTTAAACGAAATCTTCCAACCAACGAAAAATGAAGAAGAGGGAGAGGGGGGTTCGACCGAATTTCAGCCGCTGTCAATTTAAGCCTGGAATTCTGGTTTTTAATTAACTCTCTTTATTCAGAGCTAAAAGTAGAAGAAGAAAAAAAAGGGTTACATTTTTGGAAATTGAAACCGTTTTAATACACACTGACTGAATGACTACCCCCCCCCAGAGGTTTCCGATTTTAACTAGTTTTTGTTAAAAGGGATTAAAAGAAATAGGAAAAAAATATATATTTTTCAATTATCATCATCGAGGGAACGAAGATAAAGAATTTTAATTAATAATCCCTAAGAGAATACTAGGCCTAGTTTTAATATCAGGAATCAGTCATTCCGAACTAGGCTTATGCCTAATATTTCTCACAGCGACGTACCATTTTAGGAAAGCCTAAGAAGAATTTGGGCTTCTAACCAAGGATTATTTAAAATGTCTAAGGATAAAACGCACACACAGATTTCTATAGTAAGGGAATGTTCTCTAGTTGTTCCGAAATTTTAACCCATCCCCTCTTCTCCACCTGCTGTTTTGGTGCGTCAAACGGAAAATAAATATAAATATGGCGCCACCTATCTTATTTTCGCGAAAGCATGCTGTATAGAGTTCTTTTTCGAATTGTCAACGGTCGTTAAGAACATTTAGTTCAAGATTCAAGAATGAGGTTAGTTCCTAAAAATCATAATTTAATTTTAATAGTAGACTAAAGCAATAATCGTTGACTAAAGCAAACATTCAGTGCAAGAATATACGAGGTGAGTTTACACTAATTTAGTTTAATAGGCAAGGCTTAGGTTTTGGTAGATCTGCTAGAGCAGACAGAGAGCGACAAAACTTTCAAGAACCCGGTCACGTGTTGACGCTTCAAAATATTGGCTTTCCGGTTTGCCGATTGTGCCCGCTAGGTACCGTTTGGAACATCTACCTTCGATATTTCCTTCTCTGCGTTTTATCCTTAGACATTTTAAATAATCCTTGTTCTAACGATGCAATTGAATTCGCTTTCGAAAATCCTCTTACGAAATTCTTAAATTTTTGAAAGACTGAAAAATATACAATTGGACCGATCCATAATCCTCTTTCCTTTTCTTGGCATTTTCAGTGACATTACCCCTTCCCTTCCTAAATAAATACGCCCTACAATCAACGTGAGATCCGCTACTTAAACGCGCATGCACCGCTAGATTTTAAGACCCCATGAACTTTGTGGATGGATACTTCAAAAGATACCTCAGGACGTCGAAGGAAACTAGTCAAATTTTGAAATTAAAAATTAATAGCCAACGTTACAAGTATTCATTCCAGGAAGGGAAACTCCTTAATGATTAAAAGAGGATTAAATTTCAAAGTACTTTTAGAGAGGGTACTTGATTCTCAACATTCAGAGTATTCGGTTTGAATTTGTCCCTGTCTTTAGATATGTGTCCATTACTAAGTCCTACGTTTTTTCTCTCCCAACAAGTTAAAAGGGATTCGCGGTTCGGTTGCCAAGTTTTAAACAAACATCGCGTAGCTAAGGACGTCCATCGAGAAAGGGTACAACCCTCACGCCTTTTACTTTATTCAAGCCAGGTAACTGAACGTTGGTTATAAGCCGGAGGGGTTTACGTATCGTTAACAGTGACAAACAATCTTCCATCAACTAATAACAAACAATGAAGGTATCTTAGAGGAAACGTGGTTGAACCCAGAGCCTGGGAACTACGGCATCAACTATGGTACTCATTAACTATAATAATTTGAACAGTGTTAAGATGAACTAAAACAAACAGCGGGAAATGAGGAATTAACACCGCGTTTCCCGCCTTCTAATCTCAATCAACCTCGTAGGGTGGACACTCATAGCGAGCGAGCGGGAAACCAACCAGGGAACGGATCTGGATAATATTTACCCGGAAAAATAGTCCGAGGAAATGATTCTAGATTCCTTCGCTTAGCTTTTCCGACAGAGTCATAAAAAAGTGGGGTGTCCAAGCCGCGGCGACCGAACGAAACCCTTGGGCTTAGAGTCCTAGTTGACCCTGGCTGGGTCTCTGGCACGCAGTCATTTTGTTTGTTTAGATTTCGGCAAGGGTTTTAGAGGGTTTAGGATGAGGACTAGCTAGCTACGTTAGGGTCTTCGAGAGAGAGAGAGAACGCGAGGTTCCCTAACAACCTCTGGTACCATCACACACCTACCTACCACTTTTCGATTTCCTTCCGCAAACAATTCGCGGAGAGAAGGGCGCTACACTCCTCGAGCTAGTGCGAGTAATAAGTTCCCATCGAAGAGGTGACGGGCCAAGGCTTATTTACCATCCTTTTCTAACCGGATGGTTTGAGTTATAGGCGCTTAAATAACGATTAACCCGCGGGTTGCGCAACTGGAAACGAAGGCGGAAAAATTCCGATAGGGTCTGGAGAGAGAGAATGGCACATACTGAGTTTCAAAAACCCTCAATTTAAACTATAGGTCGTATAGAGTAAGAAAGAAGACAGCGTTGTCCGGCGGTGACAGTAACGCGGTGGACGAACAAGTGATTATGTCATTTTGATGACGAAGCAGCTTGAGTTGTTTTAAGAGATGCTGGACAGTTGGTACAGTACGTTTATGGACACAATTAATTTTGGATGGTGGTTGTTATAAATTATTATCTTCGAGTTAAGATTTCGGGGGGGGGGGCGAACAAGGCGTTGCCGTTCAACTCTCGGCTAACTTCTCCAAAATTTCTCATAAACACTCATTAACCTGTCAGAATGAGAAAAATTCCTCTTCCGGAACTAAAGTTTGGGGTTGGTTTTGTTTTGGGCTCGCGGAACCAGAGAGTACAGAGATAAGAGGACGCGACAATAGCCCGGGTGACGCGGTCCATTTTGCCCTGCCAGCATCTCTTGACGTATTTTAGAATGGATCGGTTCGCCTATACCCAACCCTGATAAAGTAATACCGACAAGCGGAGTACAAAGACTGAACTTTAAACCATAATAAGGTAACGCCACGGTAGGATGTAATTACAAGAACGTATTGGAAATGGATGGAGACGAGTTCCTACCTTTTTCGCAAACGTATCCAGCGATGGTAATTCCGAGTCCCTGTTGATCTTTGACCAATTCAACTTCGAAGGTTTCCATTTCAGGGAGCTCCTCGGCTCCTTCCTTGATGGACTCTCGTAGACGACGGTCTTCTTCGGATTCTTCAGGGGCGACCGGAAATGGACCGATAACGCCCGTCGCGCCGCTGGACAGTGTTTTGCTGCCCCGACGTAAGACGGAGTTCCGGGCCAGCCGGAGAGACGCCACCCAATTCCGATTGGTACGGACTCTGGTACGGTACCTGCGGTTTCGGAGGAAATGAAAGAAATTAGGCTTAACGTCGCTTAAATTAGGGTCAATGATTAGTTTAGATTAAGGATAAGCCTAGAGACTAGGGAAACGCGCGTGCTTTTGACACATGGCGAAACCAGATATCCCGCTTTTAATTAACAGCGCGGATTAAGACATCGCGCCAGTTCCTTAATGATAACTAGCTCTCGGGGCGTTACGCTTCTGTCAGAACCATTTTAATTTCGGTACTGGTTACGTAAGGGGAAAATATAATGGGGCGTAAAATATGTTTAAGATTTCCCCAGCATTTAATTACGAAAATAAGCCTAAGAAGTCTCGCTCCATCACACACGCGTGGTGGTAAATATATTCCAAACTTGTTGACGGTATATTCACATATTTTCAATCATTCGGGAGGAATAAAAGACAGTGGACATTTGGAGGACATTAAACGAACGACACAGTAGGAAATTATCCAATGTATCCATTTTGGTTTAAGGAGGAAACGGCATATACAAGGATGGACAAAGACACTCGGCTGGTCGGTCGGTGACTGCTAACGCACCACACCACGGTACGCACGCACGCGAAGGGACTAGGTGTCGAGAACTAAAACGATTTGAAGGAGAGATATTTTCTTAGGGGACCTTTCCGCACGTGGCGGATGACCCCTTCTGAAGTTAAAAACGTATGATGGTCACTCACGGGGGCCGGCACCACGTCGTCGGTTGGATTCGGAGACGACGCAAGCAGCGTCACCTGCTGGAGCGGCGAATAAGGTCTCGAGGGGAGTAGAAGGTGGGGAGGGGGGCGTCGTTTTCCCCCTCCCCGTTGTTCGGCCGACGGTAAACTACCAGGACAACGGGTTGCCCGAAACCCAAGACCGAAGAACGACTACGACCCCGGAACACTTCAAGAGTAGAGTTGGCCCTATCGAGACGTCCCGACGCTTCCCGGCCACGCTAAATACTCCTGGCTACGACCCGGCTATCTTCTTATCTGGATTCCGTAAATGATCACCCAACGTCGACGACGACGACGAAACGGTCAATATTTAAGCCTCGCCTATTGTCAACTTATCCACCGGAAGATATTAAAAGAGTAATTTACAAGAAGAGCAAGTATCTCGCCGACTCGGGATCTATAGTACTTTTACAAACGCGGGATCTCGCGAGCGACTATCTCGTTGTCCGGACGCGGCACGTGTGCTCTCTCCAGCTGTCCTCTCTAGAGCCTAG
>JAEQBA010000331.1:186647-211787 GCA_019434445.1 Phalangium opilio | reverse complement strand
TGGTTTGGCACGCTGTTTTTGTTTTTGATGATACCGTTCTGCTGTGCGGCGGTGATTCATGTGTTGGTTGATTGGCTGAGTTTAATGGGCGCGTGGTTTTTCTCGAGTGACTTTGCAAATCCAGAGGGAACTGTGATGCGTAATGAGTTGGTTTCCGTTGGCTTTGAGGTGATGTCATGGCTTTTGTTTCACTGTGGTTTTTGATGAAACGGATTTGATTTCTGTGTCGCCGCACCAGCCTAGAGATGTGTCGATTTTGTACATCATTTGTCCAAGTTTTTGTGTTACACGACCCAAATCCATGGTTCTCTCTCGTCCGAAATTTTTTGCATATACCATTGGTTCCTCGTGGTCGTTTGTTTCGATGGTAGGTGGGTTGTTGCTCTGGTTTTTCTCTCGGGTTGCAGACGTCCAATCGAGTGATTATTGGTCTGTTCAGCATGCTTTCTGCTGGTGAATGTCCGCCATTTACGGTGTTCTTCTATAATTCATCAGAATTTGTTATTCGTGTCTCCAGAGAGCCTTCGCGATGATCGTTCGAGACCCGTTCCAATAACGTCGATATGCGGTGTGGAATCGCCTGAGAGCTTCCTTAAGATGTTTTAATTGTTCGAACTGATCTCTCTCTTGGCCGTTTGAGGATGGATGATAAGGTGCCGACGTTAATGTTCAATATCGTTTTCACGGGTAAATGCTTTGAACTCTTCGCTCGTAAGCATGTTGCGTTGTCTGAAACTAATGTCGACATGATTCCGAAACGGGCGATGTGTTGATTTAGGCATCGTATCACGGATGCTGATGAAGTGGATTTAGTGATGTCAACTTCCATCCATTTTGAAAAGGCGTCTACCGTCACAAGTAAGTATTGATTCTCGATCGGCCCGGCAAAATCGACGTGCACCCTTGTCCATGGAGTGGTCTCTTGCGGCCATGATGAGAACCGTTGTGCTGGCATTGAAGCGTGCATGCGACATGTCGTGCAGGACTGAGAGAGCGTTTGAAGGTCGTTATCTATACCAGGCCACCATACTTTTGATCTAGCTAGTTCCTTCATTGAACGAAGACCCTGATGCGTGGCGTGTAGCTCTTGCATGATCTTGTGGCGTAATGATTCGGGAACTACTACTTTGTTTCCGATTAGAAGTACGTCTTTAGCCGTGGAAAGTTCCAAAGATCGTCGGTGATATGTCCTCAGTGAGATGGAGCAAGTGTTGATTTCTAGGCCAACCAGACTTGATATATTAAGGACTTCCGATAGGATGGGATCCTTTAGTGTATGTCGAGACATCTCTGGCACGTTTATTGGTGGTTCGATTTAGTTCCGATTAATAGTACTATTTCCGTAGGAATTGGTGGTTCCGTGTCCGGCATTTTTAGTGGTAGGCGGCTGAGAGCGTCTGCGTTGCAGTGTAGAGATCCTTTCTTGTGGACTATCTTATAATTATAAGCCGATAACATCAATGCCCATCTTTGAAGTCTTGCTGCGGCTGTCGGCGGTACTGGTCTATTTTCAGCGAAGATGGCTATTAGAGGTTTGTGATCAGTAATGAGTGTGAATTGTTTCCCAAGAAGGTAATCTCTGAATCGCGTAATTCCAATATTAGTGATAACGCTTCACGTTCGATTTGTGCGTAATTTCTTTCGGCGGTGGTTAAGGTGCGTGAAGCAAAGGCTATTGGTCTTTCTATTCCCTCGACGATGTGTGAAATTATGGCCCCCACGCCCACGGGAGAGGCATCACATGCTAGGATGACTTCCTTCTTGGGATCGAAGAGCACCAGCATGTCCGGATTTGTATTGCATTCGTGGCTGCGTTGAAGGCTTCTTGATGAGCTTCGGTCCATTTCCATGGTGTTGACTTCTTCAAAAGGTCGTATAGCGGTGCAGCAAAGTCGCCGAGTCCTTATAAAACGGGAGTAATAGTTTATTAACCCGAGAAAGGAACGCAGCTCATCTATGTTTTGTGTTCTGGAGCATCTCGAATGGCTGATAATTTTTGCACTTGCGGATGCAGTCCTTGCGAACGAGGCGATACCCAAGAAAATCAACTGATGTTTTCAAGAATTGACATTTCTCTGTTCAATTTGAGTCCGGCATTGGTGACGTTGCGAACAGCCGGTCTAATTTGCGTAACAGATCCTTTGCATTTTTGCCTCCAATGATACGTCATCTTGGAATGGTGCTGTGCCATGGTGATCTGAAGAGCGTTTCCATGTGCCTTTGGAATATTGCTGCCGATGATGAAACGCCAAATGTGAAGTCGATTGTACCGGTATAGTCCCTTAGAAGTGTTTATAACGACGTAGTTCCTGGATTTCTCGTCTAATTCCAATTGATTATATGCATTACGCAAATCGATCCGCGCGAACAACGTGCTGCCCGCTAACTGCGCGAATATGTCGTCGACTTTCGGTAGAGGGTATCTTTCCGTGTCGATGATCCTGTTGGTGTTGGTCGTGATTTTGTAATCTCCGCAGATTCTTATGGTGTTGTTTTCTTCAGATTGGGACCACCGGTGTGGCGAATTCCGCATATGGCACAGGTGTTATGATTCCTTCCGTTTCTAGTCTCCGTATTTCATCCTCCACTTTCTCTTTTAAATGGTATGGTATAGATCTGGCTTTGTGAAATTTCGGTGTTGGTGGCGTCCTCCCGGATGTGTAGCGTCACTTTCACGTTCTTGAGACAGCCCATTCCCGGTGAGAAGATGGCTTCATATTTGTCGAGCAAGTTCGTCAATTCATGCGGTGGTACCTCGACGTGGTTGACCATTTGATCTGGCAATGGAAGCATTTGCAGGTCGGAAAAAATCCAGTCTCGTCCCATGATGCTTTTGGCGTTCCCGGCTACTACGACTAGCGGTAATTTAAGCGTAAGTTGTTTGTACTTTACGTCAACGGTAACTTCACCCTTGATGTCTAGAGGATGTCCGGTGTAGGCTGATAGATGCTTGGGCCCTTGGTGGAGAGGCTCTGATATTGTAATTCGGAATAACGTGTTTCTGATATAATGGTGTATCCTGAGCCCGTGTCGATTTGAAATGACATCGGTGTATCGTTGATTAGAAGTGATACGATCAACGGTGGGGAGGGTTTCACCCGACGGGTTGTCTGGTGACGTTGTGATTGATGCTGATCTTCTATGTTGAATATGTCATATTCCGGTAGGTACTGGGGCGCGTTAGGTTCGTATGGATCCTGTTGTGCGTTGGATTCCTGGTCGTTGTCACTATCTTGAATGTGGTTCGGGTCAGTTTGTGTGTCTTGCCCGGACGGTCGTGGTTGTCGCCAGTTCGACTCTCTGTTCTTGCTCGCCGACGACAGGCTTTTTCCAGGTGACCTTTTGTTCCGCAGCCTCGACATGCGTAAGCTGAATATGGGCACTCCCATTCTGGATGAGTTGTGGATGTGCAACGGATGCATGGTTTCCTTGCTGTGTCGACATATCTGGTGTAGGGCTGCTGTCGTTGTGTATTGACCGTACGTCCCCTGTTGTTTCTGCTTGATTGGTACTGATTGGTGGATATTCTGTTGATCACATCGTCAGTATGATTGTGGTTTTTCAGCTCTCTAGCGTCCTGTTCTGCTGTTTCGTGAGCTTGGGCAGTGCTGATGGCGAGTTGGAGGTCTATGTTCTTGACGGCTAACAACTGTTTCTGGACATGATCGTTGTTGATTCCGCAAATCAGTCTATCACGCAGCATTACGTCTAGGGTAGCGCCAAAGTTGCAGAATTCAGCTCCTTTTCTCAAGGCCGCGACGTAAGTGGCAACGCATTCTCCGAATTTTCGGTCTCGCTTATAGAATTTGCACCTCTCTACTATTTCCGTCGGTACTGGTTCGAAGTGCTTGGTTAGGATGGCTATAATCTCGCTGTAGGTTTTTTGGCATGGCTTGACAGGAGCGATGAGGGTACGCAGTAACGTATAGGTTGAGGTGCCCAAGACGGTTAATAAGATGGCGCGTTTTTGATCGGCCACTGCCAGGTTGGCTGCAGCAGTTTCCTCGGGGTTTTCTTGAATCCCGTTGGCGGTGAAGAACAAATCCAATCGTTCAGTATATATCGTCCATTTATCGGAATTAACGTCAAAAGGCGGTAATTGCCCAAAGGAAGAGCGAGCCATGCTGGTCGGTAGAAGTCTGTGATTGTCCAATGTTGATGACAGTGACTGTAGTGTTTTTTTTTATTAATATTGTTGTTGTCTGCTATGCCCGCGTGAGATCTCGCCTCGTTCCGTCGCCAATGTTAAGGCCTAGCAATAAGCAAACACGAGACTCAAGTTAATAATGGGGTAAATCTTTATTGAGTTTTATCATGCGCGTCCGCGCAACGTCTGGCGATATTTACACTCGGGTACGTATATGTACCATGTCATAAAAAAGTATTACAGTTATGAAAGTCTATTAATTTATATAAAAAACATTTGGTCTACGACCTTATCAAGTGCAAAATTCATAAGTAACATAATAAAAATAAGTGAGACGATACCAAAGTTGACGAACATTTTGCTTAAAATCTCGACCCCTGTTTGTCGTAGCTCAATGTTTTTAGTATGGTTAGATGGGGGACAATTTGGACTATAACATATCCTAAGGACATCCCCGTATCTCTAGTAGACACAGAGTTATGGGCCTGCAAAGCATAGTCTAATGCATTTCCTTTGGACGGGTTGTTTGTTTACGTTTAGCTTAATTACTCGGCCCCTGTTTGTCGTAGCTCAATGTTTTTAGTATGATTAGATGGGGGACAAATTGGAATATAACATACTCAAAGGACATCGCCGTATCTACAGTAGAAACAGAGTTACGAGCCTGCAAAATATAGTCTAATGCATTTTCTATGGAGGGGTTTGTTTGTTCACGTATTGCTTAATTACTTGACCCTGTTCTTTCGATTAAAAATAATAACATATCTTTAGTGTAGCGGTTATCGCATCCGCCTCACTCCCGGAAGGCCACAGGTTCGAAACCGCGAAGTTTTTTTTTTTGCTTGGAACATACAAAGACCTTTATAATTATCCGAAATTTGTGTCAAGGTCACATTATTTACATCCCCGTATCTCTGGTAGAACCAGAGTTACGAGCCTCCAGAATTTAGTCTAATGTATTTCCTATGGAGGGGTTTGTTTGTTTACGATTAGCTTAATTACTCGACTACTGTTTGTCGTAGCCCTAATTCTTAGTATGGCTAGATGGGGGACAAATTGGTCTATAACATACTCAAAGGACATCCCCGTATCTCCAGTAGAAACAGAGTTACGAGCCTGCAAAGTTTATTTTCAAAAATCAAAAGTAACCTTCTAACAATAAGTGAGACAAAAAGTAAGTTGACGACGATATTGAGGTAACCTCAAGTTTAAAGTATCCTTGTATGGGGAGCAAAGAGTACTATAACATATCCAAAGGAGATCCCAGTATCTCTTGTAGAACAAGAGTTATGAGCCTACAAAGTTTAGTGCAAAATTCATAAGTAACATAATAAAAATAAGTGAGACGATACCAAAGTTGACGAACATTTTGCTTAAAATCTCGACCCCTGTTTGTCGTAGCTCAATGTTTTTAGTATGGTTAGATGGGGGACAATTTGGACTATAACATATCCTAAGGACATCCCCGTATCTCTAGTAGACACAGAGTTATGGGCCTGCAAAGCATAGTCTAATGCATTTCCTTTGGACGGGTTGTTTGTTTACGTTTAGCTTAATTACTCGGCCCCTGTTTGTCGTAGCTCAATGTTTTTAGTATGATTAGATGGGGGACAAATTGGAATATAACATACTCAAAGGACATCGCCGTATCTACAGTAGAAACAGAGTTACGAGCCTGCAAAATATAGTCTAATGCATTTTCTATGGAGGGGTTTGTTTGTTCACGTATTGCTTAATTACTTGACCCTGTTCTTTCGATTAAAAATAATAACATATCTTTAGTGTAGCGGTTATCGCATCCGCCTCACTCCCGGAAGGCCACAGGTTCGAAACCGCGAAGTTTTTTTTTTGCTTGGAACATGCAAAGACCTTATAATTATCCGAACATTTGTGTCAAGGTCACATTATTTACATCCCCGTATCTCAGGTAGAACCAGAGTTACGAGCCTCCTGAATTTAGTCCAATGTATTTCCTATGGAGGGGTTTGTTTGTTTACGATTAGCTTAATTACTCGACTACTGTTTGTCGTAGCCCTAATTCTTAGTATGGCTAGATGGGGGACAAATTGGTCTATAACATACTCAAAGGACATCCCCGTATCTCCAGTAGAGACAGAGTTACGAGCCTGCAAAGTTTATTTTCAAAAATCAAAAGTAACCTTCTAACAATAAGTGAGACAAAAAGTAAGTTGACGACGATATTGAGGTAGCCTCAAGTTTAAAGTATCCTTGTATGGGGAGCAAAGAGTACTATAACATATCCAAAGGAGATCCCAGTATCTCTTGTAGAACAAGAGTTATGAGCCTCCAAAGTTTAGTGCAAAATTCATAAGTAACATAATAAAAATAAGTGAGACGATACCAAAGTTGACGAACATTTTGCTTAAAATCTCGACCCCTGTTTGTCGTAGCTCAATGTTTTTAGTATGGTTAGATGGGGGACAATTTGGACTATAACATATCCTAAGGACATCCCCGTATCTCTAGTAGACACAGAGTTATGGGCCTGCAAAGCATAGTCTAATGCATTTCCTTTGGACGGGTTGTTTGTTTACGTTTAGCTTAATTACTCGGCCCCTGTTTGTCGTAGCTCAATGTTTTTAGTATGATTAGATGGGGGACAAATTGGAATATAACATACTCAAAGGACATCGCCGTATCTACAGTAGAAACAGAGTTACGAGCCTGCAAAATATAGTCTAATGCATTTTCTATGGAGGGGTTTGTTTGTTCACGTATTGCTTAATTACTTGACCCTGTTCTTTCGATTAAAAATAATAACATATCTTTAGTGTAGCGGTTATCGCATCCGCCTCACTCCCGGAAGGCCACAGGTTCGAAACCGCGAAGTTTTTTTTTTGCTTGGAACATGCAAAGACCTATATAATTATCCGAACATTTGTGTCAAGGTCACATTATTTACATCCCCGTATCTCAGGTAGAACCAGAGTTACGAGCCTCCTGAATTTAGTCCAATGTATTTCCTATGGAGGGGTTTGTTTGTTTACGATTAGCTTAATTACTCGACTACTGTTTGTCGTAGCCCTAATTCTTAGTATGGCTAGATGGGGGACAAATTGGTCTATAACATACTCAAAGGACATCCCCGTATCTCCAGTAGAGACAGAGTTACGAGCCTGCAAAGTTTATTTTCAAAAATCAAAAGTAACCTTCTAACAATAAGTGAGACAAAAAGTAAGTTGACGACGATATTGAGGTAGCCTCAAGTTTAAAGTGTCCTTGTATGGGGAGCAAAGAGTACTATAACATATCCAAAGGAGATCCCAGTATCTCTTGTAGAACAAGAGTTATGAGCCTCCAAAGTTTAGTGCAAAATTCATAAGTAACATAATAAAAATAAGTGAGACGATACCAAAGTTGACGAACATTTTGCTTAAAATCTCGACCCCTGTTTGTCGTAGCTCAATGTTTTAGTATGGTTAGATGGGGGACAATTTGGACTATAACATATCCTAAGGACATCCCCGTATCTCTAGTAGACACAGAGTTATGGGCCTGCAAAGCATAGTCTAATGCATTTCCTTTGGACGGGTTGTTTGTTTACGTTTAGCTTAATTACTCGGCCCCTGTTTGTCGTAGCTCAATGTTTTTAGTATGGTTAGATGGGGGACAAATTGGAATATAACATACTCAAAGGACATCGCCGTATCTACAGTAGAAACAGAGTTACGAGCCTGCAAAATATAGTCTAATGCATTTTCTATGGAGGGGTTTGTTTGTTCACGTATTGCTTAATTACTTGACCCTGTTCTTTCGATTAAAAATAATAACATATCTTTAGTGTAGCGGTTATCGCATCCGCCTCACTCCCGGAAGGCCACAGGTTCGAAACCGCGAAGTTTTTTTTTGCTTGGAACATGCAAAGACCTATATAATTATCCGAACATTTGTGTCAAGGTCACATTATTTACATCCCCGTATCTCAGGTAGAACCAGAGTTACGAGCCTCCAGAATTTAGTCTAATGTATTTCCTATGGAGGGGTTTGTTTGTTTACGATTAGCTTAATTACTCGACTACTGTTTGTCGTAGCCCTAATTCTTAGTATGGCTAGATGGGGGACAAATTGGTCTATAACATACTCAAAGGACATCCCCGTATCTCCAGTAGAGACAGAGTTACGAGCCTGCAAAGTTTATTTTCAAAAATCAAAAGTAACCTTCTAACAATAAGTGAGACAAAAAGTAAGTTGACGACGATATTGAGGTAGCCTCAAGTTTAAAGTATCCTTGTATGGGGAGCAAAGAGTACTATAACATATCCAAAGGAGATCCCAGTATCTCTTGTAGAACAAGAGTTACGAGCCTCCAAAGTTTAGTGCAAAAATCATAAGTAACATAATAAAAATAAGTGAGACGATACCAAAGTTGACGAACATTTTGCTTAATATCTCGGCCCCTGTTTGTCGTAGCTCAATGTTTTTAGTATGGTTAGATGGGGGACAATTTGGACTATAACATATCCTAAGGACATTCCCGTATCTCTAGTAGACACAGAGTTATGGGCCTGCAAAATATAGTCTAATGCATTTCCTATGGACGGGTTGTTTGTTTACGTTTAGCATAATTTCTCGGCCCCTGTTTGTCGTAGCTCAATGTTTTTAGTATGGTTAAATGGGGGACAAATTGGTCTATAACATACTAAAAGGACAACCCCGTATCTCCAGTAGAAACAGAGTTACGAGCCTGCAAAGTTTATTTTCAAAAATCAAAAGTAACCTTCTAACAATAAGTGAGACAAAAGTAAGTTGACGACGATATTGAGGTAGCCTCAAGTTTAAAGTATCCTTGTATGGGGAGCAAAGAGTACTATAACATATCCAAAGGAGATCCCAGTATCTCTTGTAGAACAAGAGTTATGAGCCTCCAAAGTTTAGTGCAAAAATCATAAGTAACATGATAAAAATAAGTGAGACGATACCAAAGTTGACGAACATTTTGCTTAAAATCTCGGCCCCTGTTTGTCGTAGCTCAATGTTTTTAGTATGATTAGATGGGGGACAAATTGGAATATAACATACTCAAAGGACATCGCCGTATCTACAGTAGAAACAGAGTTACGAGCCTGCAAAATATAGTCTAATGCATTTTCTATGGAGGGGTTTGTTTGTTCACGTATTGCTTAATTACTTGACCCTGTTCTTTCGATTAAAAATAATAACATATCTTTAGTGTAGCGGTTATCGCATCCGCCTCACTCCCGGAAGGCCACAGGTTCGAAACCGCGAAGTTTTTTTTTTGCTTGGAACATGCAAAGACCTTTATAATTATCCGAACATTTGTGTCAAGGTCACATTATTTACATCCCCGTATCTCTGGTAGAACCAGAGTTACGAGCCTCCAGAATTTAGTCTAATGTATTTCCTATGGAGGGGTTTGTTTGTTTACGATTAGCTTAATTACTCGACTACTGTTTGTCGTAGCCCTAATTCTTAGTATGGCTAGATGGGGGACAAATTGGTCTATAACATACTCAAAGGACATCCCCGTATCTCCAGTAGAAACAGAGTTACGAGCCTGCAAAGTTTATTTTCAAAAATCAAAAGTAACCTTCTAACAATAAGTGAGACAAAAAGTAAGTTGACGACGATATTGAGGTAGCCTCAAGTTTAAAGTATCCTTGTATGGGGAGCAAAGAGTACTATAACATATCCAAAGGAGATCCCAGTATCTCTTGTAGAACAAGAGTTATGAGCCTCCAAAGTTTAGTGCAAAAATCATAAGTAACATAATAAAAATAAGTGAGACGATACCAAAGTTGACGAACATTTTGCTTAATATCTCGGCCCCTGTTTGTCGTAGCTCAATGTTTTTAGTATGGTTAGATGGGGGACAATTTGGACTATAACATATCCTAAGGACATCCCCGTATCTCTAGTAGACACAGAGTTATGGGCCTGCAAAGCATAGTCTAATGCATTTCCTATGGACGGGTTGTTTGTTTACGTTTAGCTTAATTACTCGGCCCCTGTTTGTCGTAGCTCAATGTTTTTAGTATGGTTAGATGGGGGACAAATTGGACTATAACATACTCAAAGGACATCCCCGTATCTACAGTAGAAACAGAGTTACGAGCCTGCAAAGTATAGTCTAATGCATTTTCTATGGAGGGGTTTGTTTGTTCACGTATTGCTTAATTACTTGACCCTGTTCTTTCGATTAAAAATAATAACATATCTTTAGTGTAGCGGTTATCGCATCCGCCTCACTCCCGGAAGGCCACAGGTTCGAAACCGCGAAGTTTTTTTTTTTTGCTTGGAACATGCAAAGACCTTTATAATTATCCGAACATTTGTGTCAAGGTCACATTATTTACATCCCCGTATCTCTGGTAGAACCAGAGTTACGAGCCTCCAGAATTTAGTCTAATGTATTTCCTATGGAGGGGTTTGTTTGTTTACGATTAGCTTAATTACTCGACTACTGTTTGTCGTAGCCCTAATTCTTAGTATGGCTAGATGGGGGACAAATTGGTCTATAACATACTCAAAGGACATCCCCGTATCTCCAGTAGAAACAGAGTTACGAGCCTGCAAAGTTTATTTTCAAAAATCAAAAGTAACCTTCTAACAATAAGTGAGACAAAAAGTAAGTTGACGACGATATTGAGGTAGCCTCAAGTTTAAAGTATCCTTGTATGGGGAGCAAAGAGTACTATAACATATCCAAAGGAGATCCCAGTATCTCTTGTAGAACAAGAGTTATGAGCCTCCAAAGTTTAGTGCAAAAATCATAAGTAACATAATAAAAATAAGTGAGACGATACCAAAGTTGACGAACATTTTGCTTAATATCTCGGCCCCTGTTTGTCGTAGCTCAATGTTTTTAGTATGGTTAGATGGGGGACAATTTGGACTATAACATATCCTAAGGACATCCCCGTATCTCTAGTAGACACAGAGTTATGGGCCTGCAAAGCATAGTCTAATGCATTTCCTATGGACGGGTTGTTTGTTTACGTTTAGCTTAATTACTCGGCCCCTGTTTGTCGTAGCTCAATGTTTTTAGTATGGTTAGATGGGGGACAAATTGGACTATAACATACTCAAAGGACATCCCCGTATCTACAGTAGAAACAGAGTTACGAGCCTGCAAAGTATAGTCTAATGCATTTTCTATGGAGGGGTTTGTTTGTTCACGTATTGCTTAATTACTTGACCCTGTTCTTTCGATTAAAAATAATAACATATCTTTAGTGTAGCGGTTATCGCATCCGCCTCACTCCCGGAAGGCCACAGGTTCGAAACCGCGAAGTTTTTTTTTTGCTTGGAACATGCAAAGACCTTTATAATTATCCGAACATTTGTGTCAAGGTCACATTATTTACATCCCCGTATCTCTGGTAGAACCAGAGTTACGAGCCTCCAGAATTTAGTCTAATGTATTTCCTATGGAGGGGTTTGTTTGTTTACGATTAGCTTAATTACTCGACTACTGTTTGTCGTAGCCCTAATTCTTAGTATGGCTAGATGGGGGACAAATTGGTCTATAACATACTCAAAGGACATCCCCGTATCTCCAGTAGAGACAGAGTTACGAGCCTGCAAAGTTTATTTTCAAAAATCAAAAGTAACCTTCTAACAATAAGTGAGACAAAAAGTAAGTTGACGACGATATTGAGGTAGCCTCAAGTTTAAAGTATCCTTGTATGGGGAGCAAAGAGTACTATAACATATCCTAAGGACATCCCCGTATCTCTAGTAGACACAGAGTTATGGGCCTGCAAAGCATAGTCTAATGCATTTCCTTTGGACGGGTTGTTTGTTTACGTTTAGCTTAATTACTCGGCCCCTGTTTGTCGTAGCTCAATGTTTTTAGTATGATTAGATGGGGGACAAATTGGAATATAACATACTCAAAGGACATCGCCGTATCTACAGTAGAAACAGAGTTACGAGCCTGCAAAATATAGTCTAATGCATTTTCTATGGAGGGGTTTGTTTGTTCACGTATTGCTTAATTACTTGACCCTGTTCTTTCGATTAAAAATAATAACATATCTTTAGTGTAGCGGTTATCGCATCCGCCTCACTCCCGGAAGGCCACAGGTTCGAAACCGCGAAGTTTTTTTTTTGCTTGGAACATGCAAAGACCTATATAATTATCCGAACATTTGTGTCAAGGTCACATTATTTACATCCCCGTATCTCTGGTAGAACCAGAGTTACGAGCCTCCTGAATTTAGTCCAATGTATTTCCTATGGAGGGGTTTGTTTGTTTACGATTAGCTTAATTACTCGACTACTGTTTGTCGTAGCCCTAATTCTTAGTATGGCTAGATGGGGGACAAATTGGTCTATAACATACTCAAAGGACATCCCCGTATCTCCAGTAGAAACAGAGTTACGAGCCTGCAAAGTTTATTTTCAAAAATCAAAAGTAACCTTCTAACAATAAGTGAGACAAAAAGTAAGTTGACGACGATATTGAGGTAGCCTCAAGTTTAAAGTATCCTTGTATGGGGAGCAAAGAGTACTATAACATATCCAAAGGAGATCCCAGTATCTCTTGTAGAACAAGAGTTATGAGCCTCCAAAGTTTAGTGCAAAAATCATAAGTAACATAATAAAAATAAGTGAGACGATACCAAAGTTGACGAACATTTTGCTTAATATCTCGGCCCCTGTTTGTCGTAGCTCAATGTTTTTAGTATGGTTAGATGGGGGACAATTTGGACTATAACATATCCTAAGGACATCCCCGTATCTCTAGTAGACACAGAGTTATGGGCCTGCAAAATATAGTCTAATGCATTTCCTTTGGACGGGTTGTTTGTTTACGTTTAGCTTAATTACTCGGCCCCTGTTTGTCGTAGCTCAATGTTTTTAGTATGGTTAGATGGGGGACAAATTGGAATATAACATACTCAAAGGACATCGCCGTATCTACAGTAGAAACAGAGTTACGAGCCTGCAAAATATAGTCTAATGCATTTCTATGGAGGGGTTTGTTTGTTCACGTATTGCTTAATTACTTGACCCTGTTCTTTCGATTAAAAATAATAACATATCTTTAGTGTAGCGGTTATCGCATCCGCCTCACTCCCGGAAGGCCACAGGTTCGAAACCGCGAAGTTTTTTTTTGCTTGGAACATGCAAAGACCTATATAATTATCCGAACATTTGTGTCAAGGTCACATTATTTACATCCCCGTATCTCTGGTAGAACCAGAGTTACGAGCCTCCAGAATTTAGTCTAATGTATTTCCTATGGAGGGGTTTGTTTGTTTACGATTAGCTTAATTACTCGACTACTGTTTGTCGTAGCCCTAATTCTTAGTATGGCTAGATGGGGGACAAATTGGTCTATAACATACTCAAAGGACATCCCCGTATCTCCAGTAGAAACAGAGTTACGAGCCTGCAAAGTTTATTTTCAAAAATCAAAAGTAACCTTCTAACAATAAGTGAGACAAAAAGTAAGTTGACGACGATATTGAGGTAGCCTCAAGTTTAAAGTATCCTTGTATGGGGAGCAAAGAGTACTATAACATATCCAAAGGAGATCCCAGTATCTCTTGTAGAACAAGAGTTATGAGCCTCCAAAGTTTAGTGCAAAAATCATAAGTAACATAATAAAAATAAGTGAGACGATACCAAAGTTGACGAACATTTTGCTTAATATCTCGACCCCTGTTTGTCGTAGCTCAATGTTTTTAGTATGGTTAGATGGGGGACAATTTGGACTATAACATATCCTAAGGACATCCCCGTATCTCTAGTAGACACAGAGTTATGGGCCTGCAAAGCATAGTCTAATGCATTTCCTTTGGACGGGTTGTTTGTTTACGTTTAGCTTAATTACTCGGCCCCTGTTTGTCGTAGCTCAATGTTTTTAGTATGATTAGATGGGGGACAAATTGGAATATAACATACTCAAAGGACATCGCCGTATCTACAGTAGAAACAGAGTTACGAGCCTGCAAAATATAGTCTAATGCATTTTCTATGGAGGGGTTTGTTTGTTCACGTATTGCTTAATTACTTGACCCTGTTCTTTCGATTAAAAATAATAACATATCTTTAGTGTAGCGGTTATCGCATCCGCCTCACTCCCGGAAGGCCACAGGTTCGAAACCGCGAAGTTTTTTTTTTTGCTTGGAACATGCAAAGACCTATATAATTATCCGAACATTTGTGTCAAGGTCACATTATTTACATCCCCGTATCTCAGGTAGAACCAGAGTTACGAGCCTCCTGAATTTAGTCCAATGTATTTCCTATGGAGGGGTTTGTTTGTTTACGATTAGCTTAATTACTCGACTACTGTTTGTCGTAGCCCTAATTCTTAGTATGGCTAGATGGGGGACAAATTGGTCTATAACATACTCAAATACATCCCCGTATCTTCAGTAGAAACAGAGTTACGAGCCTGCAAAGTTTATTTTCAAAAATCAAAAGTAACCTTCTAACAATAAGTGAGACAAAAAGTAAGTTGACGACGATATTGAGGTAGCCTCAAGTTTAAAGTATCCTTGTATGGGGAGCAAAGAGTACTATAACATATCCAAAGGAGATCCCAGTATCTCTTGTAGAACAAGAGTTATGAGCCTCCAAAGTTTAGTGCAAAAATCAAAAGTAACATAATAAAAATAAGTGAGACGATACCAAAGTTGACGAACATTTTGCTTAAAATCTCGGCCCCTGTTTGTCGTAGCTCAATGTTTTTAGTATGGTTAGATGGGGGACAATTTGGACTATAACATATCCTAAGGACATCCCCGTATCTCTAGTAGACACAGAGTTATGGGCCTGCAAAGCATAGTCTAATGCATTTCCTTTGGACGGGTTGTTTGTTTACGTTTAGCTTAATTACTCGGCCCCTGTTTGTCGTAGCTCAATGTTTTTAGTATGATTAGATGGGGGACAAATTGGAATATAACATACTCAAAGGACATCGCCGTATCTACAGTAGAAACAGAGTTACGAGCCTGCAAAGTATAGTCTAATGCATTTTCTATGGAGGGGTTTGTTTGTTCACGTATTGCTTAATTACTTGACCCTGTTCTTTCGATTAAAAATAATAACATATCTTTAGTGTAGCGGTTATCGCATCCGCCTCACTCCCGGAAGGCCACAGGTTCGAAACCGCGAAGTTTTTTTTTTTTGCTTGGAACATGCAAAGACCTATATAATTATCCGAACATTTGTGTCAAGGTCACATTATTTACATCCCCGTATCTCAGGTAGAACCAGAGTTACGAGCCTCCTGAATTTAGTCCAATGTATTTCCTATGGAGGGGTTTGTTTGTTTACGATTAGCTTAATTACTCGACTACTGTTTGTCGTAGCCCTAATTCTTAGTATGGCTAGATGGGGGACAAATTGGTCTATAACATACTCAAATACATCCCCGTATCTTCAGTAGAAACAGAGTTACGAGCCTGCAAAGTTTATTTTCAAAAATCAAAAGTAACCTTCTAACAATAAGTGAGACAAAAAGTAAGTTGACGACGATATTGAGGTAGCCTCAAGTTTAAAGTATCCTTGTATGGGGAGCAAAGAGTACTATAACATATCCAAAGGAGATCCCAGTATCTCTTGTAGAACAAGAGTTATGAGCCTCCAAAGTTTAGTGCAAAAATCAAAAGTAACATAATAAAAATAAGTGAGACGATACCAAAGTTGACGAACATTTTGCTTAAAATCTCGACCCCTGTTTGTCGTAGCTCAATGTTTTTAGTATGGTTAGATGGGGGACAATTTGGACTATAACATATCCTAAGGACATCCCCGTATCTCTAGTAGACACAGAGTTATGGGCCTGCAAAGCATAGTCTAATGCATTTCCTTTGGACGGGTTGTTTGTTTACGTTTAGCTTAATTACTCGGCCCCTGTTTGTCGTAGCTCAATGTTTTTAGTATGATTAGATGGGGGACAAATTGGAATATAACATACTCAAAGGACATCGCCGTATCTACAGTAGAAACAGAGTTACGAGCCTGCAAAATATAGTCTAATGCATTTTCTATGGAGGGGTTTGTTTGTTCACGTATTGCTTAATTACTTGACCCTGTTCTTTCGATTAAAAATAATAACATATCTTTAGTGTAGCGGTTATCGCATCCGCCTCACTCCCGGAAGGCCACAGGTTCGAAACCGCGAAGTTTTTTTTTTGCTTGGAACATGCAAAGACCTATATAATTATCCGAACATTTGTGTCAAGGTCACATTATTTACATCCCCGTATCTCAGGTAGAACCAGAGTTACGAGCCTCCTGAATTTAGTCCAATGTATTTCCTATGGAGGGGTTTGTTTGTTTACGATTAGCTTAATTACTCGACTACTGTTTGTCGTAGCCCTAATTCTTAGTATGGCTAGATGGGGGACAAATTGGTCTATAACATACTCAAATACATCCCCGTATCTTCAGTAGAAACAGAGTTACGAGCCTGCAAAGTTTATTTTCAAAAATCAAAAGTAACCTTCTAACAATAAGTGAGACAAAAAGTAAGTTGACGACGATATTGAGGTAGCCTCAAGTTTAAAGTATCCTTGTATGGGGAGCAAAGAGTACTATAACATATCCAAAGGAGATCCCAGTATCTCTTGTAGAACAAGAGTTATGAGCCTCCAAAGTTTAGTGCAAAAATCAAAAGTAACATAATAAAAATAAGTGAGACGATACCAAAGTTGACGAACATTTTGCTTAATATCTCGGCCCCTGTTTGTCGTAGCTCAATGTTTTTAGTATGGTTAGATGGGGGACAATTTGGACTATAACATATCCTAAGGACATCCCCGTATCTCTAGTAGACACAGAGTTATGGGCCTGCAAAGCATAGTCTAATGCATTTCCTTTGGACGGGTTGTTTGTTTACGTTTAGCTTAATTACTCGGCCCCTGTTTGTCGTAGCTCAATGTTTTTAGTATGGTTAGATGGGGGACAAATTGGAATATAACATACTCAAAGGACATCGCCGTATCTACAGTAGAAACAGAGTTACGAGCCTGCAAAATATAGTCTAATGCATTTTCTATGGAGGGGTTTGTTTGTTCACGTATTGCTTAATTACTTGACCCTGTAACAACAATATAAATTTAATTCCCCAAAATCAATACGATCCCTTTAATAATAGGAATATCCCTTTAAAGTAATAAAAATTTCCCCTATGACCTTTCCAATGCAGTCTTAATGCTGGTCGTTGTTTGCATTGGAAAGAGTCGTTAACCCTTTAGCTAGCGTATGTAATAAAAATTTCCCCTATGACCTTTCCAATGCAGTCTTAATGCTGGTCGTTGTTTGCATTGGAAAGAGTCGTTAACCCTTTAGCTAGCGTATTCTTTAGGCCAAGAGATTCGTGAAGGTACTCAAATTCTAAAGCCTCAGTTACGCCCCCGTTTTTATCTACTGGTCCCTTCAACGTTCCTTATAAGCCCACAGGGGCGCCCCAAAATATTTTTCTTTATTCTATTGAGAGTTGCCAATGCATAGCTGTTGTATTATAGTGTATATATTGTAAATAAGTTTATAAGAAGTGCTCGCGAGAGTCAAAGAGGTCAAAGACCAAAAATATCCAAAAGGTGTGGGTCGCCAAGGTAACGCCGGTTTACAAGTGCTGACGTCAATCTGACGTGGTCTAAAATACCACAAAAGCGTCACCATGATTGGCTGACCCGTGAAGGAGGTCATTCACGCGAACTTCAATAAAAACTCGGGTCCATGAATAGAAGAGATTCATTCAGAATAAAAATTTGTTCAACCCTCTCCGGAGGTTATGCCCGACCGTCACCGACCGAGAAGGGCCGAGTGTGCCAGCCACGAGACGCGAACCAGCTACGCTATGCCGCCAACCGCGACTAAGTTTCGCCGGACTCGACTCTTCTAATACCGGACGCAGGACATCGCGCCCGAGTCAAAAATTTAAGCGCGAATTAACGAGGGCTACGCTGGTAAAGAACAATTCATCTCGTCGCCACATGGATTAATTAATAAACGCGCGCTGAAGAATCTTCCGCGCCACGGACGCTAACAAAAACGCGTCTCTACCACCACGTTCGGACAAATCTCCTAGATGCCGCGAGCCGCCGACCCTGACGAAAAACAGTAACGTTATCTCACGCTTTAGCGTTAATTTTATTTCATTACCTATTTTATTATTCGTTTCATTATTTCAAATTAAACAAATTTGTTAGAATTAGTTTTTACTTAAGTAAGGTCATGACCATAGTTTTAAATAGCAGAAAGTAATAATTATTAAAACTATAAAATGTTAAACATTAGTTAACATTGGTAACTCGAAATCTCGCCTCTTTATTATTATCTCCTTAAAACCCCTAGACAAACTGACCAATTATATTTAATTTAATGATCTACCCCGTTAGATAAACCGAGGGTGGCTGAACCCGACGGATCTTTGTAGCCTATTCGACTCTTGGTTTAGAAATATGCTAACCCTACTTGCTTATTCCTTCACCCTAAGTAAAATCGCTACAAACTGGGGGTCCGTCCGGGATTCCTCTTATTAATGAAACTTTAGTTAAATATTTATGAAACTGGCTTAAGAATTAGTCTCGATATCTCCAGGTAGCCCAATGCTATGATTTAAAATCTTAGTTTGTTTGTTTAGGTTATACATTCGCTTTTCCAGGAATTATTCGTAGATTTAGTTTTATTTCGTTAATTAGTATTTTATTTCTTTTGTTTGCATAAATTTTTGTTGATCCCACGTCCTCTGGTACCATAGATGAGTAAGGAAAACCCCTATTCTAGATTCGACGATTTAGATTCAATTATTTGTAAGCAATCTCGTAACGAGCGATATAAGAATAGACAATCGAAAATGGCTTTAGTAGTTCATAGTAACCCTTCCTCCAGAAGTAATTCCCCTAGTAGGAATGTTCCACTAGCGAACAATAGTACCACTCCAAGTACGAGTAATGTAGCTTTATTAGCAGGACTTAACACGGTTAACCCCGTAAATCCAAATTTACCGCCTTCTACCACACAGGTTCCGACCAATAATCAGGTCCCTAACCCAAGTAACTCTAGCGTAGCCCCACCTCCTGCGGCTACCCCGAATGACGTATTAACGCTTATAATGGCGCAATTAACTCAGCAAGCTGCTGAACAAAAAAGGCTTAGTGATTTAGTAACTAAACTGTTAGCAGGTCAAAACCAAAATTTATCTACGGCCCAAACCCAAAATTTATCTAATCCCATAACACCAGCTTTAGTGACGAGCCCCTCGACGGCGCCGCCCCAAGTTACCCCTGTTGTAACAGCCGCAAATACCAATGCCCCACCTGTTATTAATATTTCGTCGACGCTTCCCCCGCAAATTTTGACCGGGCAGAGCTCTCTTAACAGCGCCTCTAGTGTAATTTCGAACAATGTCCCGATTCAAAATAGCCACCCCGCTGCTACCCAATTCTCAATGGGTACCACTCCTTTCGTTTATTCAGCACCCATGCCCACAATGTCATATTCCGGGAATCCGACCGATTCCGGCCCCAAAGAATTTTTAAAACGAGTAAAACAATTGCGATACTCTCATAACGTCACTGACGAAGTATTTTTACAACAATTTATTTGTCCTTCCTTGCATGGTCCCGCGTTTGATTATTACGTAGAAAACGAGCCGTTTGCTACTTATGCTGATTTCGAGGCCGGATTGAAAACCCGGTTCGAACGAAAGGGCCAAGATGAGGTCATTAAAAGCAAAATCTACGACCGAAAACAAAAACCACACGAATCCGTGTGCGAGTTCGTCGAGAACATGCAAAAGCTCTTCAACCAGCTAAATAAACCCTTTTCGGAAGAAAAGAAAATTAAAGTAGTACGCCATAATTAAAAGGATAATATTCAGAAATATTTGGTAGTTAAGGACCAGTATGATAGCGTCCGCGAGTTGCTAGATGATGCAATAGGAGTAGAACGAATAGTTAGAAGGGAGAGCCGCGAACCAAGCGAATCCCATTCAGCTAGCGGTCACCCGGGGAATTCTCAAGTTAGTTACCAACCTCCGCGGCAGTCTAATTCCCAAGTTCGTACGAACCAGTATAATTCGCGCCCAAATAACTCCCAGGGAAGGTCGAATACTTTCACTAATAGAAATAGAAACAATGGCCAAAGTCGTTCCCACCATCCAGGTGGTCAACCAAACCCTCCTCGCGAGACCGCCAATTCTTCCCAAGGTCCATATTATAACCCTAACGTAACGTGTTACGGGTGTGGTCAGATAGGCCACGTGCGACCATACTGCACTGAAAATTCAAATCCCGCGCCGGTTTCGGGAAACGGGGTAAGAGGCGACCGAAGAGACCCAGGAGGCGAAGCCTCCGCGGTTCCGACGTCGCCGGTTTAAAAACAGCCCAAACTAGCTCGGTAAAAGCGCCGCCAGAGTCCCCCACCATACCGGAAGGGAGAAACTTTTTAAATATATTTTTAGGCGCGATACCCTGCTTAGCATTAATCGACTCTGGTTCTTCACACACACTTATTCATAGCGACCTCAAACCTCTTTTAGAAAAACAAGGGTATTTAACCAACAACCTTAATATTGCTTTATATCAGCCGGATTCTACTTTGTTACCAACTAAGGGAACGGTTACAGTCCCGATATGTCTTCCCAGAAAGCAAGTTCCTTTTGAAGCTATTTATGTCCCAAACCTTTCGTATCAATGCATTTTAGGAAAGGATTTATTAGACCACGTGGGTATGATTCTCGACTTCGGTGGGAATAATTTTTGGTACCCCGAGAGTAGTACAGAACGTTTTAATTTTAATTTTTCGCCTACTTTTCATGGGCCAAGTAATGTTTTTAGTTTATCGACCCTCCAAAATCCTAAAATAAACCTTGATACAGAAGGAATAGCAAAAGCTCTGGAAGACGCCCCATTAGACCCTGATAAAAAGTCGCAACTACATTCCTTAGTTAATCAGTACCAATCCATATTTTCCTTGACGCCAGGCAAAACACACAAAGTGGAGCACTATATAGACGTCGGTACTAGTCTACCTATTGCCTCGGCTCCGTATAGGTATTCTCCCGCTAAAAGAGCCATAATAGACACAATTATTGATGAAATGTTACAATTAGATTTAATTGAACCTTCCGATAGTCCATGGGCCGCCCCTAGTGTGCTCATTTGTAAGCCCCCTCGCGCCCCACGTCTTTGTCAGGACTACCGTAATTTAAATGCAGTGACGAGAAAAGATGCCTATCCTCTCCCTAGGATAGACGACATCCTAGAGTCTATTCATAAACCCCGTTACATCACCACGCTGGACATGCGCAGTGGGTATTGGCAGGTTCCGCTCCATGCGGCTCATCGTGACATAGCTTCGTTTGTCACGCATAGAGGTTTATTCAGACCAAAAGTTTTAATGTTTGGCCTGACCAATGCCCCTGCCACGTTCCAGCGTATGGTGAACAACATTTTTGGGGACTTGTTTACGTTCCGGAGTGTGTGCCTACTTGGACGACCTTATTATTGCTTCGTCCGATTTTAACACCCATCTAGCCACCCTAGAGAAAGTTTTTAAGAGAATATTAGATTCTGGGTTGAGCGTCAAGGCGTCTAAAACGCAATTTTGTCGACAGGAATGTCGAGTGTTGGGTCATGTTGTCAACTATGACGGTATAAAAGTCGACAGCGAAAAAACCGATTCAATTAGTAAATATCAAACCCCTAAAAATCTCAGGCAGCTGCGTCGATTCCTAGGCATGGCATCGTATTACAGACGATTCATAAAAGATTTTTCTAAATTAGCCGCCCCCCTTAATTCATTGTTACGAGACAACACTGCCTGGGATTGGAAGGAACCACAGGAATCCGCTTTTAACGCCTTGAAACGCCATTTAACTTCGGCCCCAATTCTTAGTTCCCCTGACTATCGATACCCATTTGTTATACATACAGACGCATCTAACGTAGGGTTAGGCGCAGTGTTGTCCCAGGTGATAGACAGAAAGAAACACGTTATCCAATACGCGAGTAAATCGCTTAACGAGACCCAAAAACGATACTCCACCACTGAAAAGGAGTGTTTGGCCGTGAAATTTGGCGTAGATACCTTCCGACCTTATATAGAAGGGACGAAATTTGATATCTACACAGATCACAGCGCCTTAAAATGGCTTCTTACCGCCCCAGACCCTACAGGGAAATTGCTAGGTGGAACGCCCACCTACAGTCTTTTGATTTCGAGGTCCACCATGTTCCAGGGAAAAACAATTCCGTGGCAGATTTTCTGTCCAGAATTCACGAAACTAGCGACCCTTCTACCCCCAATAGTGTTGGTCACGTCTCCGCTATCTCTAGTATTAATCCGGAACACCGTTCTATAATTTTTGACAATGCCGCTATTCAGGAAGCCCAGGTTAAAGATGCCAAGTTGGGACCCTTGTTAGCTTATCTGGAAAACGGTAGTTTACCCGAGGAGACAAAACTTAAACAATGGGTTGAGAAATGGGCACCCCTATGTGAGATTAAGAACTCCATTTTATACAAAGACTGTAAGAAAAATCATCATGGGTGGGACTCTTACAAAATATTCGTGCCTGACGCGCTTAAAGCCCGCGTGTTGTATTTATGTCACGACCTGCCCTCTGCCGGCCATTTCGGAAGTAGAAAAACTTTGAAACGAATTCAAAGTCAGTTTACCTGGGAGAACGTCACCTTAGACGTCATGCAATACTGCCGCTCATGCACAGTATGTCAAAAACACAAAGTTTCCAGACAGCTCCCAGCCGGCCTAATGAAAAGCAGCGATGTCCCTGACCCGTTTTCTGTTTTATCAATAGATTTGAAAGGCCCATATTGTAGAAGTAAGAGAGGGTACAAGTATATTTTAGTAATTAGTGATTATCTGACGAAGTGGATCGAAGTGTTCCCCCTTCGTTCAGCCACTACCAAACCCATCGTCAAACATTTGATCGACGACGTTTTTACCAGGTTTGGTCTGCCAATCACTGTAGTTAGTGACAACGGAAAAGTTTTTGTTTCCAAAGTAATGTCCCAAGTCTTCCAACGGATGGGTATTAAACAACGATATACATCGTTATACCACCCACAAGAAAATCCCGTGGAACGATACAATCAAACAATAGGGACCATGATAGCGTCGTACGTAACAGATAACCACAAAGACTGGGATCTGTATTTACAACAGTACGCCATGGCTATTAGAAGCGCAGTCAACGAGTCCACCGGGTTTAGCCCGGCAGAGTTGATGTTTGGCCGCGAAATAAGGACCGCGAGTAGTTTAGTAACCCCTAGCGATCCGGGGGCAATTAGTACTGAAACCGAAAAGCTCTATGGCCTGAATATTTTACCAAAAGCACAAAAAGCTTTGGAAAGCGCTTACGCTAATATTAAGAAGGCTCAAGTTCGGCAAAAAGCCAACTACGACAAGAAACATAGAGACTTTGAGGTAGCAGAAGGAGATTTAGTTCTTAAACGCACTCATTATCTGTCCAAAGCTGCTGACAATTTTGTTGGTAAGCTAGCCGAAAAGTTCGAGGGACCCTACAAAATAGCTAATAAGCTAAGCTGTAGGACGTACAAATTGGCGAATATGAAGACAAACAAGCTATTGTTTGGTACATACCATATTTCCCAACTCAAACCCTTTACAGAACGTCAGGATTTAGTCCTATCAGATAATGATTTAGCGACGTCACAAGCCTCAGCTAGTGCGCGAGGTGACGAACCGATAGTAACGTCCAGGGTGGAATCTCAACGAGATGAACCTGAAGACATCTTGGTACCAGACCCTTTAGTTATATCCCTTTAAAGTAATAAAAATTTCCCCTATGACCTTTCCAATGCAGTCTTAATGCTGGTCGTTGTTTGCATTGGAAAGAGTCGTTAACCCTTTAGCTAGCGTATTCTTTAGGCCAAGAGATTCGTGAAGCTACTCAAATTCTAAAGCCTCAGTTACGCCCCCGTTTTTATCTACTGGTCCCTTCAACGTTCCTTATAAGCCCACAGGGGCGCCCCAAAATATTTTTCTTTATTCTATTGGGAGTTGCCAATGCATAGCTGTTGTATTATAGTGTATATATTGTAAATAAGTTTATAAGAAGTGCTCGCGAGAGTCAGAGAGGTCAAAGACCAAAAATATCAAAAGGTGTGGGTCGCCAAGGTAACGCCGGTACCCAAGTGCTGACGTCAATCTGACGTGGTCTAAAATACCACAAAAGCGTCACCATGATTGGCTGACCCGTGAAGGAGGTCATTCACGCGAACTTCAATAAAAACTCGGGTCCATGAATAGAAGAGATTCATTCAGAATAAAAATTTGTTCAACCCTCTCCGGAGGTTATGCCCGACCGTCACCGACCGAGCCACGAGACGCGAACCAGCTACGCTATGCCGCCAACCGCGACTAAGTTTCGCCGGACTCGACTCTTCTAATACCGGACGCAGGACATCGCGCGCCCGAGTCAAAAATTTAAGCGCGAATTAACGAGGGCTACGCTGGTAAAGAACAATTCATCTCGTCGCCACATGGATTAATTAATAAACGCGCGCTGAAGAATCTTCCGCGCCACGGACGCTAACAAAAACGCGTCTCTACCACCACGTTCGGACAAATCTCCTAGATGCCGCGAGCCGCCGACCCTGACGAAAAACAGTAACGTTATCTCACGCTTTAGCGTTAATTTTATTTCATTACCTATTTATTATTCGTTCATTATTTCATTTGTTTGTTTAATTTGTTAGAATTAGTTTTTACTTAAGTAAGGTCATGACCATAGTTTTAAATAGCAGAAAGTAATAATTATTAAAACTATATAAATGTTAAACATTAGTTAACATTGGTAACTCGAAATCTCGCCTCTTTATTATTATCTCTTAAAACCCTAGAAAACTGACCAATTATATTTAATTAATGATCTACCCCGTTAGATAAACCGAGGGTGGCTGAACCCGACGGATCTTTGTAGCCTATTCGATTCTTGGTTTAGAATATGCTAGCCCTACTTGCTTTATTCCTTCACCCTAAGTAAAATCGCTACAACC
>JAEQBA010000331.1:22818-183808 GCA_019434445.1 Phalangium opilio | reverse complement strand
ATCTTTTGAATAAAGTTTGATTGTTTTCGTTTTTTTAGTTAATTCATTTTTCCATGGCAATTTCTATGGAGTAATTTTTTGGATTGGGAACGAAAGTACCTTTAAAATTGCTTAATTAAACGTATCTATGCCCAATTTATATTGCTCCATGGTGGCAGATTGCTAACAGCCAATGGAAAACGGGATCAGTTTTACACCCCGATATATCATTATTTGAATTAATTTTAATGTATTTCCTTGAATGGAGATTAAATGTAAAGAAGTGACTTAAGTTCATTTGGTTTTCACAATGTCCATGGAAAGGTTAAAAAGTTTTACGCATGTTTGTTTCAGTAATGCTTAATTTGACTTTGAATAATTCTTAATTTAATAATTAGTGGATAAATCATTGTGAACTTAGTGAATAATAATATTTAGTGATACATTTTTAGTAAATGTCAGAACGTGTTCGAAATACATAAAACGTTGAATCATAACATTTCCGAAAACTCAGTAACAAATTGTAGCCGCTCAATTTACGCAACTCATTTCAATCCGCTTTGGTGCCACCGCAAGGCTACGAACTTAAATATTGCCATTTTGGATCATTTAAAAATACATGTAACCAGTAGATGTCTCGTGTAACTTCCAAAAATACTTACCTCGACATTCTACGCATTCCTGTGTACGTTCATAGTGAAAGACATTGGGTACACATCATGATATTAGTCGATTTCTTAATAATTTATCGTGAAAACACATATATCTTATTTCATGTTCATCAGAATTAAGCTCAAGCATAATGACATATTTCGGTAGCAATAAATTAAGACGAGTTGTATTGATTTTTTCCCACGTATTCAAACGCCTTAAAACGGTTAAATCCAATACAGTTTGATTTGCTTCTAGCAATCTACAATCAAGTGCCACGCATGCGATGAAATACATTTGTAAGAAACTTCTCAATATCAATTCCAAAATAATGAAAACACGATAAATAGTTGCATTAACACAATTTCCAAACCTTTTACTATTAAATCTGAAATCCACATCATGGCAATTAATGATGGTTAATATAAAGTAATTTCATCGTCTTTTATTCACGATAATATACTTTTATTCTGCTTTCCTCGATAGATTACTGTTAACAGTATGTTATGAACATTTATTTTCTCCATTATTTTCAATAGTTCATTTCATTTTGTGGCCTTGTGGTTACAACGGATCTAGTTCAACGAATTCCCACGGCCTAAGAACAGGACCTGAAATTGGAGTAGTTGTTCCTATTTCGATGAATAATATAACCATCTCAAGTACGAAACTGAATGAAACCAGGAACGATAGTTATTCATGATCTATGACAAAAAATATTGAATATTTCAGCTAAAAGTTCCTCGGATGTTGAACATAATTTTATTCGGGGAAAGGCTCATGCCAATATAAGTGAACGCTGCTTCCTTAACATATTTAGGGCTATGGCAAATTTGTTGGCAAAATATATTTTTACCAAGAGTAGAGGGAGAAACAATTACATTCATCCTCGAATTTCCTCTTTTAAAGCACGGTGAACATTATTTACGAAGTAAATGAGTGCAGGATAAAACTCATATATTTTATTTCTGCATTAAACACCGTCCAATATATACAATTGTATTTACATAAAGTTATCATATCATAATATAATTCGTCAAATCACTTTTAAAGCTCGCATGTTTTTAGGTCCGGATTAAAGATGGTGTTGCCTGGGCAACCGAAAAGGTACGCTAGTCCCCAAGCGCATTCGTAGAAGATTGACCTATCGGTTGGGTGTGGTATGTAGACCGATATCGGTCCATTTTCAGATGGACAACACACTCGTCCTACGCAAGGACGTGGAGTTGGTTTCATCGTAGGCTTGTTGGTTGGCTTTGACGTCGTGGTATCTGGCCGGCAAAGACAATGGCATGGTTTGTGCGTTGGTTTAGGAGTTGTGGTGGTCGAAGTCGTGGTTGGTTTTGGCGTCGGTTTAGGAGTAGTGGTAATTGGCCAGCAAGGACAATGGCATGGCTTGCGTGTTGGTTTTGGAGTAGTAGTCGTGGACGTCGTAGTTGGTTTCACAGTCGTGGTTGTCGGTTTGCGAGTTGTTGTCGTTGGTTTCAAACTCGTTGTCGTCGTTTTAAGCGTCGTTGTGGTTGGTTTGACAGTCGTTGTCATCGGCTTGGGATGCTTCAAGTGATGTCCCTTGTCGTGGAGTGTAATCTTTTCCAGGTGCTTGTCTGTTATCTGAAGGTCGTCCAGAGCTACATCAGTCTGTTCATTCTCAAGTACTGGTCCGGCATATGACAGAGCGAGAATAATAGTGAGGACTGTAAGAACCTGGAATACCATGATGGATTGATCGTTTGTATAACGAAAGCTATCTGAATCGCAAGGTAGAGAAAGTGGTTGTCGTGTCTGTTGAAGCCTCTATGGAACTTATATATGAAATGCTAAAAAATTGACTTTGCAATCTGAACCGGATAAGCGGCTTGACCGACCCCAAATATTCCGTTGAGCACTGTACTTATTTATATAAATTTAGACTAAACCACGCCGCTCAAAGACTGTGAAAGGTAGCTTAATATTTTGAATAAAGTTTGATTGTTATCGTTTTTTATTTAATTCATTTTCCATTGGATATTTCTATGGAGTAATTTTCTTGGTTTGGGAACGAAAGTACCTTTAAAATTGCATTAAACGCATCCATGCCTATTTTAATATTGCTCCATGGTGGCAGATTGCTAACAGGCAATGGGAAACGGCATCATTTTTACACCCCGATAGGTTATTATAATGTGAATTAATTTTAATGTATTTCCTTGAATGGAGATTAAATGTAAAAATGTGATTTCAGTTAATTTGGTTTTCACAAGGTCCGTGGAAAGGTTAAGAAGTTTTATGAATGCTTGTTTCACTAATGCTTAATCTGACTTTAAACCATTCATAATTTATTAATTAGTGGATTAGTTTATTGTCAACTTGGTAAAGATTTAGTGATACGTTTCAGTAAATATTTAATCCATGGTTGAATCGTAACATTGGCAAAAACTCATATTTCAGTAACAAATTGTAGCCGCTCAATTTAAGCAAATCATTTCAAAGCGCAAGGCTACGAACTTAAATATTGACTTTATGGGTCATTTAAAAATACACGCTAGTAAATTCCAAAAATACTTTCCTCAACATTCCCACGCTACGTTCTTAGTGAAAGATAAAGGGTCCATCTTGCCATCGATTTTCAACATTTTTCGTGAAAACACATAATATATCTTATTTCATGTTCATCAGAATTAGGCTTAAGCATAATGACATATTTCGTTAGCAATAAGTTTAATAGTATAGTCTTGATTTTTTCCACGTATTCAAACGTCTTAGAACAGTTAAATCCAATACAGTTTTTATTTGCTTCTAGCAACCTACCATCCAGTACCACTCCTGCAATGATATGCATTTGTAATAAACTTCTTAATACCAATTACAAAATAAAATACACGATAAATAGTTGCATTAACACAATTTCCAACAATCTTTTTCTATTAAATCTGAAATCCACATCATGACAATTAATGATGGTTAATATAAAAGTAATTTCATCGTCTTCGGTTCACGATAATAAACGTTTATTCTTCTTTCCTCGATAGTTTACTGTTAACAATATGTTATGAAAATCGTGCCTCTCGATTATTTTCAAAAGTTCATTTTAACTTGTGGATTGTGCTGGTAACAATATATCTAGTATAAAGGATTCCCACGGTTTAAGAACAAGACCTGAAATTGGAGTATAGTTGTCCCTATCTCTATGAATAATATAACCATCTCAAGTATAAAACCGAATGAAACAAGGCACGATAGTTGAACATGGTTAATGACAAAATTATTGAATTTCTCAGCTTCCGATGATGAAGCTTAACCTTTAACCTCAAAGTTCCACGGATGTTGGCCATTATTTTATTCGTGGAAAGGCTCATGCCAATATAAGTGAACGCTGCTTCCTTAACATATTTAGGACTAGTAGAGGGAGAAAACAATTAATTCATCCTCGAATTTCCTCTTTTAAAAGCACGGTGAACATTATTTACGAAGTAAATGAGTGCAGGATAAAACTCATATATTTTATTTCTGCATTAAACACCGTCCAATATATACAAGTGTATTTACATAAAGTTAACATATCATAAATATAATTCGTCAATCACTTTTAAAGCTCGCATGTTTTTAGGGCCGGATTAAAGATGGTGCTGCCTGGGCAACGGAAAAGGTACGCCAGTCCCCAAGCGCATTCGTAGAAGATTGACCTATCGGTTGGGTGTGGTATGTAGACCGATATCGGTCCATTTTCAGATGGACAACACACTCGTCCTACGCAATGGCGTGGAGTTGGTTTCATCGTAGGCTTGTTGGTTGGCTTTGACGTCGTGGTATCTGGCCGGCAAAGACAATGGCATGGTTTGTGCGTTGGTTTAGGAGTTGTGGTGGTCGAAGTCGTGGTTGGTTTGGCGTCGGTTTAGGAGTAGTGGTAATTGCCCAGCAAGGACAATGGCATAGCTTGCGTGTTGGTTTTGGAGTAGTAGTCGTGGACGTCGTAGTTGGTTTCACAGTCGTGGTTGTCGGTTTGCGAGTTGTCGTCGTCGGTTTCAAATTCGTTGTCGTCGTTTCAAGCGTCGTTGTTGTTGGTTTGACAGTCGTGGTCGTCGGCTTGTGATGTTTCCAGAGATGTCCCTTGTCGTGGAGTGGAACCTTTCCCATGTGCTTATCCGTTATCTGAATGTCGTTCACGGCTACATCAGTCTGTTCATTCTCAGGTACTGGTCCGGCACATGATACAGCAAGAATAATAGTAAGGACTGTAAGAACCTGGAATACCATGATGGAGTGACCGTTCATATAACAAATGCTATCTGAATCGCAAGGTAGAGAAAGTGGTTGTTGTGTCTATCGAAACCTCTCTGCAACTTATATATGAAATGATAAAAATATTGACTTTGCAATCTAAACTGCTTAAGCGGCTTCACCGACCCTTAATATTCCCTTGAGCACTGTATTTATTTATATAAATTTAGACTAAACCACGCCGCTCAAAGACTGTGAAAGGTAGGTAAACCCTAAAAAAATAATTTAATGCCATTTTCCATTGGCTGCTAAAAATCTGCCACCATGGAGCAATATTAAACTAGACGTGGATGCATTTAATGGAATTTTAAAGGAGCTTTCATTCTCACTCTAAGAAAATTACTCCATAAAAATGCCAATGGAAAACAACATTAGTTCATTCGTTGCCTACGTTAACGTAGGCAACGGTTCATTGGCTGGTCACTAGGTCCATGGAAAGGTTGAAAAGCTTTATGCATGCTTGTTCCGGTAATGCTTGATTTGACTTTAAGTGATTGTTAATTTATTTATTAGTGGGTTATTTCATTGTGAACTTGCAATTAAAAGATTTGTAACCAATAAATAAATTTATTGGCAAAATAGTCTTCTAGATGCTCCGACGTTATGTTATATTCGTTCTTGGTGAATGATACTGGTTTTATCAAGTCGTTAGTCGATTTCTCTATATTTTTCGTGGAAAGATGTCTCATATTTTTTCATGGTCATCAGAATTAGGCTTAGCCATAATGACATCGATGGCAATAACTTATATAGGAGTTTTCTTGATTTTTCCATGTATCTGATTATCAGCACCATTAAACGCATTACAAGTTACTTCTGCTATGTTCACACTTGCACAGGAGTCGGTTGACAACTCGTTTTCACAACTAGTTTTGAAACAGACTTTATTAATAGTTCGAAGCGATTTCGGCAGCCTCGGTTCACGCATTAAGACGCTTCTGTTGGTGTTGTCTGCTAAGGCCGCTGAAAATAACCTTACCAATTGACTGCACGTTTCAGATATTGCAATTTTTCTTTAATGATTTCTATTTATTTAATCCTTAATCACTATTTAATTCAATCAACTGATTTTACTGTTGATCGATCTATTCCATCTAAATTAATTGAAAAAATTGCATATCTACGTTTTTTCAAGAACAATTCCATTTTCCGAAAACACACAAGTACAAATACAAATACAAGCACCAGTACAAGTACAAATATAAGAACCAGTACAAGTACAAATATAAGAACCAGTACAAGTGCAAATACATGCACCAATACAAGTACAAATACAAGCACCGGTACAAGTGCAAATACAAGCACCAGTACTAGTACAAATACAAGCACCAGTACAAGTACCAGCAAAAGCACCAGTACAAGTACCAGCACAAGCACCAGTACAAGTACAAATACAAGTACCAGTACAAGTACAAATACAAGTACCAGTACACGTACAAATACAAGTACCAGTACACGTACAAATACAAGTACCAGTACACGTACAAATACAAGTACCAGTACACGTACAAATACAAGTACCAGTACACGTACAAATACAAGTACCAGTACAAGTACCAGCAAAAGCACCAGTACACGTACCAGCACAAGCACCAGTACAAGTACAAATACAAGTACCAGTACAAGTACAAATACAAGTACCAGTACACGTACAAATACAAGTACCAGTACACGTACAAATACAAGTACCAGTACACGTACAAATACAAGTACCAGTACACGTACAAATATAAGTACCTTTGTAGAATACCCCTGAAAGCTAGCCTACAAAGCCGCTTCAAGTTGGTTCGCCAAGCAACTTGAACAAACCGAGGGGGAAACCACTAAGAAAATTTTGTACACCTGATTTCAGATTTCAAATGACTTCAATTGAACTATCATAGACTTCATTTGACTTCAAAGACTTCACTAACTGTATTTGATTTCAGATGACTTCAATAAAATTTATAAAGACTTCAAGTGACTTCAATATAATTTATAAAGACTTCAAGTGACTTCAATACAATTTATAAAGACTTCAAGTGACTTCAATACAATTTATGAAGACTTCAAGTGACTTCAATATAATTTATAGACTTCAAGTGACTTCAATATAATTTATAGGCTTCAAGTGACTTCATTACATTTTATAGACTTCAAGTGACTTCAATAGAATTTGTAAAGACTTCTAGTGACTTCAACATATTTTAAAGACTTCAAGCCGATTTCTATTTTTTTCTCAAGACTTCATTAAATTGTAATAATTAAAAAATATCTATGTACTTCGCTATTAAGTACTAAGGTGCAGAGCAACCGAAAGCATTATCTATGCAGAATTATATGGCGCAGATACAAGCCCGGATCCATTTGATCGTCGCTTATGTCTCAAGAATTCTGCGACGTTTCACGCGGGAAAATATGATCACGTGATCGGCGCTTATGTCTCAAGAATTCTGCGACGTTTCACGCGGGAAAATATGATCACGTGATCGGCGCTTATGTCTCAAGAATTCTGCGACGTTTCACGCGGGAAAATATGATCACGTGATCGGCGCTTATGTCTCAAGAATTCTGCGACGTTTCACGCGGGAAAATATGATCACGTGATCGGCGCTTATGTCTCAAGAATTCTGCGACATTTCACGCGGGAAAATATGATCACGTGATCGGCATAGATATGTTAGTTTTACTATATCTATGGTGATCGGCCGCTATTTACGGAAAGAAGTTTTTGTCGTGGCATAGCTAACTCAATCACGCCAGTGAGCGCTTGGGCAGTAGTTTTTGCAAGGGGTCGGTCATTCATGAAATCCCGTACGCTACCCGCGAAATCCAACTTAAGAAATCTCATAAAAAATCCGAAATCAATAACGAAATAACAAAACAGTAAAGAAATCACAAAATCAGTAGATAAATCACAAAATAAGTAGAGAAATCACAAAATCAGTAAAGAAATCACAAAATCAGTAACGAAATCGCGAAATCCATTGCAAAATTCACGAAATATTAACTCAAAAGAAATCACAGAATCCAACGAAATCAATTGAAATATCCCAAAATCTGCCGAAATCATGGAAAAAATCCGAGGAAATCACGGGAAAAATTGCTAAATTCGTTGGATTTTATCGAATTTTGAAATCAAACAAAATCCGACGAAATCAATTGAAATCCGACGAAATCAAACGAAATCCGAAGAAATCAAATTGGATTTCGAAATCCCGTACACTTTTTCCAAAACGTCCGACCCCTCAGGTTTTTGAAACTGATTATGTCTGATTCATACTCGAATTCATAGTTCAGAGAACTAGAAGACACAATTTTTAAATTGGCTGCTTGTATGCTGTATTTTGAAGGTTCCCAATTTAGTTAAATAGTAGTTTAAATTAAGCCAATTAAACTTCGCCACAAACAAAAATATATTGTTTTTACGAATATTCTTTGAAAACGGAATGATAAGTCCAAAAAGGAAAAAATTCTGGGGAAGAGTGTCTGGCACTAGAGTCTGGTACCATTGCACCTCCGAAAACGGCCGAAAATTGAGGGATCAAGATCAGGGCCCCCCCTGTTTGACTGGAAAATTTATAGGACATTGTCCACTGTAGTGTGCAGCAATAGTAACACATCTCCATAGTCAAGCTATCAAAACTTCCAAAATTTTATTGGTCAAACTGTCCAGTGACCCCTTAGTTTTTAACAAAATTATGGCACATTTTAAAATTCCAGTGTCCTGTGCTTATTTCCGGCCCTGATCAAGACTATCGAAAATAAAATTTGAAGAAAAGGAAATTTCCACTTATGAAAGATGGAATTTCAATAGACTTCAAGGGATTTTTCTAGCACTTCATTTGACTTCAAGAGATTTCCAACGGACTTCGTATGACTTCTAAGAGACTTCAAGAGATTTCCGAGAGACTTCAAGAGATTTCCAAGAGACTTCAAGAGATTTCGAAGAGACTTCAAGAGATTTCAAAGGGACTTCAAGAGATTTCAAAGGGACTTCAAGAGATTTCAAAGGGACTTCAAGAGATTTCAAAGGGACTTCAAGAGATTTCAAAGGGACTTCAAGAGATTTCAAAGGGACTTCAAGAGATTTCAAAGGGACTTCAAGAGATTTCAAAGGGACTTCGTATGACTTCTCTTGACTTCAGAGAGACTTCAAGAGATTTCAAAGGGATTTCATATGACTTCAAGAGACTTCCGAGAGACTTCGAATGATTTTAAGCGATTTCCAAGGGACTTCCTAAGACTTCCGAGATTTCAACTAAACTTTGCGATTTATAGAGACTTCAAAAACAATTTATGGACTTCAATTGTGATTTCAAAAATTTTGTACACCTGATTTCACAAGTGGTTTCCCCCTCGGAACAAACCAAGTTTGTAATTAGCTTCTCGAGTATCATTTTTCTTCACACTAAATTTTGGAAACCTTTTGAATCTCTTCGAACCGGTTTCTCATGTTAGTTTGAACATGGCTTTCAAGCGGCCTACCATCTAGTGGCAACTGCTAAGATACACGTGTCTATGTTGAGGACAATTCAAGGAACCCCAATACCATTATGGACCGTGGTATTTAAAACAAGTGTATTTCACGGGACTTTAAGGTCATTTTGATTACATTTATAGTACCTTTTGGTGCAGAGCTTTTGTCTTAAAGGAGTATTTTTTGGAACCAGCTTTATTTTGAAGCAAACTCAAGAAGCTCTGAATTCACTGTCATATAAGAACACATATGCCACAAACATTTAATGGAATTGCTATAGTGGTGAAGCTTAACTTAATTCCAGTTCTAATTTCAGGGATAAACCTTATTCAAACAATAACTCGTCCACTGAGTTGCCATTTTAACACTTGTTGAAATACTGAAGCGTAATTTCTTTCTAATTAAGCTTAACACACAAGATATTTAAAAAGTATAAATATTTTATTCCATCAATATAATTCGTCTAATATATACAAATGTATTTACAAACAATTAACATAAATATAATTCGTCAAATCACTTTTAAAGCTCGCAAGTATTTAAGACAGGGTTGAAAATGGTGGTGCTTGGGCAACGGAAAAAGTACGCCAGTCCCCAAGAACATTTGTAGAAGATTGTCTTATCGGTTGGGTGTGGTATGTACACAGATTTAGGTCCATTTACAGCTGGACAACAGACTTGCCCTACGCAAGGACGTGGAGATGGCTTCATCGTAGGCTTTGATGTCGTGGTATCTGGCCGGCAAGGACAATGGCACGGCTTCTCTGTTGGTTTAGGAATCGTGATTGGTTTTGGTGTCGTAGTCGTCGGCCGGCAAGGACAATGGCATGGTTTGTGCGTTGGCTTAGGAGTGGTGGTTGTAAGCTGGCAAGGACAATGGCAAGGCTTGCGAGTTGGTTTTGGAGTAGTGGTCGTCGACGTCGTGGTTGGTTTTGCAGTGGTGGTTGTAGGCCGGCAAGAACAATGGCATGGTTTGTGCGTTGGTTTGGGAGTAGTGGTCGTGGTTGGTTTCACTGTTGTGGTTGTCGGTTTGCGAGTGTTTGTCGTTGGTTTCAAACTCGTTGTCGTCGTTTTAAGCGTCGTTGTGGTTGGTTTGACAGTAGTGGTCGTCGGCTTGGGATGCTTCCAGTGATGTCCCTTGTCGTGAAGTGGAATCTTTAGCACGTGTTTGTCCGTTATCTGAACGTCGTTCACGGCTACATCAGTCTGTTCATTCTCAAGTACTGGTCCGGCGAATGACAAAGCAAGAATCATACTGATCACTGTAAGAACCTGAAATACCATGGTGGCGTAGTCGTTTAAATAGTAAAACTATCTGAATCACAGGGTAGAGAAAGTGGCTGTTGTGTCACTCGAAAGCTCTGTGCAACATATATATGGAATGCTAAAAAATTGACATTGCAATCTAATCTTGTTGAGCGGCTTGATTGAACCTTAAATTCCGTTGAACACCGTATTTTTAATATAAATTTAAACTAAACCACGCCGCTCAAAGACTGTGGAAAGTAGTTTAATCTTTTGAGTAAAGTGTGATTGTTTTAGTTTTTTATTGAGTTTTTTAATTTATTTTCTTGAAGGGAGGGTAAACCCTAAAAAAATAATTTTAGTTCATTGGCTGGTCACTAGGTCCATGGAAAGGTTGAAAAGCTTTATGTATGCTTGTTCCGGTAATGCTTGATTTGACTTTAAGTGATTTTTAATTTATTTATTAGTGGGTAATTTCATTGTGAACTTGGTAAATTTGTAATGATACGTTTATAAAGAATGTCAAAACATGTTTAATATTCCATAAAACGTTCATTCGTAACACTAGCACTATAGTAAAATATTATATCCGCTCAAATCAACTTAACTACTTAAAATCCGCTTTTGGTTTCATCGCTAGACTAGGAAAATTAATTTTGACCTTCTTCAAACATTTAACAAGTTGGGAAAACCAAAATATTACCTCTCCGAGTCAAGACGACTACTTACAAACTTATTTACCCAGATATGGAAATGTTTCTTAAGTTAAAATTTATGAAATATTAAAGCAGTATACAAAGCATAGCAAATATACTGTAAATCAGACGACATTTTACGTCCAATAATGATATACTTGTACACATTAAAATCATCCGATGGGGGAAAAACGGGAAATGAAGGGATAAAACTTTGGAGGGATATTACCTTTACGTGTTTGTAAAGGCCCAATTTTCTACTCCTCAACTGTATGCCCTCTATGTTCAAAGCCATATTCACAACAGGGTTGCCATATAAACACTATCCTCTCGTTTCATCTCAATGATTTTCTTAGTTTGTCAACATGACTGTTAACGTTACATAACACCAAAGCTTATTTGTGGCTACACACACTGAAAGAAAATGCGTACCATAAAAAGCATGAAAACACGAAGCTATTATCCGATTACTATCAGACCTTTCACTGGTCTGGGCTGCGTTCAGCAGAGCTCACCAAAAAAGACAGCGGATTTTGGAAATGTTTACCGGTGAGCTCTGTCGTCATAGCTTTTCTCCGGTCATTGGCGTTTTATAAATGACGCTAGCGCAATAAAGCGTGCAAGGTACCAAGGCTTAACAAAAATTGTATGATAACATATTTATAGAGATAGATAACTTTTATAATTAAAATTAGAAACTAACATATCTCTTACAATTCTCGCGTGATCAACTGGTTTCACGCCAATTAAATAGCTATAGTCCCAGAGAGCTATTCGTATTAATTCCTCCATGGTTTTTTCGCCAAGCTGAGAACTACGCGTTTTACGTCACGTTATCCAAAAAGCCGACTATTTTCTTTGAAGACCGCGCTAGCTCAGCGCGAACCACCGTGACGTCAAAATTCAAAAACAAATTCCCGTTATGTAGGACACTGCTAACAGTGCTGGGCTCTGCTGAACGCGGCCCAGATTTCCATCATGATTATAAAATCTAAGCCTAATTATTTAATAGTGTATTTAACTTTCGGCTCACTCTGAACCGTTAATGTCTCTGCATTACAGAAACGAAAACCAAACCCAAGCGTTTACTTTTTGGTTCACTAGGCCTATTGACAAATAAAAGTTCATTTGACCAATATAGAAGCGTTGTGCTTGTGTTCACTTTAGAAAGGATTATGCTATAAACAGATGTAGTATAGCTTAAGTAATATATAAACATCCATTTTAAATAATAATATTAAAAAAATCTTTGGAATATCAAAATGAAATAGAGCTTTAAAGCTACAAAAGTACTAAATTCATCATAATTACGAAAAATATTTCCACATATTCACTTTATATTAAGGATAAAGGGAATATTATGGTTCGGTAGGATTTCGTTACACATCAAAACAAAACGAACTTCTAACGCAGCGCACTACTGTAACAACGGACGGACACACACAGACAAAAACATAGACTGCTTTTTAACTCTTTCCGTATTAATTTTGAATTGAGAAAAAAGGTTATCTTAAATATTAAAATAAATATAATTAATATTTAATATTTTCTTCGTTAGTTATTCGCCTTATTGAACGTTACATCGTTTCAAAAAAGAACAATTAAACATTCTTGAGAGACTTGACTAATATTGGCGTTTGAAATGAAGCATACGCCGGTTGCTTCGCCTTACTCAAATAGGTAGTATATAAGGGTGTCGAACTACAGCTAAAAGCAAGAACAACCGCAATTGCGAAAACCTATCGTGGACAACCCACCCTATGGAGGCTAGACGTTTCTCGTAACCCTAGCTGATCGCCGCGAATGTCTTAAACCCAACGATGACGATGGAGTAGAAGCCAGGTGTGCAGACTGGTGTCCATGTGGGATGGACAAAAACAAAGACCAGAAGATGGTGGTGTAGAAGCCAGGTATACAGACTGGTGTCCATGTGGGATGGACAAAAACAAAGACCAGAAGATGGTGGTGTAGAAGCCAGGTGAACAGACTGGTGTCCATGTGGGATGGACATAAACAAAGACCAGAAGATGGTGGTGTAGAAGCCAGGTGAACAGACTGGTGTCCATGTGGGATGGACATAAACAAAGACCAGAAGATGGTGGTGTAGAAGCCAGGTGTAGACTGGCATCCATGTAGGATGGACAAAAACAAAGACCAGAAGATGGTGGTGTTAGATGCCAGTGTGTACAGACTGGTGTCCAAGTAGGATGGACAAAGACCAGAAGATGGTGGTGATTAGAAGCCAGTATGTACAGACTGGTGTCCATGTGGGATGGACGAAGGCTATAAGATGGTGGTGATTAGAAGCCAGTAAGTACAGACTGGTGTCCGTGTGGGATGGACAAAGACCAGAAGATGGTGGTGTGAGAACTCAAGTAGAGTAGCCATTTCCGTGACTGTGAAAGCAGTTCGGAAATGGCGAACACGTTTGCTCCGATTTGGAAACTGCGAACGCGGTCACGTGGGTGTAACAACAGACACACACACAGACACACAGACACACACACAGACACACAGACACACACACAGACACACAGACACACACACAGACAGACACACACGATCGTTACAGAACCTCTCCGTGACATACGTCACTCGGAGAGGTAAAAAGATATGTAACTAATAAATGGCGTAAATTTATTCGCAAAATAGTCTTCTAGATGTTACTACGTTATGCTCTAGACGTTCTTGTTCACTGATACTGGTTTTATTATGTCGTTAGTCGATTTCTCTATATTTTCGTGGAAAAATGTCTCATATTTTTACCTCTCCGAGTGACGTATGTCACGGAGAGGTTCTGTAACGATCGTGTGTGTTTGTGTGTCTGTTGTTACACCCACGTGACCGCGTTCGCAGTTTCCAAATCGGAGCAAACGTGTTCGCCATTTCCGAACTGCTTTCACAGTCACGGAAATGGCTCCTCTACTTGAGTTCTCACACCACCAACTTCTGGTCTTTGTCCATCCCCCACGGACACCAGTCTGTACTTACTGGCTTCTAATCACCACCATCTTCTGGTCTTCGTCCATTCCACTTGGACACCAGTCTGTACATACTGGCTTCTAATCACCACCATCTTCTGGTCTTCTTCCATTCCACTTGGACACCAGTCTGTACATACTGGCTTCTAATCACCACCATTTTCTGGTCTTTGTCCATCCCACTTGGACACCAGTCTGTACATACTGGCTTTTAAACACCACCATCTACTGGTCTTACGTCTATTCCACATAGACACCAATCTGTCTCATTGGCTTCTAACTCCATCGTCATCGTTTGGTTTAAGACATTCGCGGCGATCAGCTAGGGTTACGAGAAACGTCTAGCCTCCCTAGGGTGGGTTGTCCACCAAAGGTTTTCGCAAATGCGGTTGTTCTTGCTTGTAACTGTAGTTCGACACCCTTATATACTACCTATTTGAGTAAGGCGAAACAACCGGCGTATGCTTCATTTCAAACGCCAATATTAATCAAGTCTCTCAAGAATGTTTAATTGTTCTTTATCAAAACGATGTAACGCTCAATAAGGCCAACAACTAACGAAGAAAATATTTAATATTAATTATATTTATTTTAATATTTAAGATAATCTTGTTTCTCAACTCAAAATTAATACGGAAAGAGTTATAAAGCAGTCTATGTTTTTGTCTGTGTGTGTCCGTCCATTGTTACACTAGTGCGTTGCGTTAGCAGTTAGCCTTGTGTTGATGTGTTAAGAAATTATACAGAACCTTAATATTCCCTTTTTCCATAATATAAAGTGAATATGTGGAAGTATTTTTCGTAATTATGATGCATTTAGTACTTTTGTAGCTTTAAAGCTCTGTTTCATTTTGATATTCCAAAGATTTTGTTTAATATTGATATTTGAAATGGCTGTTTAAATATTACTTAAGCTATACTACATCTGTATATAGAATAATCCTTGGTTTATTGATTCCATGAAGGGAACTAAGACCTAGACTCCAGCGGGTATAACAAGTATTATCTTAGTGAAGCAAAGAATGAATAATTGAGGCCTGAGGTGAAGTAAACTTTTGGCTTCGATTTTCGTGTCTGAAATGAAGAGACATCAACGGTTCAGAGTGAGCCGAAAGTTAAATACACTCTTAAATAATCAGGTTAAGATTTTATAATAGAAGAAAAGATCATTGTAACAATTAGATTAGTAAAAGGGCTGATGGTAAACGGGTGGTAGCTATATGGTGCGCATTGACTATTAGTGCGTCTAGCTACAATTTAGCATAATGTTATGTAACGTTAACATTCATGTTGGCAAACTAAGAATATTGTTGAGGTGAGACGAGACGATAGTGTTTACACTGCAAAACAGTTGTGAATGTAGCTATCAGAATATAGGGTAAACAGCTGAAGCGTAGACTTCATTTCCTGTTTTTTTTCCCTATTGACTGATTTCCATGTGCCCAAGATTTATCCTTATTGGATGTAAAATGTCGTCTGCTTTACTTTATATTCGCTATGCTTGGAATACTGCTTCAATATTTCGTAATTTTTTACTTCAAAAGGTGAAATAATTCCATATCTAGGTAAATAAGTAATAATATTGACTCGAAGAGGTAATATTTTGGTTTTCCCAACTTGTTTTTTTCATGTTCATCAGAATTAGGCTTCTTCATTTTTCTGTGTATCTGATTATTAGCACGACTAAACGCAATACAAGTTACTTCTAGCAGCCTACCATCTAGTGGCAACGGCTAAGATACTCGTATCCATGCTGAGGACAATTGAAGGAACCCCAATACCACTATATATCGTGGTATTTAAAACAAGTTTGTTTCACGGGACTCACTGTAATTTTTGAGCAAAAACTTGTGATATTTCTTATACAGTTTGGTGCAGGGCTTTAGTCACAACGAAGTATTTTTTGGAAACAGCTTTACTTTGAAGCAAACACAAGAAGTTCTGAATTTCAACTGTAGGAATTCACTGTCAAATCAGAACACATTTATGCCACAAAAATTTAATGGAATTGCTAGTGGTCAATCTTAGCTTAACTCCAGTTCTAAATTTACCTTATTCAAATCAATAACTCGTACGCTGAGTTGCCATTTTAACACTTGTCGAACTACTGAAGAGTAATTTCTTTCTAATTAAGCTTAAGACACAAGATATTTAAAAAGTATAAATATTTTATTCTATCAATATGCTTCATCTAATATATACAATTGTATTTACAAACAATTAACATAAATATAATTCGTCAAATCACTTTTAAAGCTCGCAAGTCTTTAAGACATGGTTGAAAATGGTGGTGCTTGGGCAACGAAAAAAGTACGCCAGTCCCCAAGAACATTTGTAGAAGATTTTCCTATCGTTTGGATGTGGTATGTACACAGATTTTGGTCCATTTTCAGCTGGACAACAGACTTCTCCTACGCAAGGGCGTGGAGATGGTTTCATTGTAGGTTTGTTTGTTGGCTTTGGCGTCGTGGTATGTGGCCGACAAGGACAATGGCACGGTTTTTGTGTTGGTTTAGGAGTAGTGGTAGTCGAAGTTGTGGTTGGTTTTGGTGTCGTGGTCGTCGGCCGGCAAGGACAATTGCATGGCTTATGCGTTGGTTTAGGAGTTGCGGTTGTCGAAGTTGTGGTGGGTTTTGGCGTCGGTTTGGGAGTAGTAGTAGTTGGCCAGCAAGGACAATTGCATGGCTTATGCGTTGGTTTAGGAGTTGCGGTTGTCGAAGTTGTGGTGGGTTTTGGCGTCGGTTTGGGAGTAGTAGTAGTTGGCCAGCAAGGACAATGGCACGGCTTGTGAGTGGGTTTAGGAGTAGTTGTCGTCGATGTCGTGGTTGGTTTCAGAGTTGTAGTTGGAGGCCGGCAAGGACAATGGCATGGTTTGTGCGTTGGTTTAGGAGTAGTGGTCGTAGAAGTCGTGCTTTTTTTGACAGTCGTGGTCGTCGGCTTGAGAGTAGTTGTGGTTGGTTTGGCAGTCGTGGTTGTCGGCTTGGGATGTTTCCAGTGAGGTCCCTTGTCGTGAAGTGAAATCTTTCCCATGTGCTTGTCCGATATTTGAACGTCGTTTACGGGTGCATCAGTCTGGTCAACCTCAAATACTGGTCCAGCAAATGACAGAGCAAGAATGATGGTGAACACTGCAAGAACCTGGAATACCATGATGAAGTCGCTGGTACAATAAAAAATACTATATACAGTTCGAGATGGAGAAGCTGTTTGTTGTCGTTAGAGAAGATTTGTGGACTTATATACGAATTTCTCAATAGATTTAAATTGTAATCTGTACAGACTGTGCGGCTTGATTAACCCAAAAGGTTTCGTTGTAAACAATGTAAACATGGTTCAGTTTTAGACCAAACTATGCCGCTGAAAGACTATTAAAAGAAGTTTTTTCGTTTAGACTGTGTAGGGTCAATAGGCCAAAAATGACGTCAAGTACGTTTTGGGCGGGAAAGAAATGGGGAACGTGTCTCTGGTAGCCATAGTACCACCTATCGCTAATAAGCGGAAACATGATACGTTCTCCATTTATTTTCCCCAAAATTAAACTAAGACTTAGACATAGTTTTTGGCCTATTGACACTACACGGTCTGTAAATATTCCATGTTTAAAAATTTAGTTTCTTAAACTTTATAAAATGCAGTTTCCTTTGCCACCAAGGAGCACTATTTTAGGAGATACATGTAATAATATGGATTTTAATCGGAACTACAATAAAATTACTCCATGGAAAAAGTTTTTAATGGCCATATTAGTAAGGATGTCGGGGTGAATTGTATTGTGGTAATTATATCTCTATCTGAAGAGGAAGTGGAATAACCTTTGCGGGATCTCCGTCGCTTGCGGAAGATCGCAAAATAATTTCAAATTATTGCAAGCTTTTCACGAGGTATAAATATTTTGCTCTCAGACACTGGATCTCTTCTCTTGGACTGCAATGCGACCGGAATCTCTTAACCATGCAGCGACTCCAGTCTTTCTTTTCTTCGATATTATTTCCCAAAATCATGACGATGACTACAACATACCTTGCAGTTAAGCGAAACTCAGCAATTCAGTTTACATCTAGCTTAAATTCTTCAAATTTAAATAATATCCCGTATTCCCCCTTTTTCCAATCCGGCCTATTTTAAAACCGTATCTTTTCTTCTCGTCTTTCAAAGCCGTGCCTTCTCGTGATTAGAAACTCATTTGTAGCTCTTTGCCCAAAGAAAATTCCCTCACCGCTACCACCCCGGGCCCTTCCATTCTTTCCATTTTAATTACATTTGAAATTCCTTGCCCAGACGAACGAAATTCGAGTCAGGAGAGAGACGACGAGAGAGAGAGAGGATGGAGAGTGTGGTGAGAGATGGGGATATTTTCTATCGAAGACCCATAAAAGTTAAGCCTCGGACAATTCCTAGTAGAAATTCCAACAGTGAACGCGCTATAGCAAGCACGTGACTGTAGTTACCAAGGGTTTTGGTTTTAAGCTTTTCCAAAGAGGCAAATAGTCCAAGGAACCTAGAAGTGAGAAAATGTCTCCTCCTTGCACTCGCAAGCTAGACCTATAAAGGGATGGTGACACCAAAATTTTATCAACTCCGCAAACTTGATCGCGTCACTACAATTTATAAGTAAGGCCGTAGAGGATGTACTGTAGAAAATTAGACAATACCATACATAAGGCAAATCAGTGGGCAAATATCTCGTCAAATGTTTCCTATCCATTTCCGGCATCTTACCCAATGGGTGATTGCCTTCTGTACAAGACACATCGTTATTGGTCGAAAAATGTCGTCCTCTTTACTGTATATCCTTTGTGGAGGCGGAGAGTGATATTTAGACAAAAGTAACCACGTGTCTACCAAGAAACAGAGTGCCGGAAGTGCCTTCAAAATTTTTTTTAACGAGAACTGAATACTGCTATCTGCTCCTATAGAGTAATATTTGCTGAGGGGGATTAGACGTCATTGGTTTTTCAGCCAATGAAATTAACAAGTCAACAGATGGAGTCACCTTCTGGTGGCTATAGAGCTCATGTTAAATTCTGCCTCCAAAATGGCGAATGGGCGGAGTTTAATGTCACCCTCCCCGTAACCGATATAACTCTATTGTATATCATCTATCGTAAGGTAAGGCTATGTTAAAATACAAAATTTAAAATGATAAATGAAGTTATTAGGTTACAATTGTCGCATACTGAAAAAAATCTTGAAAAGTATGCAATTCCATCGTTTATATTTCACCAGGGATAGATGTAATTTTAGAAGTAGGAATGGAAAACAGAGTAATGTGGGCGCGCGTCAAAGTCCCGGACCCCCTTCCGCGGGATGGAGGGGGGTATGAAAGAAGAGGCGGGTCACAGCGACAGAGGTAAAATGGAATTACGTATTTTTCGCCGTCCCCGTCAGCAACGTCATCAAAACGTAGTTTAAGTGAGCCAATAAGATAATTTAAAATTTTCGTTACGTGTTGAAGGAGGGAGGGGCTCTATACTGGGCTATGAGTTGGACTGAAGTAAATACTAACCTTTCTTCACTCCTGTTTCTAAAATTACATCTATCCCTGATTTCATTGTTCACTCTCACTTTAAAAGGAAAATTTGGTGTAGGTTGGAGCGATGGTTCAATCCAATTTCTTTCAAATGGCTCATTTTGGAAGAACCCGTATATTGCCTTCCTATCCATTCTTTTCTCGTTTACGGCGACGGGGAAAAGAAAACTCTCTGGAGATTTTTACGTAGCTAAGCCTAACCCCCCTCGGTTGCGCAATATTTCACGAACCTTTTATTCAAAGACCTCTAGCCTAAATTATATAGAAGTTAGATTGGCGCGTGTGACTTTCCTATTCATTCCTTTTTCTCTCTTATTTTGCGTGAACTATGACCCCTAATGCACCTCTCGCGCGCGATAGACCGAGAATGAAGTCTGTTTGAACCGTCTATAAATCTTATTCTTAAAAGGCATTGTTATTTAAACTTACTATTCATATTACACAAGGGTAAGCCACAACAATAATGGCATGGACTTATTTTTCAATAGGGTTTTAAAGTAGTACTTAGTAATAATTACCTTGTGATTTAACTAGAGACATGCCTGTGATTCGATACTAATTACTAAAAGGACGGTAAGGCATACCAAGAGTACAACTTGTTGTGTTATGTACGTCTTCAGATGACAACTTTCAGAACTATAGATGTAAAGTAAGGTTCGATTTAGCAGACGAAACTAAACCAATGGCCTTGCAGTACTGATCGTTTTTAAGACTAATTAAATGGTAATTATTTTGCAATAATAGATAATTTTTTATGTTTTATTACCTCTCCGAGTGACAATGACGTCACGGAGAGGTATTACACTAGATGTGTCTGTGTGTGTGCTTCTGTCACCGCGTTCTCAGTTGGCAAAACGGAGCAAACGTGTTCGCAGAAAGCAATTCCTGGCTTCTCTACTCCCATCGTTAGGATTAAGAAGTACGCGGCGATCGGCGAATGGCATTGCTTCCACCAAAGGTTCACTCAACCGCGGGTTTTCCAACCATTTATTGTGAATCAATCGCCCTATAAACCCGAAATTTCCAAAATGGTTAAAGAGACATACGCTTGAATTCAAACGTCAACAATAGCTATGCTTAAAATGATTTTATATATAAAGTTTCAAAAAACGATTTAAATATAATTAAGGTAAACTAATGTCGATTAAAATAATTAATATCAATTATATTTATTTAATTATTTAAGAAAAAACCTCTTAATTGCGTCTTGACTCGGAGAGGTTTATTTTGGTTTCCCAACTTGTTAATATTTTTACTTTTATATTCAGAAAAAGGCTGTTTTTAAGGTATAATGTTATGTTATTTGACCTTTTCCATTAAGCAAAACTACAAAGAACATTGTATTATTGCCGTAATGAGATTGTCTACAGTTAAAAATCAGTTATAAATTCCAAATCCTGTTTGGTCCTAATTCAAAATCTTTAAATTAAGTCAGTATAAACTCGAAATACAAATAAAAACCAAGCAGAAGTAATAAATTGCTAAAACTTGAAATAAAAAACTCTGATTTAAATACAGAAATATTCGAGCTTCGGGGAAGTGAAAATTTTTTCAATTGATAAGGAAAGGGAACAAATAGAAAAAGTTTACCCAAAGATCCACATAGTAAAATGAAACAAGTTGGTAAACCAAAATAAACCTCTCCGAGTCGAGACGCAATTAAGAGATTTTTCTTAAATAATTAAATATATATAATTAATATTAACAAAAGTGGATGAGAGGAAAAGTATGAAAATGGCCAAAAGTCGCGAGTCATCAGAGTTTCGCCGTAGTTGACCGTTTTATTGGCGTAGCTATACTGGGCCGGTTCACTCCCTTAAAATAGGTCTTGTGTTAATTCGCGGTTACGCTGTTACCGTCGTCTGCTATTGTGTATGCTAGAACTTCCTCGATTTGTGTTTGTAGTCAGAACAGAGTAGCTGGTAATGTTGTAATGTTTTAAAAGGTATTTGAAGGTATAATATGGATTTAAGTAAGGTTATCGAAGCAATAAAAGAGCACATAAAACTAGATACGTTTAAAACAAAGCTCGGTAATTTAGCTATAGCGCGAGCAGCTTGCATCGTGACGCGCGTAATCAAGTGGGCTATGGTTAAACCAAGGAGCATAAATGTCTGAACTATTTTCAGTCGCAAGTTTGCAAGTCCATCAGTCACTAGTAAACTAAATAGTTATTGGCGAAACTTTGATGTCCGCCTTTTTTAACACAGGCTCTATGGCCATTGTCGTACTTTCCCTCTCACCCACATTTGATATTAATTATTTTATTCGTCATTAATTTACCATAATTATAGTAAAATCGTTTTAAGAAAGTTTTTCCTAAAATCATTTTAAACATAACTATTGTTGACGTTTCAATTCAAGCGTATGCCTCTTTAACAATTTTTGGAAATTTAGGGTACACAAGGCGAATGATTTGCAATAAATGAGAAGAAAACTGGCAATTGCTCGAACCTTTGATATAAGCCCTGCCATTGAGACGCTAGACGTTTCTCGTAGCCCTAGCCGATCGCCGCTTACTTCTTAATCCTAACGATGGGTGTAGATCAGTAGAAGCCAAAAATTGCGTTCTTTGAACACGTTTTCTCCGATTTGCCTACTGCGAACTCGGTGACAGACACGTCCATTGTAATACCTCTCCGTGACATCGTCACTAAGAGAGGTAAAAAAAATCATTAATCAAATTCCATATACCGAAAAAGAGGAGAAAATACTAGTTCTAAAAATTTTGGACCCGAAAAGTTGAAAATTAATAATTCCAATCGACTTGATATAGAAGGGGAAAAAATATATAAGATTAATCATAAAATTTTGACAGCCCATCTACTTATAGAAAGATGCAGTGTGAGAGCTGCTAAACGCTAAAATAAATTTCAAGGGTGGATGAAGAATATGGAAGAGCTCTAACTCGTTCATGATCAAGACTGCTATACTCGTTGCACAGCATTATCGCCTGTGATTTAGACCAATTCACGTCTAATATACAGGATGTTTATGAAAGGCTTGTCTCAAATAGACCATTTCGATTTAATTATGAGGGGAAGACAACAAGACACTGGGGTAAAACTTTAGCCTTCCATCTTCCTTATTGGCACATGCGCTGTAGTCTTTTTGTATCATGAGTGTGCCCAGAGACGGCAATGTATGTCCCAATATTGGCTGGTGTCTACCCCTTTTTTTAAATCGAAATGTCTAAATGCTCGAAGAGTGTTCTAGAATTATATATGAATATCTCAATTAAGAAAAAAATATTAATAATGTAGATTAGTAAATAAGAATGTCTAAAACTTTAATTTTCTGTTCGAAATTTGTCAATGTTTTGGCAAAATCTTTAAATTACTTGTCGAAATTTGTCAATTACTTGTAGAAATTTGTCAATTACTTGTAGAAATTGGTCAGTTAGTTGTCGACATTTGTCAATTACTTGTCGAAATTTGTCAATTACTTGCCGAAATGTATCAATTACTTGTCAAAATTTGTCAAATACTTGTAGAAATTGGTCAATTACTTGTAGAAATTTGTCAATTACTTGTCGAAATTGGTCAATTACTTGTCGAAATTGGTCCATTACTTGTCGACGTTGCTCAATTACTTGTCGACATTACTCAATTACTTGTCGAATTTTGTCAATTACTCGTCGAAATTTGTCAATTTCTTGTCATTATTTCACTCATCCTTTAGCCTCTTAGGCCCAGTACAGGTCAAACAATAAAAAAAATCACCCCAAAAGTAAAACTTGGGGCCTCCTCTAAGGAGATTTTTCTTTGGACACCCCTTCTAATTTAGCATGTGGGGCCGGTGAGAACATAAGTAACATTATAGCTAGAAGATGACACTTAACATTATAGCAATTTCCAAGTTAACAAACTTTAAAACACATGTTAGTCCTTATTGTTTACCTATTGAATTTGTCTACACTGAAGTTTCAACAAACAACAAATACGTTTCATTAGGAAACACACCATAATTAATGTCTTTGATCTAGTGACATACTTATTGTCGTTCTGTTATTTATGGTAAAAATATTTATAGAAACATTTATTTTGATGGATACGATCAATCAGTTTGGAACGTTGAGGGACGGGGCAAGCTAAGGTTTGGGTCAAAGGTTATTGGGGACACTTAGGGATGAGGGAGACTTTATGAAAAGATGTTTAGGTGCAAGTCTTGGAATTGTGCCAGTGCACCCCTGGCTTTTTTCTATCAAGGAAAGTTCTTTAAGTTGCCGGATGTACCCCTAAAAGTCCTCTCTACAGTTCGTACGACCTTGGGTATTCTGGATATGCCAATATAGTTTTTTTACCCACCAAAGGATCTTTCACACAAGTTTTGGATTGGAGGATTGTATGATTAACACGTCACGCAAATCAAAATTGCCGTATTAGCTAGGTGAGGTAGGGGGTGGTAGGGTGTTTTAGTTTCGTATGTGCTAATGTAGCACAGTGTTCATCTTTTACAGCTCGCTAAGGTAATATTCCATGTGGCCGGAAGGTCTTATCGTGTTTCCAACCTCCACATACACACTCACAGATCATAATAGTAAACCGGGATTGTCTTTCACACTCGAAGTTAAAAGGCTATTGCAACTTTTGTAAGTTCATAAGATATGTTAAATACGTTTGTCACTGGTTACTGAGATCTTGTCATGAAGTGGTGTAGGTCATAGAATCTCCTAAAGAGACGCCTTGTGAGACGCTGTAAAAGGCTTAGTACAGACTAAATAGGAAGATGGACTGCAAAACTGAGACAATTAGCTCTCAGTTAGACTCTAGCATTACGAAGAATAGGTGTCACATTTATGGAACATATCTTATAAACTATATTTATATATATTAATGGGTAAGAAAAGGTTTTCAACAACAATTGTAATTAAATTATTAGCCACTCAACCTTTTTAATTAGTGCCCTCCTTCGTAGACTTAATGAGAAACTCATTGAAGATGTGAGAAATTTTGCTGCAACGATTCACTTGAGACATTGAGAAAGTGGTTAACGCTATTTTATATAATCTGTAAAATTTTGTGTCTAAATAAATGCGAACTAAGCCTTGTCCCACAAGAGGCACGTGCCCAACAGTTAGTTAGATCTATATATACGCCATAGCTCCGAAGAAGAGATCCCAGTCTCGCAGCATGAGACCGAGAGATGCGAGTAAACTTTAGCCCAAATCGCAATCCATCACGTGTTAGCTAGCTAGAAAAGAGGCAAGAGAGTGAAAGCGCGGGAATATTAATGCGCGCCAAAAAGAAGGAGCCCGCGAGCTCGTTTCCCGCGCTTTTGATAGAAGCGCGCCAAACTAGAGAATCGTCTCTCTCGAATGATCCATCAGATCCTGTTTTCTACATACCGGGATTTGTTTGAGAGCTGTGTTCAATAGACATTAGAACGCAAGTATTTTAGAGTTTGTGAAGCAGTTTTGTTACACTCAATTCTTTATTCTTTCTACCTAGCATTCCTGATATCCTTATTTCCTATCACACTCTTAGTGTTTTTCTGACATCCTTTTTCCAAACAAAGATACCAAATGAACACTTTTCGTACGTCTGATGTCCAAAATTCCTTAGAACTTATTTGGACAACAAGCTATTTCAGCCATTGATATTTTGATTCCACTCCTCACCTAATCATCTTTTATTACTTAAACGACACCATTTTCAACTACAATTCAACTTGCTTATCTTTCCAAACACTGCTATTTACGCTCGACATGTTTAGCTACATGACTTCAAGGGAAGCGTGCCCAGAAATTCACATATTTCTTATGTCTAGGGCCAACTCTTTTCATTGTTCAACTAAAACCAAAGGAATTTTCCATAATACTCCAAGCCCAGCTGAATAGAGGGATGTTACCTTCTCGCTTAACAATGCTACTTCCGGTATAATATAGTTCCTCGTAGCACCACCGCTAGTGGTCTTTGTTACGATTCATTAGACTTTCTTTTTACGTTGCAATATCTTTTGTATGGCGCTAGGAACTTCTTTTAGTTCGGGTTTTCTTCTATAAGAAGCTGGCGACGGGGTGATCTAGCGCTTTATTGTTGTATAAAATTAACACTTAGTAGGGATATATACGACGAACACAATAGACTCTGATTGGCCCCTAGTGTGTTGAGGTCAATGGGGTCAAGTTGTAAGGTTAAGAAAGTTTCGACCATGAAATTGCTTCGTGTAATTTCTAATTTGAATTGAAATTGAATTACGATTGTTGTAAAAGTCAAACTGCGTAAATATAATCAATCTGCAAACAACACTGAAGGAAAATTGAAATGAAAAACAACTACCGAATGTTTGGGTTAGAAAAGCAATTTTTCACGTAGACAACAACAAAAAGTAGAGCAAAACAAGGCATCGAAAAGTTTCGTTGAATTGAATTTAGGCAAACTGAGGGCTGGTTAAGTAAGTTTGACTTAAAATACGAATTTTAAGTGGCTTTGAATATCAAAGACGAAAAATAGTAGTCTGGTCAGGAATACGTAGATTTCTTCCACTTGGAACCATTAACAGACTTTTTTCTGGGTCTTTCTGCTTGAATTAAATGGAAGGTGTTGTAGAAATCGTTGCTCTTGACGTCATGCAATATTTATTTGAAATTAGAAACCACATGACATCTACGTAGTTAGCAACGTATGGGCGCCGAACACGAATGTTGTGTCGTTTTAACGAGTAGACCAAGGGTAAACGATTGTCCTAGGAATGAGAATAACCCATTGAACGCGAGGAAGGAGGAGCGAGCAGTTTATCAATGTTTTAAATCCTTCTCCATATTTTCAATCAGATGTGATTTATTATACAGTGTATAAGGTCTCTTAAATATTCCAACTAGATGAACCATATGTATTAATGGTCTGGTTAATGGCAAGGTTTTACGTTTGATTATACATGACTTTTAACGAACTTCATTCTATGTCTTAATAACGACAACTTCGAGTCACTGACACGATCAAATCAACTACTTATCAATAAAATAAAGACCTAGATCGAGCGTAAGGAGTTCTAGGCTAACTGAAGACCAGTCATCGATCTAACAATGGGTGACACACCGATCTGATGGCAAGGGTTCTAGGTGAACTGGAGATGAACTTCAAAGCGTCTCGAAAAATTTGAGCGGCTTTACCTAAAACCATATCCTCGTCATCAGTTCCAACAAAAATTCGGAAGCTCATGTCGCCTTGAACCGCGTTGCACCACTTTCAGTTAGCCAAAAACCTACCAAATCATTTGACAGAACACCAACTTCGACACCGTTGTTACGCTCAGATTTCTGTTGGTCGAGAATCGTTCTTGTTGGATCTCGGCCTTTAAACCGTTTCTCAGTGATGTTCCAAGGAAATAACCCTAACACGGGAGGGTGGGAGGTGTGAAACGTCTTAATTAAAGTTCTCGGCGACCGTCCAGGGACAATGAGATGAAGCTAGTTATCGATAAGAGTGTGGTGTGTATAGCTTACATCTTTACGTGGAAATTTTTCTTTTTGCACAAGCGACAATTAAATTAGGAACCAGTTATAATTAGGAAAGCGGGACAAGTTTTGATTTCCTTACAAGCTCCCGGTGTTGATATAAGCGCCATAATTTTCTTATCCTCCAGGCCTATCCTTCTAATTTTCCTAGAACTCCATCCATATCAAGGCGACAAACGTACGGGTGGGAGAAAAATATTCTAGCCAGTCGCGATGCATCCCGCAATTAGCGTGTTTAAACATAATTAGCGACTCGTTTTTAAGCTAATCAAAATATTTGCGTTTTCTACTAAACTAAAATGAAATTAGATGAAGCGTTGGTGTAAAGGAGAACTGACGGGTGTTTGTTGCAAGTGCAGTTGCATCGTCAACGTTAAAGCTTCTCAAAGGGAGCTCAGTGGTCCTATAATTCCTAAAAAATCCTATATTTTTGAACCTGACCTATATTATAATCTAATTTCATGACCGGTCCTATAATATCCTATAATTTCATGTCAGGTCCAATAATATCCTATAATTTCATGACAGGTCCTATAATATCCTATAATTTCATGACAGGTCCTATAATATCCTATAATTTATGACAGGTCCTATAATATCCTATAATTTCATGACAGGTCCTATAATATCCTATAATTTCATGACAGGTCCAATAATATCCTATAATTTCATGACAGGTTCTGTAATATCCTATAATTTCATGACAGGTCCAATAATATCCTAATGTAAGGCAGGTCCTATAATATCCTATAAATTCATGACTGGTCCTATAATACCCTATAATTTATGGTAAGTCCTATAATATCCTATAATTTCATGACAGGCCCCATAATATCCATTATTTTTGACTTAGTAGCAGTTTTCATCTAATATGTCATCAAATTTAACAAAAATTTAGCTCTTTTATCGTGATCCCATTTGATAACACACCGAAATTGCGGTCCTGAATTTTCCTAAAAAACTAATTTTTCTCCTATAAAATCCTTTTTTTCCTATATAAGGAATTAAAATATTTGTCTGGGCTCCCTGGAGTAACTTATCACTTAAATATTTCATTTAAAAATGTATGGAACACGTAAAAGACATATTTGTCTTTCTGTCGCTACTCCTTTAGTAAAATGCAAGTTTTTCCAAGAAATCCTTTAGGAATAATATACTACGTCTGGCTTTGCTTTCTTCACTTTTAAATGGGACGAGCTCATGCGTAGCTATTAATTATTTGTGGAAGATACGAATATTTTTATGGACAATACCACTCTAGATGGATTAATTTAAGCTAAATGCTCCAACCACTATACAGACACACATCCATCGTATTAGCATGTACTCCTGTTTGTGTTTGGCATTTTATCTGTGCAAATGCAATTTGTTGAACGTAATATACATATTAAAACCAAATGTTTCGATTAAGCAATCCTGGTTGTACCACATCCCCAAACTCCCTAACTCGTTTCAAGCCGTCTTGCATCGAGTCGCTCTAATTGAATGCAATAGAGCATTTCGGAAATTACACACAGAGAAACCAATACACGGGGGCGAGGCCTCTATTGGGGCATTCTCCCTCTGGCCAATACGCACCGCTTAAGGCAGTGCGAGTTTGCTAACCTCCACCTTGTAGTGAACTCTGGCTCCGTCTGGCGTTGCTCCTTGGCACAAGGGATTATACCCCTTTGTGCTGGTTAATCCGTATGTATTTTCCGAAATGGTCTATTACGAAAGCTACGCCTTGGTCTATTTACTGCACTTGCAGTTTCTAGTTATGCGCTTGACCAATAAAATACTCAATGAATCCTCATCCCTTTTAAAAGCATCAAAGAAAATCCCCAATAAACGATAAATACCACGTAAAGACAATGGTAAAAGACGAACGAAATACATCTACATCTTTCATCACTTCTTTTACTACTTTTACAACAGGGCAAGTCGAACTAGTAGCCTATCGTAGCTAAAAATAGCGAAGAACTAAAAAAAATCAGCAGGTATATTCCTGTTTTACAGTTCAAAAGCACGACGTGACTGGTATTGATGTTATTAAAAGTTATTTAGTCAGTTTTTGCGTAAATAAAATCAAATAAAATTTGAAGCCACCTTACAAAACGAAACAAACTAAAACCATTTTTCTTTAACATGAAAACCTTAATTAGTTTTCCCCCTCGAAACTTGTAACCTGCCCAAACTTAAAACCACAGCCTGGCCTTTCAAATTTCAATTAATTGAAACGCCCATACCTCGTACGGTTTTCAAACTCATCAAGGACCTATCATAAATGACCATTACAATTCCATTAAGACAACCTCCCCGAATCTGTTCATTCAAAAATCAAAGTAAAAGGAAACGTACGCGAGTATCGAAGCCAGTACCCATTTACGCTGATAACAAAGAACTTAATCAAGCGGAAAATCAACTTTGTCTTACGATAATGAGTGATGCTGAAGGTGTTTTTAAATCCCGATTTGTATTTAAAGTGCCACCTAAAAGGGGTATTCTGTAATCGAACTATAATTACGGCATCTCCGCCATGCAACGTGCTTTCAAAACCTTCTCCGAAAACTAAAACTTTTGTAAATTAATTCGGGAATATTTTATACGGCAAATCGTTTGAGATTTTTTAGAAAAAAAGACGACTGATTAACCTGACAGCGATTAGCGTTGCTAAAAACCTGTTTCTTACGGTGGAATGTTCCATCTTAACCTGTCGTAAATGCTCGGGTTGTTACTAGAGTAAACTCAGGGTACGCCTAATTTTAGAATAATGTATGGCCTCTCTAGGCTTTTACCAGATGGCGCTAGTGTCTAATTACCTAGTCGGTCTCATTTGGTGGATATCAGAGCACCTGGTGCGAGATTTTTCTACTAAGACTAGATAGTTTTTCTTAGATTTTTCTTATTTTCTTTTAGTATACCGTTAAAAGTAGATAAACCTGAAGACCAATGATATAAATATGTATAATTGAAAGTCACATGTACACTGAGTGATCAATGAATCTTCATAACTTCTCGATTATATAGAAATATATATAATGCAGAAAGATGGATGGATGTTTGTTTGTTGATTGTTGTTCTTATGCACAGTCGCAATTTTATGCTGAATTTGACCAAACTTCATAGTTATTATCAGTAACCCTAGGGGAAGGTTTTGGAAGTGCTTTGGTTGAGTTACTCAAAGTTGGATCCGCGAACCCCTGTTAAGAATGTCCTTTTCCAGAGCCATCGCATTTTAGCTTTATGAGTAGAGACTTACTAAAAGCTAGTTTGAGAACGAAGCGAGAATTGACTACACTCGGTTTAACAGTCCATCTTCCTATTAGTCTGTACTAATTAAGCCTTTAACATCGCCTCACCAGGCGTCGCTTTACGAGAATCTATGAACTACGTCACTTCATGATAAGCTCTCAGTAACCAGTCACAAACTTATGGAACATATCTTAAGAACTAATGGTTCTATCAAGAAGTGATATTTAGTTCACAGGGGAGAAGGAAAAAATTCGCCACATTTCTAGCTTTATCTCCAGTCCAAACGTAGATCCGGAGTTAATCCCCGCCTCTAAATTACAGCCAGAATCTCATTTGTCATTGAAAACTCACGTCAGCGGGACGCGAATGACAAAAATTACTGACGACTGAGGAGAGGCGAAATAGCCCGGCCTCCTTTCACGTCCCTCTTGTATTTTGAAAGGGGGACTGGGACTATGGCGCGCGAATACTTAGGCATGTTTTACCTTCTCCCTATATAGTAAACTAGATATCCCTTCTTGGTTCTACTAAGACTACCAGCAGAGAAAACAGATGTGGAATATAAGGTGCTGCTTGATTACGTGCACTGCTCTATTATGGGCTTTTTGGTTCTCCTCTCCTTTCCAGCTTTCTCTGATTGGTTTGCATTTGGTGTTGGTTCTGTTTCAAAGTCACAACCGGAAATAAATGAGCACACATTTTTGGTTTTCTCTGCTAACATTAAAAAAACACAGATTTATTTATATTTTCATTGTGGGCTAATGATAAACATTTTGGACAAATCATCACAAAATATTGAAAGCATTATAGTGCACGAGATTAAAAACATTTGGAATAAATTCGATTCCACGAGAAATTTAAAATCGTTTATTATGGGAATAATTTGACTTTGCCTAGTTAACTTTTGTTTAATCTGCTTTCATCCTAGCCAGCATAAGGGGATTGAGACTCTAGTATAGACCTCTTCAATATAGATATCTTCTCTTGTTCTGTATGAGAGGGGGGCAGAACGGGAGAAAACGAATGGGGGAAAGATTTATGCGATCCAATGCTTAAGAATGGTAAGCTACCTCAATGTTCTGCCACCTGTCGGAAAGCTTACAAAGGCTTATCTCTCAAGCCTATTAAGAATAAGGGTGCCATCCTTCCTCCGGTTTCCTCCAACACCTTTCACCTAGATCCGTATATCTTTTCCAGAGAAGAGAAATCCAGGAAAAATCTATGCGGTTTGAAAAGCAAAGTGTGTTTCTAAACTGCACACTCTTTGTGAGGTTACCAGTATCTAAGCCTAAGCCTTGCGCTTCTCTTCTTAGGTACGCGCTCATTCTTTGTGAATAGGATGATTCACCTTAAGACTTGTACATCTTCGTTTATAAATTACGTATTGATAAATATGTTACGAACATAAAATTGTAATTGACAATCATCTTACGTGCAAAAACTTGTAATTGGCAACCATCTTACTTGAAAGAAAATTGTAATTAACAACCGTCTACTTGCAGAAATTTGGACTTTATAACCATATGACTTAAAGGAATTTGGACTTTATAACCATATGACTTAAAGGAATTTGGAACTGATAATCATTTGATTTAAAGAAATTAGGAATTGATAACCATTTGATTTAAAGTAATTTGGACTTTATAACCATTTGATTTAAAGAAATTTGGGATTGATAAGCATTTGATTTAAGGAAATTTGGAATTGATAACCATTTGATTAAAAGAAATTTGGAATTGATAACCGTATGATTTAGAGAAATTTGGAATTGATAACCGTATGATTTAGAGAAATTTGGAATTGATAACCGTATGATTTAGAGAAATTTGGAATTGATAAGCATTTGATTTAAGGAAATTTGGAATTGATAACCATTTGATTTAAGGAAATTTGGAATTTATAACCATTTGATTTAAAGAAATTTAGAATTGATTACCATTTGATTTAAAGAAATTTGGAATTGATAACCATTTGATTTAAGGAAATTTGGAATTGATAACCATTTGATTTAAAGAAATGAAATTCGGAATTGATAGCCTTATGATTTAAAGAAATTTGGAATGGATTACCATTAGATTTAAAGAAATTTTGTAATGGATTACCATTTGATTTAAAGAAATTTTGGAATGGATTACCATTTGATTTAAAGAAATTTTGGAATGGATTACCATTTGATTTAAAGAAATTTTGGAATGGATTACCATTTGATTTAAAGAAATTTTGGAATGGATTACCATTTGATTTAAAGAAATTTTGGAATGGATTACCATTTGATTTAAAGAAATTTTGGAATTGATAACCAAATTTCTCGCGGACAGTTGGAAATTAAAGCCCCATTCTTAGCAGAAAGTTGGAATAAATGGGATATGGTAAACAGCTCGTTGCAAAAACCTTTAATTGATGAAATGAGCCTCACACAATTACTGATGTGAATTGGATACTATATAAGAATTGATTTTAAAATAAGTGCTGCTACTTCATGGAGAATAGTTTATTTAAAACTAGAAATTAAGTTTGTACGGCTGAGGAAGAACCACGGTTCGAAAGCTCCCGAAAATAATTTTTAATTTCTAGTTTTAAATAAACTATTCTCCATGAAGTAGCAGCACTTATTTTAAAATCAATTCTTATAAAGTTTTACCATGGAACGGAATTTTAATATTTATAATTGGATACTATATTTGATTTACATTATTACCTTATACTGGTAAATACATCTGCTTCCATGTTTGGTTAATTAAACGCTTCTAATTAATTATCTATCACACTAAGCGTAAACTACAACACACTACAGCACTGCTCCCCCGTCCAACTTATTTAAGAAAGCTTAAAAAAATATTGAAATTTATGGAAACTTATTGATTTTAAAACCCAGGCGGTATCCGAGATCCTATGATTGTATTAATCACCCCAATTGAGCCTGCGGAATCGTCTCGAGAGAGAGAATAGAGGGTCTGCAAAAAAATAGGATCATTTTTCTCTCCATTGATACCAAGAGACCCTCAGCTCAATAGCCGGGAAAATTGGGTACGATGAAATAATGGGACAGACATAAGTGCGACGGAAAATGAAAAAGTTAATATATGCTTTCCAAAAAGGGGCGGGAAAGACGGAACATTGATAGGGTATGTAGACCCAAAGACCTTACATATTGAGGCCTCAAAGTCACCTGTGAACCAAAGGCCTTATTGTTTGAAGTCATATCTAGAATGAACAAGCCGGATGTACCCTCTTAAGACATTAAAAGTAGTCAAAAACCAACTTCTGAAAAGGGTCTAGCTGTTATTGTATGAAAAATTGGTTTCTTCTGTCTGTCTGTTTGTAACGCGCATACACCTTTTAGCTCGCAAAACATTAAAGGTGGTCAAACATCATACTCTCTTACCCCAATTTATAAAAAGGGTCTATTTTTATATTAAAAACTAGTTTCTTCTGTTTGTCTGTCTGTTTGTAACGCTCTGACACCTTTTAGCTCGCAAAACATGATTAGTAATTTTGACATTAATAGATTTGTCATTTTTCATTTAACTACTAAATAAGAACGATTTAACGTTTATCGATCAACTAGCTGCGAAAACACCCGGCTTTACACTTCAGTTCATTTTGGTAACTTTTCGTGCCGCCATTTTAGAAGATGGTGAACGGCAGCATGTTCAATCCCAAATGCAATGAAGCCAGTCTATTGGATATGGTAAACCATTATTCAAAATTAAATGTTAGGACGTTATTTCGTAAAGGTTTATTACTTTTCTGGGTGCCATTTTTCAAGATGGCCGTCGATTTGAAAAAAAACTTTGTAATTGTGTACTTACTTCTTAAGAGTAACGTCCCTGCAAAATTTCAGCCTCCTAGGTCAAACTGCTTGGGCTCGGTGCTGAATATCAGTCCATCAACCAGGATTTTTAATAACATTGAAACAGCTTTCTAAAAATTCCTAATAGGTGTAGCTCAACAATTACTTTCATAAACCCATAATATTATGCCATACTTTTCTCGGAGTATATTACTTCTGTTGAAAGAGGTTTGTTTTAAAAGAAGGGAATAAAAACAGTTGGGAAGAGAATAGGTTGATATCCGAAAAAGGGAGGAAGAAAAGGGTTTGAAAAATATTGGAGCCCTCTGTTTAAAGTGATTACCTTTCTGCCTAGGATGTTAGATGACGTTTTAAGCTTTATTCAATATCTTCAGTTTTTATTTTTTTATATATAGATTTTTTTTCAGTTGGCATCATAAAAATGTGTGGTACAATAATCGGTTTCAAAATGCTTCCCAAGACACCTGTTAAGAAGTTCATAGCTATATCGTTTCCAGCTTCTAGTCTTTTAGATGGAATGGTTCAATGCTCATTATTTAATTGTATTATATTACACTAATTATTCTGGACAGATTATAGAAAAATAAATAAAGCAAATATGGAATTATATTGGGCCAGGGAAAGATTTAATTTTAGAAGTAGGAATGGAGAACAGAACAATCTGGGCGCGCGTCAAAGTCCTGGACCCCCTTCCACGGGACGGAGGGATATGAATAAAGAGGCGGGTCATAGCGACAGAGGTAAAAGGAATTACGTATTTTCCGCCGTCCCCGTCAGCAACGTCGTCAAAACGTAGTTTAAGAGAGCCAATAAGATCATTTAAACTTTTCGTTACGTGTTGGAGGGAGGAGCTCTTTACTGATCGCTATGAGTCGGACTGAAGTAAATACTAACCGTTCTCCATCTCGACCATTCCTATTTCTAAAATTAAATCTTTCCCTGATTGGACCATATGAGATATTATTGAATATATTCAGAGTTAAATTAACTGGTGTAAAAATAGTTGGATGATTAGAAAAACGTGACAGTATTCCTCTTTTGTTTTAGTTCTAACAATAAACTATGAAGCAAGTTCTCCTGCTCAACTTTGTTAAAGTGGGACAGGGGTCTACTTTTCTAATATTCATTAATATCATAGTTAGACCAGTGATAGACGTCATTTTAGAAGCAGGAATGGAGAACGGTTAGTATTTACTTCAGTCCGACTCATTGCCCAGTATATAGCCCCTCCCTCCAACACGTAACGAAAATCTTATTGGCACACTTAAAGAACGTTTTGATGACGTTGCTGCCGGGGACGTCGAAAAATACGTAATTCCTTTTTATCTCTGTCGCTATGACTTGCCTCTTCTTTCATACCCCTCCGTCCCGGGAAGGGGGTCTGGGACTTTGAGGAGCGCCCACATTACTCTGTTCTCCATTCCTGCTTCTAAAATTACATCTATTCCTGGTTCGACAAAATATTGCTAGGGGGCTAGTTCATTATTTTATATGCTCTTCCGAAAAAATACAAGTAAAATCTAACAAACATAAATTGTACAAATATTATGTTTCTGCTAAAAGCCCACTTTTACGAGCTATGCCTGGATTGCGATCGAGCCACCACCAAATGTTTGTACATGTGTTAGCTAGGGATGAGATAAAAGCTACACCCAATGGATATAACATGAATATAAATACTTTTAATGTTTTTAATTTACATGTTAGGTTCGAACGGGATCTTCCAGAGACTTTCTTTATTGTTCTACGAACTATTGGAAGATAAGAGTGGTTGGAAATATAAATAGGAATGGCTGCTTGGGAGGGGGGGGAGAAGGGGAAGTGGCACCGATGCAGCTAAAAGATGGGAAGACTTAAGAGAAATCGGAAAATGGGGGCTTCCAAAGTTTAACTCGGTTCTGTAATTGAATTGGAAGCCCATTTAATGTCAAATGGAGGAAAGATTGAGAGAAAAAGAGAAAAAGTTTGAGATTGCTCTATCGAAAAGGATTTTTTTATTTTATTTTGTGTACCTAAGGATTTGGAATCCAATTCTACAGGTGAATAATAGCATTTAAAAATCTAAATGAAATATATTAATTTTTAAACGATTAATTAAGTTCGGGTTCAGCAAGTTCATGGCAGCTGCTTTGGTCATATATAAAATAACGTATTTCTTTACACTACGCGAAGCCTAATGTTAGGCTGCAACCTCAAAGTTGGTACTGTACTTCTTGATCTTACATTAATCGCTTATATAGCTTTGGTGTTTATCGAGGTTACTGGCAGTAATGGCTAGACTAAAGCGGGTTTTGGCTCGTTTTGTACACCATTTAATTAGAACGTGAACATTGCTCTAAGCCTATTTTCTTTATCTTCGTAAGCCAAATAAAAATTTTTAGATTCATTGAATAAAGTGGGTTTGAACAGATAATTTTTGGAGCTTCATGATGTTGACTTAAGCCTAATCTCAAAGCTATCTCTTCTAGAATGCTAAGCCTAATCTCAAAGCTATCTCTTCTAGAATGCTAAGCCTAATCTCAAAGCTATCTCTTCTAGAATGCTAAGCCTAAACTCAAAGCTATCTCTTCTAGAATGCTAAGCCTAATCTCAAAGCTATCTCTTCTAGAATGCTAAGCCTAATCTCAAAGCTATCTCTTCTAGAATGCTAAGCCTAATCTCAAAGCTATCTCTTCTAGAATGCTAAGCCTATTCTCAAAGCTATCTCTTCTAGAATGCTAAGTCTAATGTCAACAGTTATCACTTCGTGAATGCTAAGCCTAATGTCAACAGTTATCACTTCGTGAATAATAGCCTAATGTCAACAGTTATCTTAATTCTTGAATGCTAAGCCTAATGTCAAAGCCATCTCTTCTTGAATGCTAAGCCTAATGTCAACAGTTATCACTTCGTGAATGCTAAGCCTAATGTCAACAGTTATCACTTCGTGAATGCTAAGCCTAATGTCAACAGTTATCATTTCGTGAATGCTAAGCCTAATGTCAACAGTTATCACTTCGTACATGCTAAGCCTAATCTCAAAGCCAACTATTCTTAAATGTTAAGTATAATATCATCGTTAAATGTTGTGCTCGAAGTGCCTACTTTGCTAATATCAAAGCTGTTTTTTGAAGCATCTTTAATGAGGCTAATTATCAAAGGCTTAAGGGAAGTCACTGAAGTCTATTTTTAAGCAAAGAATCGCATAAAACCGAGTCCCAACTGAGCTATATTAATACATTTAAAAGCTGACAAACCTTACAAACCTCCATGCCCTACCACTCACTTTAGAAATCAATCGAAACGTGTATTGAATTAAGTGGCGACGATAATTCGATTGCCAGTGATCCTTTTAACGGTTTAGGGGGACATGGACCCTAGCGACCGACTCGGCTAGTAAACTGCCTAGCTGATGCCAGAGCTAGAAGCCGATGTGGTGCTTGGGGATTGAAACCCATCGTCACTGTCATAGAAATCTTGGTAAGGGCTTCTCAACTTCCCAGCCTCTTCTTTAATGACGTTAGAGATTTTTAGATGGCGTTAAGAAAATGACTGCGGGGCCTAGTCCCCTTTCCGACATCCCCCGTTCAGCTGAGGAGTTGCTAGTTCTATTTTAAAGGGAAAATAAAACTAAGTTCTTTTCAGTACCAAAATTTTCAGACGACAAAATACACTGCTAGGTGATTACCACAACCATGAAGGAGAGAGAGGAGCGCTGTGAAAACCCCATTACTTACAATGTTTCCTCTGTACCCCCACCTACGGCACCGAAGTCTTCCCAGCATCCTCACGGTTTAGGTAGGGTCGTTCAGTACGGAATCGTAAAGGTCGCCCCCTCTGTCTTAAAAATAGGATGGCGCTATGCGGCAGCACTTAACAATCGCCTATCGAAGGGTAGGAGAGTGCGATAATCGTTCTAAATTTTACGTTTCACTATCCCTTTTTTAAGATGGTATAAAATTTCTGAATTTTTTCCGTGATAGACTGTAGAGGGAAGCGCATATTACCGGTAAAAAATATCACTTAGTCTTTGTCACCAAACTGCCATCCAACTGTTTCCGGCCGTCATATTACGTTTAGGAAGCGTTCCTTACCAGTTTTTGTAAAACTTAATTTTTAATGTTGCAAACATGTTTGTGTTGACAGAATGTTTACTATTCTCCTAGTGGCGAATTTTGCAGGAGCAGAAACCATCGCCCACTATGATCTACATCGCTTGACCAAGGAAGCCACAGTAGCAAATTCTAGTTTGGAGGAAAAATAACGAAGATGGCACAGCATGCAGTCTCTTTAATAGTGACTATCATAGTCAGTACCGTTAATATAAGCTCCAACGGCAGACTAATACTTGTAGCATTATAGTGTTATGGTTATGATGAACTTTAGTTTACAATTTTTACTCATTTCCTCATATAGATCGACTTTAAACTTTGCACATAAGTAGTTCCGGTGGCAATAAAATATCAGTTAATTAAATAGGTGACATAGGGAATCCTCACCTTCCTATGTCCAGTGCGAAGGATGAAACTTCGCGATGTGAGAGGACACTTTAAAGAACGCTAGGTAGCTGTCATATCATCGGGCTACAATAAGAATTCCCTGTGTGACCTTTAAATTAATTTGAATCCATCCTGGCGATCAGAAATAATTTTTGAGGATCATTTTTTAACTCCATTAACGTTTCCTTACCCAAGTATCAATTGTGAACTATAGCGTCCTTGCAACCAATATACACTCAGGCAAATGTCGATGGTCGCTTTTATCGGGTAAGTAAATGTCATTCACCCGAATGCCGAGTGCACGCAATTGCCGTTTACCCAAAAAGGTCGTATGCAACAAACTGTCGTTCAATCAAATGACGTGTGCACCTCAAAACTATTTTTCTTGCTTTCAATCGGAAAATGACCTAGCGTTCTGTTATGGGTTGATGTTGGTCCCTTTGCAGCACTATTCATCCATGGCTCGTGCGGCTAAGAAAGGCAAGAGCCCGGAAAAGTGATCCCCAGGCTGACCCCCGTGTAATTGATAAGACTGCGCCCTCTATTGATTGGTTCGAAAAGCTCGGGCGACATTGATGTATGTCGTTTTAATTAAATATTCGGTCTAGCTAAGGTTTAAGAGGGAGAGGGTTATAAAAGAAGGGGGTATCCGACCCAAGGCCTCGCTAAAAAATATTCCGAGAAAGGCAAAGGCTTAGCGGCGCGTCCGACTTCATGAACATTGATTATGCCATTATAACGCGCAGAAGCAATGAATTACTTTCAGGCGGGGTTGAGGTACTTTCTTCTGGGGATAAAAAGGGGGCTTGGAACCCGCCGTAGTACCCCAACCACCACCGTTGGCGTCTTTTTAGTACTAACTTAACCGACATTGCAATGTTTTATAGCAGCTGGGACCAAAACTTTCCTTTAAAATCGGTTTATAATTGATGTCTTTTTTCCCGATATTAAGCCTTGGCTCTTTTTAAAACAGGAGTCACGGGACAGGTAGTTTGTGTTGATACAAGAATCATTTCGAGATTAATCAATGAGTTGATGGGCCTTGTCAACTTTCAAGGCTTCCAACTTTGACGAATTTGTGACAAGAGAAAGGTCTCGTGTAGGAATAGGTTGATTTCGATATTTTGTACATTGTAGAGGCATCCCAAATCGGGATGTTGAAATGGGGGTACTTTAATACTGACGTTGTTCTTGGGCCTATAGTTTTCAATCATATATCATTTCGAACTTGCTCATAGAACCAAAATGGGTTACGCTATCAAATAGAAATATCAAATGCCGATGATGAAGGTTGTTATGGGGCATAATTTAGTTCAAATGAAACTGTTGAAAATATTTTAATTTAGCTCGTGACACTTGACCAATGATGACGTCATCAAAGTGAAATGTTTTCACTACCGACCACATCGCTGCAATTTTCTAATAGTCAACTATATAAGAGCTTTAGCCTTTTTTTTTTTTTTTTTTTTTCCACCTACGAGCACTAGTGCTTAGCCGTTAGGCCTTGAGCACCAGGAAGAATGGAGCGGGAGACCCTACGCGGCCCAGCACAGACGGGGGCCGCAAGGTCGTATGTGGATAAGCAGGGAAGGAAATGAGGTTTACTTGGGAGGTGACGGAAGGTGGAATTGGGGTAAGTCACCTCCGGCGGACACGGGACAGTCGGCACCTATAGGGTAGGATCGCCGACATGTGTCGTATTCCCTCAAACTTTGCCGCCCAGAAGCTGGGCTTACAGGAGCGCGCCACACTCCCGGCGAGCTTTAGCCTTTAGGATGTCAAGTCCATTGTTCATAAAAAATAAAAAATTACAAAAAAAATTACATATATTTTATCGTCCTCTAGCTATTACCATGTACTATCCATGATTTTATTGATTTTTATCATGTAAGAATATACGGAAAACTCGTTTGCATTGACATGAAATAATATATGGTATTGGATTTTGTGGCGTCGTGCAACTAACTCTTTCTCGAATTAACCGAAGCTAACCTCCACTATACTGCCTGAGAAAGAGAGGTCAGAGTTATAGGCGTATCTGTTCAAACTGTAATTGGAAAAACTCAAGATTGAGGACAACCAAGGGTACTAACCTATGGGGCTGTAGACAATGGTTGCGATTCAAGGCGAAATTTGAACAAAACCTCCGTGAGGTTTAACATTATGTGGTGATATTTCATAATTAATTCAATTAAATGAAGAGATTGTAATTTTTCTTGTCTAGGTTTCATCTAAAATAAAGGCCGAGGGGTTAGTCACTTGAATAATCAGGTGTATTTACAAAACCGCAGAAATCGATTACTTGATTTCTAGTATTCTTAGAAAATCATTATTTTTGTGGGTAATCAACGGTAATCAAAAATCTCGGATAATCACTGGAAATCACGTGAAATCTTGAGAAAATCGGAAATAATCACATGATTTACTTGTAATCTTTTTTAATCACCTCGGAAATCACACATTTCGTGAGTTAATCACAAATAATCAACCGAGGGATTCGAAAATCCCAAAATAAAAATCGTAATCAGTTGAAATAGAAATAATCACTGTATTCATCGTAATTCACGAAGAGTCCGGTGGTAATCGCGGTATTCACCAAAAATCACAGTAATCAATTGGAATTTAAACAGAAATCACAAGTAATCTGCGGAAATAACGGGAAATCAGTGTAAATATTATGGAAATCACCTAAAATAATCGTAATCACGGAAATCAAGGAATTCATTCAGTAATCATCGGAATTCACATATAAATTCAGAAATCAGAAATCAGGTGTACAAAATTGTGGCGAATGACTAGCCCCTCGACAAAGGTCAGTAGAGATAGCTCCCATAGTAGGTGCTCTAGCCTTTCTGAAACAGACGGATATAAGCAGACAATCGAAGTTTGAGACCCTTAAAAAAGCGTCTCTTTTTACTTGTTTTTTGGTTGAGGAGAAGATGGGCAGTAGGATGGGCGGGGATGGGCGATTATGGTAGGCCGGCTAAAAAGAATACTAGTCGGTGGTGCACCGAAGTTATCCATCAAAACGGACTGACGCGCCTCTAACGGTCTGAAAAGAAAGCTCCCAACAGAAAAAAAAGAAAGAAAACTTAAGCCCCAGACATAATCCCGACTCACCCTACAGCGCATCGCACCCCATTTCACATAAAACTAAAGGAGCTCGCTATTCTCTATGGTTCTTTTCTTCATACCTTTACTGTGCTCAGAAATAGATAAGGAGAAATGAGTTCACTTGACGTCATATGACTCATCTACTTAGCTAAAATACTAATTGAAAATTTTTGATAATCAACTGTGTTTATTAAACACTGTGTTATCAGATTACACTAAAGGGTCATCCCTGAAACACTCCAATCTAAATCGAAAACACCCCTAGCGTAGACAATAAAATGTCATAAAACATTTTCGACCCAAAATCGCTCAAAGAACATCCACCTTAATTTAAGGCAGACTTATCATACACACTCATTATATTTACAACTTTATGACGTCATGGAGAGGTATTACACTTGATGTGTCTGTGTGTCTGTCACCGCGATCGCAGTTGGCAACTCGAACCAACGTGTTCGCAGAAAGCAATTTTTTTTAGCCCCTACTCCCATCGTTTGGGTTAGTAAGTACGCGACGATCGTCTAATGTTACGAGAAACGTCTAGCCTACCAATGGTATGTCTTCCACCAAAGGTTCACGCAATTGCGGATTTTCTTATCACTTACTGTGAATCAATCGCGTTATATACCCTAAATCTCCAAAAATTGGTAAAGAGGCATACGCTTGAATTCAAACGTCAACAATAGCTATGATTAAAATGAATTTAGGAATAAAGTTTCTTAAAATTATTTAACTAGAACGATAAACGTCAAGCCTTCCAATGGCAGGGCTTCCACCAAAGGTTCACACAATTGTGGTTTTTCTTCTCAATTAATGTGAATCAATCGCCTTGTTTACCCTAAATTTCCAAAAATTATTAAAGAGGCATACGATTGAATTCAAACGTCAACAATGGCTATGGTTAAAATGAATTTAGGAATATAGTTTATTAAAACGACTTAACTAGAATTAAGGTAAATTACTGACGATTTTATTATTTAAGTAAAACCTCATAATTGCGTCTCGACTCGGAGAGGTTTATTTTGGAGGAGCCTCCGAAATGAACTACGCCCATGCATGTCAAATTTTTATGTGGGGAAATATCCAGTTTGTTAAGGAAAATATTTTCACCATATATGTGTACGAGATGGCGCTTATATTACCGTTGTAACAGGGGTCTTCCTTAAATTATCGTTGATATTTTAGGGGTCAGTCATAAAATTTTTATGATAGAGAAAAGTTTCATCCTAAAATTAACGTAAATATTTTTGGGGCTATTCACTTTTTATTGAATCTTTCGGTTAGATTGTATTGATGACAACAAATAAATTATTTCAATTAAAATAATTCAGTAAGAGTAATAAAAACTTATACTTACAATCCGCGACCTTGGCCCAAATACTTCAGCAGTCGACAGGGTCACGGGGTTGAAATTTGTTTATTTTACGGTGCTGAAAGCTCCCCCAAGCGTAAAACCACGGCGAACTAAATTGGTTTAAAAAATATTCTCGCTTCACGACACGCATGGGCCTAGTTCATTTCGGAGGCTCCAATTTTGGTTTCCCAACTTGTCTAGAAAATGTATCCTTTCATTATCTTTGGGGAAAACAGTAATATAAAATTCGTTTTTTTTTTCAAATATGTCATTAGAAAGCGATTTTTGCTTCGTAACTGAAGTAAAGTTATGGGTATAGAATAATAACAGAAGTTTATGACTTCTTATCCTGGGAAGTATTGGACTCTAACCATATCCGGAACCATCTCTGTTAGCCAACTTCTTATTAGGTCCGATCACCGCGCCACCTACGGCATTTCCCTCATTTTGAGTTGGCAGGCTGATTTACGCGCCAGCAGCGGGCAAGAAACGAAACTTTAAGGTGTGTCCTGTGGTTTGAGGTAACGAATCAGAAACGGTGACAAGAACAGCTGTTTTAAAGGACTGCTAGAAATTCCGGTCAAACTAGTGTGGGGTCCTAGGCCCACGGATTGCAATGGATTTTGAATGGGTTCTAGCCAGACAGCTTTTCAACGATTGGCGCTGAAGAAGTTTTGAACACGCCCCACAGTTTGAGTGCCACAGCCTCTCGGCGTGGGATTTTTTTCAGTAGATTAGATAGTTTTCCTAGTGGGGAGGAAACTTTCGACCCTCTTTTACGATTGCCATAGGCAATTTTGACTAGCAGGGATGGATACTATATAATGCCTTAGTGTCCAATACTTCCCAGGATAAGAAGTCATCAACTTCTGATAATAATTAAATCAAAAAAAAAAGTAAACTAATTGTCAATTGAGTAAAAAAATATATATATATATATATATAAATATATTGCTTTTTGGATTTTTAACCCGAAGCGAAAATAGTTCATCTTTTACTATCAATTTCTGTCATGACGTGTTGTTTTAGAGAGTGCTTTGGGGGAAAAATATCGAATTTGTTGAGAAGATGCGTTCGAAACCGTCCCAAGGTGCTATTTTCCAATTCTTATATCATATTGGGGACCCACCTCATCATGCAAGGGTTCGTTCATAAAGTTAATCTAGCTAAACATTTAGGACTTAAATATTATAATAGAGCGTGTTCCAGAAATGGGTAGTGGGACCAAAATATATAGGGTTCTGTGAGCGATTTTAAGTCAAAAATGTTTTTCGAGAATTTGTCTTACAGGGACACCGTTTACAAGTTATGATCGAAGTGTTTTACTGATGACCCCCCCCTGTAAAATTAAGTAAGAAATTATAAACAATACAAATTTAATTAAACACCTTGTTACAAAATAATTAGCATTTAATTATTCTTAAAAACGAGGACTACTTAACCGCCATTGCCTTAGTGGCACCTGCTAAACCGAACTTCTTACCAATACGGGATTGGCTGAACTCTCACAGGGTGATAGAGGTATGGGCTAGCAGACTCCACTAAACTAACGGCGGCGCAGTAGCCCTCGGTTTTAAGACTAATTAAATGCTAATTATTTTGTAATAAGAGATAATATTTTTTAATATTTTCCCTTTTATATTTAGAAAAAGGCCATTCTTTTAAGGTATAATTTTATGTTACCTGAAATTTTCCTTTTAGCGTCCCTGCATGATTTCAGTCTTTTAGGTGAAGTGGTTTGGGCAGTGCGTTGATTATTAGTTAGTCAGGAATTTTAGTAAAAATAAAAAAAAACCATGGAATTTTGCGTTCAAATAATAATAATTGTTTAACTATGATTGCGTAACGGATGAGATAAAAACAAAAAAAAACTGAAATATAGCTTTAAATATTTTAAATACGAAAAATATATTATTCGGAATTTGACTTATAAAATAGAATTCTTCGAAAACACGATGTAAAATTCAACGGCTGTTTTCAATATACTTTGAACCAAACAAAGAAATTTAAACATTTGGTAGCACTCCCATCAAAAAGCATATTTTTATTCCTAACATAATAATACAAGCGACGGAAGACAAAATGTTGAAGAAAAAACACAAAACGAAACCAATTTTTCGTAGCAAAAACTCGTATTTTATCTATACCATGGGACCTATAAAGTTTTACAATCCCAGCATCGAAAAATTCCTAGACTGGTCTGAAAGTTTTATTGAAATAAACGAGGTTTATTAAATTTGCCTCTCTGTGAAATTGGAATATTTTACTATATCAAATATTGAAATTTTCATCTAGAAATAGAAAACACACACGGAATAGCTGATCTTTCCATATTGATGCTTAACCTAAATATTAAATAATGCCTTTGTAGACTAAGACCTGGAAAAGTAAAAGATAAGTGTGGAAAATTAGAACAAGGAAAAGGTCCTTGTTCTATGCCTTAATTAAAGAACAGAATTTTTTCTAAATACAAAAGGAAAAATATTTAAAGGGAATGAGAAGCTTCGTTTGAAAAACCTCTGATTTATATAAGGAAAAATAGTATTAATTTCTGTGAATTCAAAAATATCAAGCTTTTCATTCTCCGATTTCTGGTTATTTGGCAATATGCATTTGAAAATGCTTCATATGAAATTATTTGAAATCCACTTTTTATGAAAGGCTGAAACGTTTCCAGTAGTTTGACGTCACAGATATATTTTTTCACGTGAGATGGTGCCACTCTCTCCGCTATCAGACCAAGAGTTTAGACTGGCGAGAAGCTCGAGACGCGAATAGGATTCCCGCGCTTTTTTTTCCTCACGTCATAAAGATGTCACCAATCGGACGAACAAGCTCGACAAGGCAAAATTATTGTTATTTCGAAACTGAGTTTACTTGACTCTTCAAGATAATTATTATTAAATCATATGCTAAAATATATTTAATATTTTCCCTGATATTTCAACATAATTAATATTTTCCCTGATATTTCAATATAATTAATATTTTCCCTGATATTTCAGTATAATTTAAATTTTCCCTGATATTTCAATATAATTAATATTTTCCCTGATATTTCAATATAATTAATATTTCCCTTATATTTCAATGTAACTAATATTTCCTCAGCTGATATTTCAATAAGTTATAATTTTTTCCTGATATTTTTAGATAATTATAATTTTCCTTGATATTTCAAGCTAATCCCTAGTTTGTTTCTTTAAACTAAACCAATTCCACGATATTCCCATATCTTCCAGGTTTTCCATCTAAACATCCAAAATAACGCTTATTTAAAGTGTACTTACGGTTCTACGTACATTATACTCTTGAAAATAAAATATTCCATACAATATAAATTTACAATCCCCCCATGCCATTATCCGTGAAAAAATACTACGCATCTTAAACTTAAACTTCCGCTGTAGAATACTTCCGGTCGCTCATCAACTGGCGAGAAAATAAATTAAGGCTTAATAGCTTCCTCTTTAAACATTGGATTACTTAAAAAAGAGGGAAATTCACGGTTAAATCCAAAACGCGGGAAAATAAAAAAGCGGGAACATAAAAAGCTCAGCCTGATAAAAAGCGCACTTATACATATAAGAGATCCTTTTATCTGAAAACGTCGCGTAGCTCGGGGAAAAGTGAACGAAAAAATCAAATTCTACTAGAAACATCATCTATCATCTCATACTTGGTGTTTTTAAAAGCAAACTCTCAACTCCTTTAACTCCTAAAAACCATTTTAGAAAAATTTTATACCATTTTTAAGTAAAATCACATAACCAGCCGCTTTGAGATTGACTCAGCTAAAACTTGTTCGCATTGAATCATAAACTTTTCCAATTTTAGGTTTAATGGGGGCTGCCATATTGAATTTTATAGGCGTCAAATCTAAGATAACAATAACAATCCAGTGCAACAAACAAGTGTTCTAAAATGGCCTGAATAAAAATTTTTAGCTAGGCGTGGTTATGCAATGACAGGGATAGATTTAATTTTAGAAGTAGGAATGGAGAACAGAGTAATCTGGGCGCGCGTCAAAGTCCCGGACCCCTTCCACGTGACGGAGGGGTATGAAAGAAGAGGCGGGTCATAGCGACAGAGGTAAAAAAGGAATTACGTATTTCTCGCCGTCCTCGTGAGCTACGTCATCAAAACGTAGTTTAAGTGAGCCAATAAGATAATTTAAACTTTTCGTTACGTGTTGGAGAGAGGGTCTCTCTCTATACTGGGCGATGAGTTGGACTGAGGTAAATGCTAGCAGTTCTCCGTTCCTACTTCTCAAATTAAATCTATCCCTGATTATACATAAACAAAGAATTATCAGGAACGGTGCTTATTTTGTGTTGATTAATTTCTATTAATACATAATTTGGAATTTGATTGAAGTGTCTAAGAGATTTTACAATGAGTTAAGATAACACACGTATATATTAATATATATTAATCATATTTTTTTCTGCTTTTACACTTAAGTTTCCACAAATAATCGCCAAGTTCAGACACTTTTAATTTTAAAGAACTGTTTCACCCTGCAATTTCTTTAACACAACTGGATTTAGTTGTATATAAACAATCGTGTAAGTCGCTCCTATTCCCAGAAACGATAAAAACAATTTTCTAGTAATCAGGAACAAACCGGCAATTTTCACCCCAAAGTCGACTCCCTGCAATTGAGACTTGATAAACATGTAATCCCGCATTCTTCCCTTAGCCAGATAATCCTTCGACAATGTTATCATTTTTTCGGATACTTCACTCATGACTTCCGGTATTTTTGCTGCGCAAATCGTAATTAAACAAGCAATCATTATATCCTGCGACAAATTGGGAACCCAAGCAAAGGTTATAGCCAAGGGTGCACCGCTCGTAATGTAAAATATTAGACAGCTAAACGTCGAGTACAACGCTCCGCAGAACCACAAAGCTAAAAGTCTTGACACTATGTTATTTATTCGACGAATGTGGTTAAACACGAATAGAAAGTGATCGATAAATACATCCAATTGCCGAGGGTTCGAAGTATCTTCCAATATTACCGATAAATATTGGGCCAATTCGGCCGTGTATAAAAATGCCAACAAAAGTGTTATCACAATGAAGAGTCTTAACGCGAGTTGACTCAGTATTTCCAATGAATGAAATAACAAAGCGCTAATTGTCTCCATTAATGGCGTGACGTTCAGGTTTAAGTCGAGATTTAGAGTAAGAGCACTCGTGAAATTTAATTTTGGATTGTGACCATACGCTATTGCGGGCTCGAACGCAAGATATGCGGCTAAAACCACAACGTTGAACACTACAGCCACGATAGCACACAGTATAATGTTATTGTTTATGCGGATCACCCCTTGGGTTGAAACTTTATTGAGACGTGAAAAACCAAGATAAATTTTCCAAATTTCTTTGCGATTGTACACGATAATGTATGTCGAAATCAAATAAATAATTATTGCGAGCATTTTGACATTCAAGATGAGAAGATCATGGGGATAGTGATATAGGTAGGCTAACCTCAGCACAAAAAGTACTTCGAAATGAAAACGGATGACCAAAAATAGATATTGATAAATAATGGTGCGTTTGAACCAAGTACAGGTAGACGCGAAGATACGTAATCAACCTTGGTTAAACTTTTATTTTTACTTGATGAAAATTTCCGAATTGATGCACCCATGACTAGAATTCCTTCCTGTGCTTGATCGTCTTTCAGTTATAATGACCGAGGAAAACTTTCTGTAAGGCAAGAAGTATCTCAGAGTTTTGGTAAGCAAATACGAGTATGATGAAAACGAGAAATATTTATTTAATACAACATAAAATGTTTACAAGAAAAAATATTGCGGGAATAAATTTAACCACGCCCTTTGTGTGCTTACAATAACATAATAAAATTCAAGAGGTGATCCGTTATAATTTGACTTGACACATTTGTAATTATCAATAGTAGCATAAACTTATAATCCACCAATAAGTATCTATTAATTCTATAGGGGACTAGGGTCCGTGACCCTCTCACAAAAACTGGTTTTAAATTATATGAGGGAAAAATGCCGTGAAAGCTTTCACTTAGTGTACTATTTAACCCTTGCGGATAGGCTGTCTCTTGGGCTTGATACGTTAATCTTGCTCGGCCTATTATTTCATGTTTTACATGGTCTAATTTTCTAATAATCTATTTTTAAAATTATAGTCACACCCTTTATTTGTTTACAACAACATAAAATACACGAATTTCTGGAGCACATAATGAATGCAAAAAGACATCGGCTGAAAGCTCGTTTCGGAATAGAACGAACGAGTTGGTTGATATGTAGCGTTCACTGCGGCTTTTGTGTCGTCGCACAAATTTATCTTTCATTGTGCATAAACAGAATTATCGGGAATATTGCTTATTTATATAGACAAAATTCTTATTTTAAAGTGTTGGTTAATTTCTATTAATATATAACTTGGAATTTGATTGAAGTGTCTAAGAGATTTCACTATGAGTTAGGATAACACACGTATATCATAATTTTCTCTGCTTTTACATAATAATACGTTTCCACAAATTATCGCCAATTTCAGACACTTTTAATTTTAAAGAACTGTTTCACCCTGCAATTTCCTTAACACAACTGGACTTAGTTGAATATAAACAATCGTGTAAGTCGCTCCTATTCCCAGAAACGATAAAAACAATTTTCTAGTAATCAGGAACAAACCGGCAATTTTCACCCCAAAGCCGTCTCCTTGCAATTGAGACTTGATAAACATATAATCGTGCATTCGTCCCTTAGCCAGATAATCCTTCGACAATGTTATCAGTTTTTCGGATACTTCACTCATGGCTTCCGGTATTTTAGCAGCGCAAATCGTAATTAAACACGCAATCATGATGTCCTGCAACAAATTGGGAACCCAAGCAAAGGTTATAGCCAAGTATGCGCCCTCAACATTATCGAGGTTTATAATGTAAAATATTAGACAGCTGAAAGTGGAGTACAAAGCACCGCAGAACCATAATGCTAGAAGTCTCGCCACTACGTTGTTTATCCGGCGAATCTGACTAACCACGAATTGAAAGTGATCGTTAAATACGTCCAATTGCCGTGGGTTCGAAGTATCTTCCAAAATCACCGACAAATATTGCACCAATTCGGCCGTATATAAAAACGTCAATAAAAGTGTTATCACAATGAAGAGTCTTAAGGCGAGAAGACTCGGTATTTCCAATGAATAAAAAAGCAAAGCGCAAGTTGTTTCCATTAATGGCGTAACGTTCAGGTTTGAGTCAAGATTTAAAGTTAGAGTCCTCGTGAAATTTATTTTTGGATTGTGACCATTCGCTATTGCGGGCTCGAACACTAGATGTATGGCTAAAACAACGACGTTGAACGCTACTGCCACGATAGCACACCAAGTAATATTTTTATTAATGCGGATCGCCCTTTGGGTGGAAATATTATTGAAACGAGAAAAACCAAGAATAATTTTCCGAATTTCTTTGCGTTTGTGCACGATGATGTATGTCGAAGTCAAATAACCAATTATTGCGATCGTTTTCACATACAAGACGTGACGATCTTTGGGATAGTAATATAAAGAGGCTAACCTGACCACAAAAAAGAACTTCGAAATGAAAACGGATGACCAGAAATAGATACTGATAAATAATGGTGTGTTTGAACCAATTACGGGTAGACGCGAAGATATGTAATCTTCCTCGGTTAAACTTTTAATTTTACTTGATGAAAATTTGCGAATTGATGCACCCATGACTAAAATTACTTCCTGTGCTTGATCGTCTTTTTGTTAATGACTGAAAAAAACTTTCTATAAGGCAAGAATTATCTCAGAGTTTTGGTAAGCAAATACGAGTATGGTGAAAACGAAAAATATTTATTTAATACAACATAAAATGATTGCAAGAAAAATATATTACGGGAATAAATTTAACCACGCCCTTTATGTACTAACAATAACATAGAAAATTCAAGAGGTGATCTGTTATAATTTGATTTGACATATTTGTAATTATTAATAGTACCATAGCCGAGCCGAAAAAACGGTGGCTCGGTTAACATATTTATTGTTTAACAAAAATTGCTACTACGACTCGAAATGCAATCCCATGTTTAGGAATGTATTGGTTTAGTAAAACCCGCTCGGTAAAAAGTGAAGAAATCGTTATATGCTCACGGTTAGAGGCGAGAGAAAGCAAATTTTCCCCACGCTTTATGTCATGCAAAAGTACAACGGAACGCTATTGGTGGAGAGAAGGACTAAAAGGAAAGCACTATTTCAGGGACTATAAGCTCGCAAGCCGGCTCGCGAGTCGTAGTGGCTCGGTCGACCTTAGAAAAGCTCGCTCGTTAATTAATCGAGGCTCGAGCCGCCAAAGTGTCGGCTCGGTGGGACTAGTGAATGTCGTCTACTTAAGACAAAGCAACAAAGTTTATCCTGCGTGGTTAAGGGTAAAGATCACATAAACAGAAATACTTCTCAGTACCAATGACTTGTTGTATTCATTTCCCGCGGAGATAATATGGTTAAACACATCATTCATTACTAGTTATGCCAAAAAGGTCACATTTAACTCCGACACCCCCTCCCTTCCTCTATTTTCCCAATATATTGCATTTTATAATCACCAGTGGTTCCAGTGTATGGGTCATCTGAGCCGTCGCAACACACTCAGCCAATATTACCATATAGATCGAAACCTTTTCACATTAGTAAACGGTACATGACACTCCGGACTTTACCGCCAACCTTATTAACCTAACGCTATAAAACATTCGTGTACATGAATGGTTTAGGTTATGGCTTGACACTCGCTAGCGCCCGAACGACCGATCATTCAGTGTAATCGGTGTACATTTGTAAGTGAGTAGACTATTTTGGAAATTACATACAGAGAAACTAAAACACAGGTGTGATCCCGCCATTGGTGTGTTTTCTCTCTTTCATTTTCTGACTCGTTTAGAAGCACCGCTATAGGCAGTGCTAGTTGACTAGCCTCCTGCCCGTAGTGAACTTTGGCACCGTCTGGCGATGACCCTTGGTGCGAGGGAGAATACACCCAAATGGTGGCCTCGCCCCTGTGTTTTCCGAAATGATCTTAACGCTTGCTAAAATTATTACGCGTAATACGTAACCGCTGTAAAGTAGGGGGTGACGTTTCAAATGAAGACTGAGTTATGACCAAGAAATTCCAAAGTATGGAAATGGAAGTTCCAGTGCAACTTTACCTTCATAGAGGCGACAATAGAAATGTAGCATTTCGATATACGACATTAAATGTATATATTCGCGCAACACCCTGGTTTGGCATCTATGAAATATTTACATTTTCCATTCGAGTTATGCCAAAGTTCGCTTGCTCTTTTAGACATCCAGTAGAACATTTCAAATATTCAATACTGATCCCTCAACACGTACTCCCTTCAAAATAATTAATTCCATGATAAAATGTTTTCGGAAAATGTAATTGTTCTTGAAAAAGCGTAGATATGTAATTTTTTCAATTAATTTAGAGGGACTAGATCGATTAACAGTAAAATCAGTTGATTGAATTAAATATTGATTAAGGATTGAGTGGATAAAAAGAACTAGAAAAAAATTTCAATATCTGAAACTTCAGTCAATTGATAAACCTCAAACATATCGTTTGTTTTTTCGGCCTTGGTCCAAACCAAGACGGTTTTTTATAATTTAAACTGCGATCACCATCACGAGCTATCATTTTGGCTAAACCTAGTTTTACTTTCAAATACCGCGAATCATAATAGAAGATTTCTATGTAATGTGGAATATCGTTTATGTTGTGTTGAGCAATTTGGGCCATTTTGAGGAAAATTATCAAAACGTTGCACAACAATGAGAAAGATACAAAAATTCTATAAGGCCTTGTTTCAATAGACCAATTCGAATATTACATGCAGAGAAACAAACTTCCAGGGGCAAGCCGCCATTCTGAATAATGTCTCTCCCGCCACGAAACACCACTAGAGGGCAGCCCAAGCTCACTGCGTGTTAGAGGCTAGCAAGCCCGGTCATGCCTCTAGCGATGTCTCCTGGCGTGAGGGAAATTATTCAGAATGGCGGCTTGCCCCTGGAAGTTTTTTTCTCTGCATGTAATATTCGAATTGGTCTATTACAAAGCAAACTGAATAATAAACGAGTTAGTATATCGACTCCTCCTAGTTCTAAACGCAATGCGTGATCGATTGCAGTAACTATTATGTGTAATGCGTGCAAATTTGCAATCAGGAGTGTCAACCATCCTATTTTAGTAAACCGTTTAAGTTTTTCACCAAACCTAACTAGTCCCAGACATTGCAAAATATTCAAAATAACAAGGTTGAACAAATTTTTGCCGTAACATAGTTTTACTTTTGTACGACTAAACATTTTTGGGTAATGTTTACGAGCAAGCACTAAAAGTCGCGAATTGGCTGTCACCGAAATCTAGCGAAACAATAACATTTGTCTTTTCTTCAACCGCGTATTATAATTTTTTCCTTAAGAGAGCTTAATCAATAATTTTTCTTGCGCGACAATGGAACAATGATGTTTTACTGAACACTGTTACTGGTCTCCTCTTTAGAGCAATTTCTTTTCATTTAAAACGTTCGAAATGGCAAATTGTATAGGCCTCGAATACAATTCATTAATGTCACTGTAAATACTATCTGTTATATTTTATCGTGGCAATTCCATAAACAATAATTTATCATTAATACATTGCAATCAATTACAATCAGCTCTGAAACACGAAGAATCTAAGTTGGACGTGGTTATTACGTAATAAAGGGCGAATTGATGCAGCGGAAAATGAGACAATTAGTTTGAATCACAATAATATAATAAGTGCATAATTATCCCCTATGGTTAGTGTAGCTTGAAAATGACTCAAAATATGTATGGCATTTCAAAGCAAACAAGTTGGGAAACCAAATTAACCTCTCTCTTAAAAGATTTTTCTTAAATAATTGAATAAATACAGGGTGTTTGTGAAAAGTCCATCAATAATGAAAGGGCGTATTTATTGGGCCATTTTGAGTCGAAAATGTTCTATGACATTTTGCCGTCCGAGCCACGGTTTTCGAGTTATGATTTGAATATTTTAGGGATGACCCCTTCATTAAATTAGCGCTGTCTTTCAATTTCTTAATTAAATTTAAGGGGTCATCCGTAAATTACTCCAATCATAACTTGAAAACAGTGGCCCGAACGGAAAAATGTCATAGAACATTTTCGACTCAAAATGGCCCAATAAATACGCCCTTTCAATACTGATGGACCTTTCACAAACACCCTGTATAATCGATAATAATTAATTTAGTTGTCATTAATTTACTTTAATTATATTTAAATCGTTTTAATAAACTTTATTCCAAAAATCATTTTAAATATAGATATTGTGGACGTTTGAATTCAAGCGTATGCCTCTTTAACAATTTTTGGAAATTTAGGGTATATAAGGCGATTGATTCACGGTAAATGATAAGAAAACCTACAGTTGCGTGAACGTTTTTTGGAAGCTAGACGTTCCTCTTAACCTTAGCCGACCGCCGCGTACACTTTAACCTAAACGATGATGAGAGTGGAAGCATTGCTTTCTGTGAACTCGGTACGGATTTAGCATACACGTTTGCTCCGATTTGCCAACTGCGAACCCGGTGACAGGTAGACGGACACACACAGAGATACATCCAGTGTAATACCTCTCCGTGGCGTCATTGTTACTCGGAGAGTTAAAAATCTTATGGTATTTTCGAAAAGTTCGATTTCATGTAGTGACAAATTAATTATGCACAGTTTAAGCAATTCGGTAGAATAATTTTTCGGTTATAGCCACGGCTACTGTTCCTGACAACAGTATGAAAATCAAGTAGAAAGGAACGAAGACGCTACTGAGATCCAAATCTTCAGTGCTTTTCAACGGTCTATTCCAGTTGATACGTTCGATGGAGTAATATAAATTAAAATCTCGAAAACTTGCGTTTCGAACCATGTTACTAGACTATCATAAAACAATGTCAGTCTTAAAAACCGTGAATCATTTTACGATAAAATTCGTGCGTGCTGACCTTAATTGGTTGTTTTCGTGCACTTGCGGTGTGCTTGTCAACCAAGAGGCGTTGAAAACGTTGTGTAAGTAGTCGAAGGCAAGTACGTGCTGCGAAAAGTATAGTCCCCCATTTTTCGCCAAGAACTCCATACTCTCGGTATCAGATGTCAGGAATTCTCCCATTATCCAAGTCAGATAAGTGTCTTCTGATATTAGAGCTTTTTCCCCGTGAAGTACAGAAAGGTACAAATCAAGCTTGTAAAAATCCAGAGTACTACAGAAAATATTCTCCTTATCGAGTGCGTCTAGCCATTTCTTAACAACTGGATCCTCGGCTGCCTATAGATAAGCAACAAAGACGTTGGAGAAATATTCAGTATTTAACACAGAAATATCGATTTACCAAATTTTTCAGATAGTCGAAAGCTCCGCTTTCTTTGGCCATAATAGGTGGAATTCCCGATTTGATCAAGTCCGATAGGGTGTCGATGTAATTGTAGCTTTCCTTCGTGAACTCCGTCCGCAAGAAGCAACCCAAGAAGAACAGAATGAAAGTCACTCCAATCAGCCATGACGAAGCGATTAGACGACACGTAATGTTGGGCAAAACGACCGGAATTGCTAAGGAACACAATTTTGTCTGCTTAAAGCATGTTTTTACTTGGCGTAAATCATGACTTTTCGCCCGACGTCAACCGAAAAAAATACGCAGTTACGCTGGACCAAAATTACGTTGAGCATAGCTTTCTATTTTTTCGGCCGTGTTCAACGTTAACGCTCTGTGCGAGCCAATCAGAAATAAGCTTGAGTTGTGACGTCGTTTTCGACCACGCGTTTTCGGTAGATGACGGTCACGGTCCGCCATGTTTCTATTTATTTAGGCCCTAATCGAGTCAGTTACTAGTACAAATCTCTGACAATGCCGACGTTCAATGCTGAGAGTTTTACTGAAGAGGTTCGGAATCATCCATATTTTTATGATATGGGACACAAAGATTACAAAGACCAGTTAAAGAAAGACAATAGATGTGCTGCAATTAGTGCTATGTTCAGTTTATCTGCTAAGCCTTGGTTACATTATTTGCGGGAAACACGCCAAGTGAAAACACTATAACGCTGTGCGACAACGTAAAAATAAATCTGACGTTAGACGTCCAGCCAGAAGTTTATGACTTCTTATCCTGGGAAGTATTGAACTCTAACCATATCCGGAACCATCTCTGTTAGCCAACTTCTTATTAGGTCCGATCACCGCGCCACCTACGGCATTTCCCTCATTTTGAATTGGCAGGCTGATTTAAGCGCCAGCAGCGGGCAAGAAACGAAACTTTAAGGTGTGTCCTGTGGTTTGAGGTAACGAATCAGAAACGGTGACAAGAAAAGCTGTTTTAATAGACTGATAGAAATTCCGGTCAAACTAGTGTGGGGTCCTAGGCACACGGATTGTAATGGATTTTCAAAGAGTTCTAGCCAGACGGCTTTTCAACGATTGGCGCTAAAGAAGTTTTGAACACGCCCCACAGTTTGAGCGCCACAGCCTCTCGGCTTGGGATTTTTTTCAGTAGATTAGATAGTTTTCCTAGTGGGGAGGAAACTTTCGACCCTCTTTTACGATTGCCATAGGCAATTTTGACTTCCAGGGATGGATGCTATATATTGCCTTAGTGTCCAATACTTCCCAGTCATCAACTTCTGGTCCAGCTGCAAAGTAGTTTTTTTCGGTCAAGTGAAAACCATGCTTAAAGCACTAAAAATCGTTGGAAACTACAATCTCCAATTCGGAGTAATCTCATGATGCTAAGGCAAATTCTTTTCAAAAATAAGCATCCACTTAATTGCTTACGTTCGGTGCACAATAGCGACGCATTCTTCCAGACATTTTCCAGGGTTTCTTTGGACAGATTCTTGACAATTTTCTTGGTGGGCAACGATTTGTATTTGTTCGTTACGATGGAGTGAATGACAAGCAAAAGTGACAGAAGGATCAAGGTTATAACTATTAAAATCACCACCTAATTGATCCAAGAATTTAATTTAGTGAACTCTTTGGGAGTGGATTGTAATTTTTCGAAATTTACTGGAGTGTCCATATTTAAGAAGGACATTGAAGTTGACATGATTTTCTTCGGGGCGGCGGACACGATAATTATTCTGGCCGTATTGCAGACCGGAGACGGACTGAAATGTTCCTGTTGACCATCGAAAAACGAGCGTGGCATGGTCATCAGGATAATATTAGCTTTCTGAAACCGGAGTTAGGGTGTTAAAATCTTTCCTTTTGTAGACTGAAATTAGTGTCAGACTTCTGTTTCACTTACGTTGAAAAAATTAGGTTCAGTAATTATTTTAGAACTATTTGTGTAGTCCACTTTATGCCCTTCGTAAATTGACCTAAAATCATTCCTCCATTAGTTAGCTTATATGCGTATGTGAGAAATGGTTACGAATATATGCACATTATAAACTTATGGAATTAAAGGACAAGGTCAGGTAGCACAACATTATACCAGCCTGTGAAAATTCAACCAATCCCGTAGGGGTAAGTTGTTAGTTTTAGCAGACGCCACTACGTCAATGGTGGTACAGTAGCCCTTGTTTTTAAGACTAACTAACAGCTAATTACTTGGTAATAAGAGATAATTTTTTAATATTTTTTCTTTATATTTAGAAAAAGGCCGTTCTTTTAAGGTATAAAGGTATGTTACATTAACTTTTCCCTTAATCAATGTATTTTGTAAATTTCGCGAATAGTAGATTGATTTTTGATTTTCGAGACCCTATTCGATTAATAAATGGCATAAAAAAATTTCAAATAAGGGCCAGTTTTATGCCCAAATAGACGAAAAATGTATGAATTTTATAATAATCTCAATGTAACATTTTGACCGAACAAGCGAGGACTATAGCGTATGAAGACACTTCTTTCTCGTTTAACCGAATTAATCGAATCTAATTCCAACTATTTTGAAATTTACTTCATGTTGAGGGATCGTTTCAAATAATCCTCCGTGGCTTTGTACCATAAGACGTAGCCCTCCATCTGCCACGATTCCTAACAAGAAAAATTTTGAGTTTATGATTATAAGAATTGCGTGACTCGAGAATTAATAATGATAAACTCACCTCAATTGTCGATACGTTAATCCGAGTCTTTTGGGTGTACCTATATTAATTATTTAATTTATGGGTTCCACTTCGACATTTGTAAATTGAAAATGCAAATTCTACCTGTATTTAAAATATCGATCATTTCCCAGAAATGCCATTTCGTTCAGCGCCATTTTGGGGTCTACTTAAATCCTAATATGAAACCGGAGTGCCAAGCTTCGTCTATAATAGTTAATAATTTTACAAAATTTGTTCTATCTTTTTAGTACAGTTTTGGTTTTGGCATCAGGTATTTCTAGATTCAGGAATGCGTCGACAACACGACTTTGACTTTTTCTGTTGTTAACCACTCTCTGTTGCTATGGTAATTGAAAACATAACAGAATAATTGGGAGAAATCATGAAGCTTGACCCAATATAGAAGTTAAATTTCGTGGTTACTTTTTTCCGCGCTTCAGAGAAGCTGGTCAATATATAAACCAAGATTAGAAGAGTTGGAAGTATAAAAGTTTAATATAGACGAAAACTTTTTTCAATGAGAATATATACACATTCTAAGATTGGATTCTATTATAAACAGGTTCATGTTATGGAAAGGACAATACGGTTGGTCGGTTTATAGGGTAATGGTTTGGGCTAGCGTTAATTATTAGTCAGTTTAAAAAATTTTACTTATGAGGAAACTTTGTGTTCGTCTTTTTAAAAGGAAGGGCATTATATGATAGTGAGGTTAAGCTATATACTCACACTTTAAAATTCCTCTCACCCGTCGACAACACCATTTCACGCTTTCAACACCGCTCCCCTATTTTAACATTGAAAGAAATCAAGGGAAATTTTAAAAGCAAAACTAAGTATTTACTGACTTTATTTTTAGAGTGGTCTTAAGGCACCGGGATATTACATTTATTGGGGTTTTTTCTGTATTCTATACAGACGTACACTTGCTTTGATCATTGAGGTTAAAAAGGAGCGCAGTAACAGACACACACACAGACAAGCCCAGTGTAATACCTCTCCGTGACGTCATCATCACTCGCAGAGGTTAAAAGTTTGCCTGAATTTTTGTATTCTATAGACGTATGCTTGTTTTGATCATTGACTTAAAAAGGTGCTTTTATTTATCCCCTATTAAAATGGGTATATTAAGTTCACAATCAAATGAAAATTTTGAATCACAATATTAGAAGTATAATTATTTCCTATATAGATTAGCTTGTAATTGACTATGTATTTCTATGTGTATGCATTTTCAAGGAAAAACATCTTATTGTATTTTTGAAAAATTTCGTGACACATGAAATTTACAGCGTTTAGGCAATTCTGCCGTAGAATAATTTTTCTGTTATCGCCACGGCTACTGTTCCTGACAACAGCATGAAAAGCAAATAGAAAGGAACAAAGACGCTACTGAGGTCCAAGTCAGATGTGCTTTTCAACGGTCTCCTCCACTTGATACATTCAAGGGAGTAATGGAACTGAAAATCCAGATACGTCCAAACTTGCGTTTCAAACAACGGTACTAGACTGTCATAAAACAGTGTAGTCTTAAAACGGTGAATCATTTTACGATAAAATTCTGACTGACCTTAATTGGTTGTTTTCGTGCACTTGAGGTGTGCTTCTCAACCAAGAGGTGTTGAAAACGGTGTGTAAGTAGTCGAAGCCAATTGCCTGCTGCGAAAAGTAAAGTCCTCCATTATTCGCCAAGAACTCCTTACTATCGGAATCCAATGTCAGGTATTCCCCCATAATCCAAGTCAGATAAATGTCCTCTGATATCAGAGCTTTTTCCCCGTGAAGTATAGAAAGGTCTCCATCAAGTTTGTAATAATCCAGAGTACTACAGAAAATATTCTCCTGATCGAGTGCGTCTAGCCATTTCTTAACTACTGGATCCTCGGCTGCCTATTGATAAGCATCAACGACGTTAGAGAAATATTTAGTATTTGACACGGAAATAACGATTTACCAAATATTTCAGATAGTCGAAAACTCCGCTTTCTTTGGCCATGATAGGTGGAATTCCCGATTTGATCAAGTCCGATAGGGTGTCGATGTAATTGTAGCTTTCCTTCGTGAACTCCGTCCGCAAGAAGCAACCCAAGAAGAACAGAATGAAAGTCACTCCGATCAGCCATGACGAAGCAAGCAGACGACACGTAATGTTGGGCAAAACGGCGGGAATAGCTAAGTAACACAGTTTTGACTGCTTAAAGCATCGTTTTTACTTTGGCCCGACGTCAAACCACAACCGAAAAAGATATAGTTACGCTAGACCAAAATTACTTTGAGTGTGGCGATATAAGCTTTCTATTTTTTGGCCGCGTTTACGCTTTGTGCGACCCAATCAGCAATAAGCTTAAGTCATGACGTCATTTTTGACTACGTGTGTTCGGAAGAGGAAGTTAGTCGTCCGCCATGTTTTTATATATTTAGCCCCTAATCGAGTCAGTTACTAGTACAAATCCCTGTCAATGCCGAAGTTCAATTCTGAACGTTTTAGTGAAGAGGTTCGGAACCATCCATATCTTTCTGATATGGAGCACAAAGATTACAAAGACCAAAGATGGGCTGCATTTGGGGCAATTTTCGGTTTATCTACTAAGCCTTGGTTCCATTATTTGCGGGAAATACGCTAAGTGAAAACACTATAACACTGGGCGACAACGTAAAAAACAAATCTGACGTTTGACGTCCAGCTGCAAATCAGTTTTTTTCGGTCAAGTGAAAACCATTCTTAAAGCACTAAAAAGCGATCGAAACTAAGGGATGACAATCTCCAATTCGAAGTCAGCTCGTCCTAAAGCGAATTATTTTCAAAAATAAGCATGCACTTTATTGCTTACGTTCAGCGCACAATAACGACGCGTTCTCCCAGAAATTTTCCAGGGTTTCTTGGGCCAGATTCTTGACAACTTTCTTGGTGGGCAACGATTTGTATTTGTTCGTTACAATGGAGTGAATAACGAGCAAAAGTGACAGAAAGGCCACAGTTGACACTGTTAAAATCACCACCTAATTGATCCAAGAATTTAATTCGGTTAACTGGGTTGGGAGTGGATTGTAATTATTCGAAATTTACTGGAGTGTCCATATTTAAGAAGGACATGGAAGTTGACATGATTTTCTTCGGAGCGGCGGACACGATAATTATCCTGGCCGTATTGAAGACCGGAGACGGACTGAAACGTTCCTGTTGACCATCGAAAAATGAGCGTGGCATGGCCATCATGATAGTATTAGCTTTCTGAAACCGGAGTTAGGGTGTTAAAATCTCCATTTTGGAAACCAAAATTATGGTCAGACTTCAATTTCACTTACATTGAAAAAATTTGGTTCATTAACTATTTTAGAACAATTAATATAGTCCACTTTATTCCCTTCATAAACTAACCTGTCACAAATTGCATCAAGATATTATTCTAAATTTTATGGGTTTGAGAGAGATGGTTAGCATTACAAACTGTACGAAGATCTGCACTTCATAAACTTATGGGATGAGAGGATAAAGTCAATTAACTTTTACATAATAACAACGACCTTTTTCTAATTATAAAAGGAAGAATATTAAAAACAAAATAAATGATCTCTTATTACAAAATAATTAGCAATTAATTAGTCTTAAAAACGAGGACTACTGCGCTGCTATTGATTTAGTGACGTCTGCTAACCTCTTATCCTTACCTCTCTCAGCCGGTGAGAATTCAACCAATCCCGTTTTGGGTAAGGGGTTCGGTTTAGCAGACGACACTAAACCTATGGTGGTGCAGTAGGCTAGTAGCCCTCGTTTTTAAGAATTACTAAATCTTTATTACTTTGTAATTACAGATAACTTATTTTTGTAATATGTTTCCTTTTATATATAGAAAAAGGTATAATGTTATGTTAATTAACTTTTCCTTTAATCAATGTATTTTGTACTTTGCTCGAATTGTAGATCCATTTTCGAACCCTAACTCAATACACTCTAAGAAATGGAAGTGTTAAAAAGGTGTTAAAACGGTGTAAACACCGTAAAAACACCCAAAAGAGTGTTTTATTAACTTGAGTTTTTAGAGGCCAATTTAAAGTGTAAATTCGGTGTATAATAACACTATTAAAACACCGTTCTAAATTAAACATGAAAAATTATAATACTGCTGGTTTCTTAAATAAGGTCTTTCATTTATTTTTCATTAATGTTTTAACATTAAAGTCAATACAAACAGTAAAAAATTATTGAAAAACGTACTTGTTAAACCTTTTTTTAATGATGATATTCATGAAAGAAAACAGTTTTATCCTTTAAATAAAATTAACAAAGAAATTGGTAATCTGGCGGTGTTGTACCTTCATAAAACTATGCTAAACGTGTTAGGCGACACTCTTACAGGTGTTAAGCGATACTCTTAAAAAACGAGACTAGGTTAGATACTGGCCTCACAGTAGGGCCAGCTTGAGAAGCCAAAGTGGGGCACTTGCTTTTGTGACATGTTTTATCATTATTTTGAGAAAAATTAGAGTACTAAATGGATTTTTTTTTGTAAAATCTGTAGTGCAAATTAGATTAAACGCGTTTCTGGTGCTCGAAAAACTCTTAGTGAAAAGAGATTATTAAATTTAACAAGAACGTTTATATCTACTGCTTGAATAGTATAGCCTCCAAAACTAATTTAATACCCTATGCATTTGTACGAAGTGAAAACTTTCTGCCTTTTTCAGAAGTTTATAAACCCGTAAAAATGACTTTATACGCAACAGCCCTCGCTTAAAGAGGTTTAGTTCTGCATGTGAGAACTTTCCTCCCTATAGGTGATGAAGTTCTCTCAAGGAAGAACCCTGCTATGAATTTAGCATTGATTGCTAATAATACTGCGGAATGGCGGATAATCAAAATTTAATTAAACAGGAAAACCATACTCGATATTTGAGTTATGCCTCATGAGTGGTCAAAATGTAGCTACTATAGTGTTTTTTACGTCATCGGTTTTGCCCTTAAGTCTAGGAAAAGTACTAGAATTTCTACTACTATCCTACCAAATAATCTCCCACTCTTAAAGGTGTGAAGCGACACTCTGAAAGGTGCTATGCCGCACCCTTTAAGGAGTTGCACAACACTAATATGAGAGTAAAAATTCACTTTCAGTGCGATATAAGAGTTCAAAAGGTGTTAAACTGCACCTCTGTGCACAATTTTATACTTATCTTTGCCATCAATTGCTCAAATAAGTGTTATTAAACCCTTTCAGGGGTGTAAATGAACACCTGTAACGGTGTCAAATTTGGACCCATATAAACTACTTTTAAAGGTGTTAAAGCACACCCCATTTTTTTGAGTGTAAGTGTGATTAAATCCCTTCAGGGGTGTAAATGTACACCTGTAACGGTGTCAAATTTGGACCCATATAAAGTACTTATAAAGGTGTTAAATCACACTCCAATTTCTTAGAGTGTATAAAAAACGTCTTGGTTTAAGGACCAAGGCCGAAAAAACAAACGATATGAGTGAGGTCAGAAGTGAGATGAGACTAGAAGTGAAGGGCTCTAGCATTGGTAATAGATCCTGGCACTAGTGAACAAATTTGAGGATTTTATGCCGCTTCAATCGCGCCTACACTAAAGAGAAAAAAATTGCTCGAGCTCCAAAAATTTTTTTACCCCCTTCCCCTCAACCTAAAGCGGCGGAACACGGACGAGGGTGCTTGAATCTAGTTCGGCCGTCTACCACCGCGAGCGTCTCACGTTTTGGAGGGGAAATTCTGAAACCGCCACCAGAGGGCCAACCGTTGGTGTGTTATCAAGAATATTCACTTTCGCCAAGTGAAGAATTTGGTTAGCTCAGTACTTCTAGTCTCATCTCACTTCTGGTGAGATTTATCAATTGAAGTTTCAGATATTGAAAATTTTCTTAATTTTTATTAATTTAATCCTTAATTACTATTTAATTCAATCAACTGATTTTCCTGTTAATCGATTTATTACCTATAAATTATACCAAAAATTGCATATCTAAACTTTTTCAAGAATAATTCCATTTCCCGAAACATTTTATCGTGAAATTAATTATTTTGAGTGATCAAAAATGTATATTTGAAATATTCTACCGACTGTCTATAAAGAGCAAACGATCTTTGACATAATTTGAAAGGATAATGTAAATTATTTTAATCGAATAAATGAAATTCAAATATTTCAAATAAAGACCAGTTTTACGCGTTTCGAATTTAACAAATCCAAACAGGCGAAAAATATACAGAAAATGCACCTTTTTGACCAAAAAAGGGAGATTTAGCGTACCAAGACACTGTTTTCTCGTTTAACCGAATTAATAGAAGCTAATTCCAACTATTTTGAAATTTACTTCATGTTGAGGGATCGTTTTAAATAATCCTCCGTGGCTTTGTACCATAAGACGTAGCTCTCCATCTGCCATGATTCCTAACGAGAATAATTAGAAGTTAATTTAGCATCATGAAAAGAACCCTCAAGTGACCCGAGGATGAGTGTTGTTAAACTAACCGCTACTGTTGCTACGTTAATCGGAGTCTCTTGGGCGTACCTACAATAATTATTAAATTTTTAAGTTCACTTCGACATTTGCAAATTGAATATGCAAATTCTACCTGTATTTAAAATATCGATCATTTCCAAGAAATTCCATTTCATTCAGCGCCATTTTGGGCTGAACTTAAATTATTGCTTAAACAATCCGAAAGGCGAAGACAAAGCTAAAACAAAACTTTAGAAAGTGAAGTCTCTGAAATTTTAAACAATTTAATTGAGGTTTAAAAAAATTTAGTTCTCTATTTTGAGTACCGTTTCGGTCTCCAGTATTTCAAGTCTCGTACCGTCCGTAAAGAGTTCGGGTAATGAGTCAATAATAGCATTTGAACTGTCCTAGTTGTTAACCACACATTTCCGCTATTGATTCTGTTGCCATAGTAACTAAAATACAAGTGATGAATATTTAATATAAATTCTTCCATGAATTTATTAACTTAACATGAATAACTTTGTCTGTCATTACCCTGTAGTCCACTGCTAAATAACGATAGGTGGAGCCATATTTCCGCGCCACTTGTGTTCCTTAAATTTTATGCTCACGAACAAGCAAACCTTATTATTATGGCGTGGCTTTCGGTTTCTCATTGCAGACGGCATAGCCCACTCGATTATTATGCTCACGTATGCAAGTTGCGCACGCTACATTTTAGCTGAGCAGTTTATGTCCGTGAGCGCAGTATAGCAGTTGGCTATGCTACCACTAAATAGGCTTCTTCTAACACCGAGTAAGAGGTGACCTATGATAAGCCTGTTAGATATTCATGTTACTGAGTAAATTCATGGTTTTATTAAAACATATTTGCAAGAGTCATTATAATCTAATACATATTTTTACGATAAATAAAACCCAGATTAGCAGAGTTGGAAACGGAAATTTTTAGCATGGATTAGAATATGTTTTCAGGGGGAATGTTTGTCCTTTCTAAGATTGGATTCTCCAATAACCACCTTCGTGTTCAACGGGAATGAGAATAAGGTTGTTCGACTTTTCAACAAAGTTGGTAGGTTCAACCTCTTAATTACTTTTGGAAAAGCGCTTGCCGTCTGTGTTGTTGGTTTCACCAAAAACGCATTTATGTAAGAAGAACGTTGAACGTAGCAAATTCACTACCCATCCTCGCATACTTTATTGAGAAACTTGGTCTGCTTATATTTTGACTCCACCCACAAATTCTGTATATAGCGACTTCTAGAGATCGAAAATGTCATTCATATCTCTATTTTCGTGGTTAAATATTTTTTTCCCGAAATTGGGCCAATGGTAAAAAAGCAAAGTGGACAACAATGCGATATAACTCCCGATTTAGTGGAATTAAGTTTTAAAGTTAAGAATTTAAATAATTGATGTTGAAAAAAACTAGATACTTAAAAAAAGAAACATCAATTATTTATATTCTTAACTTTAAAACTTAATTCCACTAAATCGGGAGTTATATCGCATTGTTGTCCACTTTGCTTTTTTACCACTCGCGCAATTTCGGGAAAAAATATTTAGCCACGAAAATAGAGATAAGAATGACATTTTCGATCTCTAGAAGTCGCTATATACAGAATTTGTGGGTGGAGTCAAAATATAAGCAGATTTCTCAATAAAGTATGCGAGGATGGTACTAGAGGCTAAAGCTACGATCCGACGTTCTTAGTACATAAAACCGTTTTTGGTAGGCAGGATAGTTTGTTCTCCCAGATGTTTCTTTTTACTCTTACTCAATTCTACTGTTCAAACAAATTCTCCCTACCATTATTTCGGAATTAATGTCGATTAATTCTTTTGTATTAATGCAGCTGTCCAAAGCTGGGAATTAATTAAACCAGGAGTTCATAATAACCCCCCTTCGGGGGGGAAGTATGAAACTAGCCATAGAGCTAATGGTGAAAATCGCGAACAACAAGATTCTGTCGTTGCGCATAGAAAGGATTAGCCTGTTTATGGACATACAACCTTACAGTATATTGTAGTGGTATCTATTCTCCTTGGTTTTAGTTCCAAAACTTCCGTTGGCTGGGATCTCCGTCGAAAAGAAAAATGGCGATATGGTGGACGTAGAAACACATTGCAATTCTTATATTAAAGATACTGCGAATAAATTTGTCCAAACCGTTTTAATTTAACCACGGAATTCTCACTCACACATATCACAACAAAACATTATTGACCATCGTTTAAATGTAATGTAGAAAACTATAGAAACCCCGATTAAAAGCCAACTTCTTAGCCAAGGCTTAATTTACACGGTTCCGACAGAGGCAGACGTTAGCCATTTTCACTCCCAAAATCACAAGATAAAAATAGTACTAAACCGGAAGTGTGTAAGTTAATGCGCGTGGGCGCTAAAAATGGGGTAACTATTTCTTTGGGAGTTAAGCGGTGTATGAATCCGCTGAGCTTTACGGCGAAACTTTGTTGTTACGGGCTTTTTAACCAGTTTCGTACTTCGGGTTATTATGAACTCCTGATTAAACCAAATGTTTAATGCATGGGGGAAAGATAAACAATACAGGGGTGAGAAAACTGTACACGTTGTTGATTCATAATCCACGTCAAGGACAAGGGGAGATTAGAAAAACAATTTAGTCTTGAATCAGATGTTAATTGAGTTTATACTCGAGTTCAAATTTATAATCGCGGAGATATCATAAGTACATACATAATTATCAGTCAAAGAGTAAATTGAAGAATTATGACAACGGCTACTCTTCCTGTCAACAGAATGAAAAGTAAGTAGAAAGTAGTGGTCGGCATTTGGATAGAATAATATCCGTTTGTTTTATCTTTATCCATAATTTGAAATTATCCACGGGAAGTCTATGCTTAATGCAATGTAATCACGAATAATTATCTGATTATTATCCATGGATAACTGATTAACCAAAATTCTGTGGATTATCTTGTCCAAACGCTTACCACTAGTAGAAATTAACATAAGGACAGAAGTTCAAACAGATATTTATGGTAAATAAACACAATTCAAAAGATGGGCGCAGAATAGTCTGCTTGATATAAATTGATGGAACATCCGGTCTGTGGTTCCAAACACATTAGAAAAGACTTAAATGTTACCAGTCCTTATTGTTTGAAGACATGTCTAATGTCTTTAGATCGACATACCGCACATTTTTAATCACAATGATAAGGAATTAAACGCATATTGATCCACTATAAATTAGTGTACATTTAAAGTGAGGCAACAAGAGTGTTGCATGTCGAAGCAGAATGTTCTGGGTGTTTCAGAAAATTTAATTTTTAATTATGACATATTAAATTGTCAGCGTTTACACAAAATGATTGAAGAATATTTCGGTTATAAGAACAGCTACTGTTCCTGACAACAGTATGAAAAGCATGTAGAAAGGAACGAAGACGCTACTGAGGTCCAAGTTAGCCGTGCTTTTCAACGGTCTCTTCCACTTGACTTGTTCTAATAAGTGATACTTATCAAAAAACAGATATTTGAAAACTTGTGTTTCGAAAATCGGTTGCAGGCTGAAACAAAACTGTCGTCAAGAATGTTAATCATTCTATAGGATATAATTCGTACCGACCTTAGTTGAATGTTTTCGTGCAATTGCGGATTGCTTCTGATCCAAGAGGTGTTGAAAATGAGGTGTAAGTAGTCGAAGCCAAGAACCTGTTGAGAAAAGTAAAGTCCTCCGTTTTCCTTCAAGTACATTTTACTGTCGGAATCAGATCCAAGGAATTGTCCCATTGTCCAAGTAAGATAGGTGTCCACTGTGATTAGAGCTTTGTCACCGGAAAGAATAGGAATGTATCCGTCAAGTGTCCTATAATCTTTACGAGAACTGCTCAGTTTTTCCTCATCGAGTGCTTCAAGCCATTCCTTAACAACTGGATCTTGGGTTGCCTATAGATAGGCACTAATGAAGTCAAGAGAATGGAGGACATGACAAAGGCTATTTACCAAATATTTCAGATACTCTAGAGTTCCGGTGTCATCCATCATAATAGGTGGAATTCTCAATTTGATCAAGTCCGAGAGGGTGTCAATGCAATCGTAACTTTCCGTCGTAAACTCCGTACGCAAGAAACAACTCAAGAAAATCAGAATGATCGTCACTCCGATAAGCCAGGTCGAAGCGAGCAGACGACAAGTAATGTTAGGCAAAACGAAGGGAATTGCTACAGATTGCAATTATATCTCTCACTTTTTATACTTGGTTAAAGCGCAAGTCAACTTTCGTTATAGAAAAACCATCTTTAGTAGTTAGATCACGCATTCGAAGCTGACTTGTGCAAATTTAAGCGAGTGCTTAATTGCTTACGTTCGGAGCACAAGAGTGAAGCATTCTCCCAGACGATTCCCAGGGTCTCATGGGCCATTTTCTTGACGATATTCCTGGAGGGCAACGATTTGTATTTGTTGGTTACGATGGAGTGGATGACAAGCAAAAGTGACAGAAGGACCAGGGTAGACAAAGTTAAAATCACCACCTAATTGATTCGAGAATGTTATTCAACGTCAATCAACGAATCTGGAAGCCATTTTAATCGAGAAATAATTACATTTGCGTTCATATTTAAGAAGGATATGGAAGTGGACACGACTCTCTTCGGGGCGGAGGATACGATAATTGTCCTGGCCGTTTCGAACACCGGAGCTGGACTGAAATATTCGTGTCGACCATCGAAAAATGATCGTGGCTGGGATATGAAGATAGCATTTGCATTCTAAAACAAGAGGAATGACTATAGTAGAAATCAGTACTAAAGTAGACATATTCGGTCTATTATCTCTTTTACATACGTTGAATGCATCAGGCGCAGTATATAATTTAGAAACGTTACGATAGCCCACTTTATGCAACTCGTAAAATACCCTATTAGTCATCGACAGAATAAAAATATTTAAACAAAATTTTATGATATTCCGTATGTTGGATTGGTATTTTGTATTTTGTGTGAATTGTCGAGGTCTTTTTTTCGAAACTCAATTTCATTAATCGAATATCTAAGCAAATAAAACTCCTGGATTTATGCTTAAAAATGATGAATAATCTCAATTTTTTAAGTTTAAAATTAATCAATTCGAAAAAGCCGAAAAAATTCAAATTTTTGAATATTCGTGCACTCGTTTGGTCGTACGAGCGAGAACCAGCGCGATAACCCATTTGTTTCACGTTTAGCCCAATTTCTCGAATCGAATTCTGAAGACTACGAAATATACCTCATGTTCAGGGATCGTTTCCAATAATCCTGAATTATTTTGTACCATGACGCGTGGCTCTCAATCTCCCACGATTCCTGACAAGAAATAACGTCATGAAAAATAATGAGATTTCAAAAACGTAACGTATTGTTGATAAACTCACCGTAATGGTTGTAATGTTTATTATAGTGTCTTGGGCGTACCTACAATAATTATTTAGTTAATATAGATAATCTTCATTACGGTAGTTAACAAAGAATGATTTTTCGAATTTGTCAGTCTCTCGAAAAATGGCAGCAAGAAAATTCAAAAATCTTGGGCTGCCGTGCGTTTCTATCTTTTCATTAATATTTAGTATATACTTATTCGCAATATTCTATAGACGATTTTATTGGCTTTGGGGTTGAACACGCTTACCGCCATCTTTTAAAATGGTGGCAAAAATATTCTGACGGGCAACGCCACATGTTGTTAGTAATTAATATAGAAGCGATATAATTCAAGATTTGAAGATGCAAATTCTACCTGTATTTAAAATATCGATCATTTCCCAGAAATTCCATTTCGTTCAGCGCCATTTTGGGGTTTACTTAAATCCTAGCATGTAACCGGAGTACCAAGCCTCGTCTATAATAGCAGGGATAGATTTAATTTTAGAAGTAGGAATGGAGAACTGAGTAATGTAGGCGCTCGTCAAAGTCCCGGGCCCCCTTTCACGGAACTGAGGGGTATGAAAGAAGAGTCGGGTCATAGAGAGACAGAGGTAAAAAGTAATTACGTATTTTTCGCCGTCCCCCTCAGCAACGTCATCGAAACGTAGTTTAAATGAGCCAATAAGATAATTTAAACTTTTCGTTACGTGTTGGAAGGCGGCGCTCTATACTGGGCGTCTGGGCTATGAGTCGGACTGAAGTAAATAATAACCGTTCTCCATTCCTACTCTAAAATTAAATCTATTCCTGATAATAGTTAATAGTTATAATTTTACAGAATTATAAGGCATTTTTGTACTTTCATTTTAGTACAGTTTCGGCATTGGGTATTTCTAGACTCGTACCTTCTAGTGTTTCTGGATGTGCGTCGATAACGCGACTTCAACCTTTTTGTTGTTAAACACTCTCCCGCGCATGATACTGTTGCTATGGTGATTGAAAACATAATAAACTAATTCGGAGAAATCGTGAAGCTTGACCCAAGTTAGATTCTGTGATTACATTTCTTCGTGGTTCAGAGAACACATGTGGTCAATAGTTTTGTATTTAAACCAAGATGAGTAGAGTTGGACTTGGAAGAAAAGTTTAACGAAGAGAACTTTTTCTATGAGAATATATACCCATACCAAGAAGCGATATCTGTTTACTAGGGAGAAGGTATAAGTTGCCTAAGCGTTTGCGCGCCATAGTCCGAGTCCCCCTTTCAAAATACAAATTTACTATAAAATAATAGTACCTTTAACACGTAAAATTGATTTCACCATTGATGTTAGAAAGCTCTTTTAACTACATTAAAGTCCCAAGTAATATATGATTATGAACCAAATAAGGGTTTATTTTACCAAAGAGAATACAAAGTGGAGCGGAAATTCAAGCCTTCGCCCGCGATTTTGAAAAAGGAGCCTTTCACTTACAGTAGAAACCAATGTGATAGATAGGCATGTTGTAAGGAAGAAAATGATGAGCAGAATATCGTGGTGTTTTTAGAAGCAAAGAAGTTCATATTGGTAGCACGATTGACTTAGGTGATGAAGGAAAAGTGGTCAGTAAAAATGTGGATAGGATTCAAGACCAAATTTGTGTGAACCGTGTACTCGGTTCAGAAATTCGGAATACGTTTGTTCCGATTTGCAAACTGCAAACACGATCATGGTCACTTCCAAACACACGGACAGACGGACAGAAAGGTCCGGTTTAATACCTCTCGGTGACGTAATCGTCTCTCGAAGAAGTAAAAATAATTACTACCAAAATATTGAGGGAATAAATTAAACCTTTATTGGCATTGGCAAACAATAACACAGAAAAATATAAAAGCTCTTTTATTATTGATTGATTTGACATATTTGACATTAACAATATTACAAAAACGTTTTTAGGTTTAACGAAAATTAAAGTTTTTGTTTGCGTTTATATCAAGGGTGAATCATAATGAAGCAATTAGAATACATTCTCACAATAAACCTAGTTTTTCACAACAACTATGGATCCTGCTGAATTAAAATGTTATTCCAAATTTATCAAAATAGCCCTTGAAGACACTTCACCTAGAGTTCGTTAAACACTAGACCCTTCTATTTATTATACTCTGTTTCATATTTTTAGCTACGCATCGTTGAGTAATAAACATACATTTAACAATATATCGGAGTAATAAACCCGCATTTAACAATATATCGGAGTAATAAAACAACATTTAACAATATATCGGAGTAATAAAAATACATTTAACAATATATCGGAGTAATAAAACAACATTTAACAATATATCGGAGTAATAAACATACATTTAACAATATATCGGTGTAATAAACATACATTTAACAACAAATCGGAGTAATAAAAATACATTTAACAATATATCGGAGTAATAAAAATACATTTAACAATATATCGGAGTAATAAACATACATTTAACAATATATCGGAGTAATAAACATACCTTTAACAATATATCGGAGTAATAAACATGCATTTAACTATATGTCGGAGTAATAAACATACATTTAGCTATATGTCGGAGTAATAAACATACATTTAACAATATATCGTTTGTAAACCTTTCAATTTACTTCTTGTTTTCATTTCTTGATACTTTTCTACACTATGCTACTAAATTGATTCAATTTTAATTTGAAGCAGAATTGCATGTAATTTCATCCTGCAATTGCCTTAATACAACTGGATTTATTTGTATATAAACAATCGTGTAAGTCGCTCCTATTCCCAGAAATGATAAAAACAATTTTCTAGTAATCAGGAACAAACCGGCAATTTTCACACCAAAGTCGACTCCCTGCAATTGAGACTTGACAAACATGTAGTCGTGCATTCGTCCCTTAGCCAGATAATCCTTCGACAATGTCAATAGTTTTTCGGATACTTCACTCATGGCTTCTGGTATTTTAGCAGCGCAAATCGTAATTAAACACGTCATCATTATATCTTGCAACAAATTGGGAACCCAAATCAAAGGCATAGCCAAGGCTGTGCCGTCGACATTATTGAGGTTTGTAATGTAAAAGATAAAACAGCTGAACGTGGAGTACAACGCCTCGCAGAACCATAAAGCTAAAAGGCTCTTCATTGCGTTATTTATCCGACGAATCTGACTAACCACGAATAGAAAGTGATCGTTAAATACATCCAATTGCCGAGGGTTCGAAGTATCTTCCAAAATCACAGATAAATGTTGCGCCAGTTCGGCCGTGTATAAAAATGCCAATAGAAGTGTTATCACAATGAAGAGTCGTAACGCGAGGAGACTCAGTATTTCCAATGAATAAAAAAGCAAAGCGCTAGTTGTCTCCATTAATGGCGTAATGTTCAGGTTTGAGTCGAGATATAGAGTAAGAACCCTCGTGAAATTTATTTTTGGATTGTGACCATTCGCTAATGCGGGCTCGAACGCGAGATGTATCGCTAAAACCACAACGTTGAACACTACAGCCACGATAGCACACAGCAAAATGTTATTGTTTATGCGGATCACCCCTTGGGTAGAAACATTATTGAGACGTGAAAAACCAAGAATAATTTCCCGAATTTCTTTGCGTTTGTACACGATGATGTATGTCGAAATCAAATAACCAATTATTGCGAGCATTTTTACATACAAGACGTGATGATTTTTGGGATGGTAATATAGATGGATTAACCTGACTACAAAAAAGTACTTCGAAATGAGCACCGATGACCAGAAATAAATACTGATAAATAATGGTGCGTTTGAACCAAGTACAGGTAAACGCGAAGATACGTAATCTTCCTTCGTTAAACTTTTAATTTTACTAGATGAAAATTTGCGAATTGATGCACCCATGACTAGAATTTCTTCGACGTGTGCTTGAGCAGAGTTTTGGTAAGCAAATACGAGTATGGTGAAAACGAAAATTGCTTTTATTATACAACATAAAATTTTACAACAAAAATATTGAGGGAATAAATTTAATCACCCGCTTTATGTACTTACAATAACACAGAAAATTCAAGAGTGATCTGTTTTGATTTGACTTGACACATTTCGTATTCATCAATAGTGCCATAAACCATGAGTTAATAATATGTTAGCTCCCTATAAGTTACTCAGGCTCCATAGGCGTAATGTATCCAGCGATTTCTTCTCATTTCGCCCGTGCGGGAAAAAAATCCGAATGTTGCGCGCTCTCTCGTGTCGAAAAACCAAATTCCGCTCGTACGGCTCCTCGACCTCGAGTCGTCGGCTGCTTTTTCACCAAGGGAGTGTTTTAGTCGTGAATGTTATGTTTTAACAATTTAACATTAAATCATGGCGTTTGTGTCAGTACTGAGACAAAAAAGTGCAGGAACTCAATGCAATTGGCCGATATTGATAAAGAATGCTAAAGATATGAGTTGTTATTGTGACTTGAAACCAGAGCTAAATCCACTGATCTCTTAACTGTTTTCTTAACCGAGGCTACTGAGCGAAATATTCGGCTGCTTAAATAGCTCCGATATCATTGGCTAGCTTCCACTACACGCGCTTCCGGGAAAAACCGGAAAGAAGAGTAGATAAGATTTTCGTTCACGTGGCGGCCGTAGAGCGTCGCATATAATTAGGAAGCCGGCGGCGAGGGAGAAAACGCTGGAGTATAAAAATGAATTGCCTGAGTAACTTATAGGTAGCTAAAATATTATTAACTCATGCATAAACTTATAATCTAAAGCTAAGTATCTATTATTTCTATGGGAACTAGTCTGTACCCCTCCCATCTTTTGAACAAGGCTTAGCGAAATCGACGAATTTTTAAATTATCAGCTAAATCCTACCTTTAAACAATGTTTTATTAAACTACTGTATAATAAAGGTTTACTTACGAAAACTATTTAAATCAAACTTAATTTCGCATCATTAATTTCATAAAGCTTAAAATCACCTTTAAAGCGAGGGAATTGCCCTAACAATTTGACTAGGTAGAGTAGTTCTGTCCGCGGTAAAACGGCGTCAGTCCAGGAGTGGTTTTCTACACGGTGCAAAATGTCGTTAGTGCAACAGTATTATATTCAGGGTAAAAGGTCGTAAGTCAGAGTATGTATTTAAAAGTATAAAAATGTATACTTTAACTTAATTGTTGTTAATGAAACCATGAAATGGCACTAACCTGAAGATGTACCTTTCTTTTAGGATCGTTCCCAAATGTATCGAAGGAGTAGTCTTCTGTATAAGCGTTTCGATTTGTCAATCACTTTGAAAATAATTTCTATGTTATCTCTATGGGAAAATTTATTCATTTTCAACAGAAAGTGGGATTTTCAACTTTATTTACTAATTTGTTTTCTAAATAAATAACACAAAAAAACTTACAACGAATCAAAAAACCATCCTAATACATTAAAGGTAGTATGAAGCCTTATCTAAGGAAGCTACGAGAATGGATTGTTAGTGAACGCAATTAGTTAAAAGCCACTATGAAATAATTTAATTTTAACGAGCCCGGTAATTGTAACTGGTCTAAGGTTTCGAAACTGCGTATATTCGCACTCTACGTTCATGACTTCTAATATATTCGCTGATAAGGGTCCATCACAGGCGGAGAATATGAAATAAAACAGTTTTAATTTGCATACAAAATGTACTGCAACATTTTAACCACATAGTTTATTTGCTTCTACAATAAAATACAATACATGAATCACGGAGGTACAGAACGAAAGCAAAAACAAAACTTCCAAATGTACCACCTAAAATACGCTATTTAAAACTTGCTATAATTATTATAATATAATTATAGAGGGACAAAAATAATCAAAAAATTGATTCACTTTTAATTTGAAGAAGAATTGCATGTAATTTCACCCTGCAATTTCTTTAACACAACTGGATTTATTTGTATATAAACAATCGTGTAAGTCGCTCCTATTCCCAAAAATGATAAAAACAATCTTCTAGTAATCAGGAACAAACCGGCAATTTTCACCCCAAAGTCGACTCCCTGCAATTGAGACTTGATAAACATGTAATCCCGCATTCTTCCCCTAGCCAAAAAGTCCTTCGACAATGTCAACAGTTTTTCGGATACTTCACTCATGGCTTCTGGTATTTTAGCTGCGCAAATCGTAATTAAACAAGTCATCAATATATCTTGAAACCAATTGGGAACCCAAATAAAAGATAAAGTCAAGGCTGCGGCGTCGACATTATTGAGGTTTGTAATGTAAAAAATTAGACAGCTGAACGTGGAGTACAACGCCTCGCAAAACCATAAAGCTAGAAGTCCCTTCATGGCGTTATTTATCCGACGAATCTGATTAACCACAAATAGAAAGTGATTGTTAAATACGTTCAATTGCCGAGGGTTCGAAGTATCTTGCAAAATCACCGATAAACATTGCACCATTTTTGCCGTGTATAAAAACGCCAACAAAAGTGTTATCACAATGAAGAGTCGTAACGCGAGGAGACTCAGTATTTCCAATGAATAAAAAAGCAAAGCGCTAGTTCTTTCCATTAATGGCGTAACGTTCAGGTTTGAGTCGAGATTTAGAGTAAGAGCACTCGTGAAATTCATTTTTGGATTATGACCATTCGCTAATGCGGGCTCGAACGCCAGATGTACGGATAAAACTACAATGTTGAACACTACAGCCAAGATAGCACACCGCATTACATTATTATTTACGCAGATTGACAATTGGGTAGAAATGTAATTGAAACGTGAAAAACCGAGAATAATTTTCCGAATTTCTTTGCGTTTGTACACGATGATGTACGTCGAAATCAAATAACCAATTATTGCGAGCATTTTAACATATAAGACGTGATGGTATTTGGGATTGTAATATAGATAGAATAACCTCACCACCAAAAAGTACTTCGAAATGAACACCGATGACCAGAAATAAATATTGATAAATAATGGGGTGTTTGAACCAAGTACGGGTAGACGCGAAGTTACGTAATCTTCATTGGTTAAACGTTTAATTTTACTTGATGAAAATTTGCGAATTGATGCACCCATGACTAGAATTTCGTCGTGTGTTCAGTTTGAGCAGAGTTTTGATAAGCGAATACGAGTATGGTGAAAACGAAAAATACATTTATAATACAGCAAATTGTTTACAACAAAAATATTGAGGGAATAAATTTAATCATCCGCTTTGTGTACTTACAATAACATAGAAAATTCAAGATTGGTTTGTTATAATTTGACTTGACACACTTCGTGTTTATCGATAGTACCATGTGTCTCCATCAAGTGTGACAAACTTAATTTTATTTTCTAGTTTGACGAAAAAAAACACTTGTCCAATTCAGTTTTCACTAGACGAAATTAAACTGGCCAAACTTCATACTTAATATACTGAAAAAGGTTTATCCTGTCTTTATATAAAAACAATACAAGAATCACTGAAGGTATAGATAAAAGGCAAACAACAAGAGATAATTTTTTACACTTTAAGAAAAGTTTGTCTGACTTTCTGTATTCTTTAGACTTGCACTTTCTTCTATTTGATCAAGTTCGATAGGGTGTCGATGTAATTGTATCTTTCCTTCATGAACTCCGTCCGCAAGAAGCAACTCAAGAAAAACAGAATGAAAGTCACTCCGATCAGCAATGACGAAGCGAGATTATTATATTTTACTATACTAACGTTTCATATTCTTAGCTACGAATAGTTAAAAATAAACATGCATATTATTTTGTTGTTTCTCTACATTATGCCATTTACTTTATTCACATTTAATTTGAAGAAGAATTGCATGCAATTTCACCCTGCAATTTCCTTAATACATTTGGATCAAGTTGAATATAAACAATCGTGTAAGTCGCTCCTATTCCAATAAACGACAAAAACAATTTTCTAGTAATCAGGAACAACCCTGCAATTTTAACACCAAATCCCTCCCCTTGCAATTGCGACTTGATAAACATGTAATCCCGCATTCTACCTTTAGCCAAAAAATCCTTCGATAATTGCAACAATTTTTCGTATACTTCACTCATGGCTTCGGGTATTTTAGCAGCGCATATTGTAACAAAACACGTGATCATTATTTCCTGCAACATATGGGGAAAGTAAGACAAAGATGAAGATAGTTTTGGGCTCGTCAAAATGTAAAACATTAGACCGCTAAACGTAGCATACAACGCCTCGCAGAACCATAAAGCTAGAAGTCTCTTCAATACTTTATTTATCCGATTTATTTGATTAATTACGAATAGAAAATGATCGTTAAATACATCCAATTGCCGAGGGTTAGAAGTATCTTCCAAGATAACCGATAAATATTGTGCCAGTTCGGCTGTGTATAAAATTATTAACAAAAGTGGTATTAACAAAAATAATCGTAACGAGAGAAGACTCATCAATTCCGAAGAAATGTAGAACAAAGCGCAAATTCTTTCCTTCATTGGCTAGTGCTTTAAACCGAACACAGTTATCTGATTTGTGATCCGAACAGATCAAATAGGTTTGCTTGACTTCAGCTATCAGTTAAACAGTTGAGGGCTATTTTCTGTTCAGATCAGATGCCTTTTTCAGATACACATTCGGATCACATCATATCTGAGATAAAAACGAGATTGTAGACATTTGAAACAGATATCTGTGGCATCGGTCGTAGTTTCGGATTAATGCCTTTTAAGAATTTATCCGCTTCAAATGTATTCATAACGCATATACTTAAAGAAATCCAGAAAATTGTATTGGATGTCGAGGGAAACAGTTCAGTTTATTTTCCCAAACAATTGAATTGGTACTAGTAGAGATGTGAGTCGGTAATTTACCGTCCGTAAATTACCAAAGTCCCGTAATTTTATAATGGTAAGAATTATCAAATATTTTTGTGCTTTGGGAGTGAAACCAAGTGTACTAGCCTTCATAGACTAAAACAATGTCCCTTCTTACTTCGGAGTCCCGTTTTCCTCTATACCCCTTTCTTTCATGCGGCTGTTCTAGCTTAAAATAGTGGTTAACACATCCTCATATTGTTAGTCACTTGAGTAATGTTTACATGAAATCCGGACCAAGTAGTCACACGCACATGCTAGTGCTCTTTTATTGGGGGGGGGGCTAAAAGTTCATTTTATACTTAAATGATCAACTATTACTGTATTTACTTCCAAATGGACTCGCCAGGCGCCAACCAGCACTAAAAAACGTTAGCTAAAGATCGGATTATAAAGACCACGGCTGTCGACTTGATAACAAAAGCCGCAAAATCATGTAAAGAACCTTATATAGTGCTCAGAATTCAACGTTTTTTAAATTCAATTTACTGTAAGCACGTAAAATATAAATTACCAAATTTAGTGATGAACTGTAATTTTGGTTTTCCCAAAATTAGAATCAGTACTTTACGGCGTAAATTACCGTTTTTAAAACATACGTTAATTTCACATCACTAGGTACGAGGTAAGACTTGTCCCTAGAAGCGGGCAATTATTTGTGTGGCACCAATTTATTGAAAATCAAAACACTGTTTGCGATTGTAATTTATTCCACCTATTTAATAAAGAGAGGGGGGCTATGATTTATCAAAACACAGTGACTAGTCTTGACCAGGGATCCGTGTAATTTTATTAGCAGGAATGAAGAACGGTTAGTATTTACTTCAGTCCGACTCATAGCCCAGTATAGATCCAATCCCTTCAACTCGTAACAAAAATCTTAAATTATCTAACTGGCTCACTTAAACTATATTTTGATGACGTTGCTGACGGAGACGGCCAAAAATACATCTTTGCTTTTAACCTCCGTCGCAATGACCAGCCTCTTCTTTCATACCCCCCGTCTCGAGGAAGGAAGGGTGTCGTGGACTTTGACGCGCGCAAAAAGTACCCTGTTCTCTATTCCTGCTTCTAAAATTTCATGAATCTCTGTATCTCTGTCTTGAATAAATAATTGAAGGTTTTCATGTGTACTGGAATGGTTGTATATATATTCAGTGTATAAAGTTAAACACGGATATCTGTAAAATTATAAAGATATCTGAACAGATATAAGATTAGAAATCGTTCAGATAGCGCTAGGTCGGATGAAAATTATCACTTTATCGGATCAGATTTAATAACTGAAAGCAAATATGACGTTAAATGAACTGTTGACGATTTTGCGGGAAAGATATCGCAATCAGATGTCATAAAAGAAGAAACAGTTCAAAATTTTAAGCACTAGGCGTAACGTCCTGGTTTAAATCTAATTCGAGAGTAAGAAAATTAGTGTAATTTAAATTTGGATCGTGGCCTTTCACTATAGCGGGTTTCAACGCGCAATAAAGGGCGAAAACGAATACGTTGAAAACCACCACCAAGATGGCGTGACGCTTCATGGCTTTATTTATGCGGGTCACTGCTTGGGGTGAAACATTATTGATACGTAAAAGACCATCTCGATAGATGTTCCGAATTTCTTGGCGTTTGTAGATGATGGTGTATGTTGAAATCAAATACGTTATCATTGTGATAAATTTACCGTTTAAGACGTGTAGATGTTGGGGATGGTTGTATTCACTGACTATCTTCACCACGAGAAGGTATTTCAAAATGAATACCGAATACCAGAAATAAATTTTCAAAATTAACGGTGTGTTTGAACCAATTACGGGTAGACGCGTTGATACGTAATCTTCCGTCTCGAAACTTTTGATTTCACTTGTCGAAGATTTTCGAAATGATCCACCCATGATGAAGAAAATTTTTTCTTATGGTTAGAGTGTTTTTTCTGCAGAGTTGAACTGTGAATGGCAAACAAACGAGGTCTTTTCGATAAAACTAGAAGTGTCCGAATGTTTTGGTAAGCAAATACGAACTTAGAAATAGAGTGAAGTATTTACGTAACACAACATCTTTAACTGCAATATATTGTGGGAATCAATTTAGCCACACCCTTTATGTACTTACAAAAACAAATAAACACTTAAGAACTGATGTGTTATTATTTGACATATTTGGCATTTATCAATAATAACGTTTTCATGCATAACGAAAATTAAAGGTTTCTTGATATGACAAATATTTTTGTCATGTTTTATATCAAGGGAAAATCATAATTGGGTATTTATCATGTCTGTTGACAATAAAACCTATTTCGTCACAAAAATAATGGACCCTGACTAATCAAAATATATCATCTTTTTCTAAATGAAAACTAATTGGAACATTGTAATAAAATTGGAAAACGATTGTCGTTTTGAAAATAACATTAATTTACCAACATTTAAATATCTATAGCACAAACCTTTTTAAAGTGGTAAAAAGGCCTAACTTAGTTAATGAAAATATTATTATAGAATTAGAAAACTATTTCATTTTTGAAAGTAAGCAATTTGAATATTTTTCAATTTCGTAACTACTAATAGAAGAATTAAGGGCTTCTTGAATAAAGTATAATATTTATAAAAATACAACAGATTTTATTTTCAAATAAAAAATGCAAGAAAAATTTAACCACATCCTTTAATTGCTTACAATTACAAACAATTCATGAAGAATCTTTAAAGTACAGAACAAAAGAAAAAACTGAACATAAATTATGTTTGTCTGCACCTCTATAAGTATCAGTGTGCTTTGGCCAACGACATTAAAAATGGGCTATACGTATTATATTTATAAGCTAGAAAGACAAAAAAATGCTTTTTCAACTCTTGGCCTAACTTAGCCTGGAGTTAGCTGGGCACTAAACCATTCTGTTTATTCAACTAACGTTTCACTTTCTTCGCTACGAATCGTTAGGTAATAAACACGCATATACTTTTCGTGTTACTTTTCTACATTACGTCACTAAATTGATTCACTTTTAATTTGAAGAAGAATTGCATGCATTGTCACCCTGCAATTTCCTTAATACATGTGGATCAAGTTGAATATAAACAATCGTGTAAGTCGCTCCTATTCCCAAAAACGACAAAAACAACCTTTTAGTAATCAAAAATAAACCTGCAATTGACACGCCAAAACATTCTCCTTGCAATTGCGACTTGATAAACATGTAATCCTGCAGTCTTCCCCTAGCCAAAAAATCCTTCGATAATTCTAACAGTTTTTCGGTAATTTCCTTCATGGTTTCCGGTATTTTAGCAGCGCAAATCGTAATTAAACACGTGATCAATATGTCTTGCAACATATAAGGAACCCAACCTAAGTATAAAAATATTTTTTCGTTGGCATTACCGTTGGTTAGAATGCAATAAATTAGACAGCTGAACGTCGAATACAAAGATCCGCAGAACCATAACGCTAGAGGTCTCTCCACTACGTTATTTATTCGACGAATTTGATTCACCACAAATAGAAATTGATCGTTAAAAACGTTCAATTGCCGAGGGTTCGAAGTGTCTTCTAAAATCACCGATAAATGTTGTGCCAGTACGGCCGTGTATGAAAAGGCCAGCCAAAGTGTTATCACCAAGAATAGTCTCACCGGGAAAAGACTCACAACTTCCGAAGAAATGTAGAACACAGCGCAAGCTGTTTCAATAAATGGCGTATTGTTTTCATTTGAAACTAATCTGAGAGTCAGAAGATTTTTGAAATTCACTACTGAGTGCTTGCTATCGTCTATTGCGGGCTCAACCGATATCTGAAGGACTAAAAGTAAGACGTTGAACACCGTAGCCAGGATGACGTGCCATTTCACGGCTTTGTTTATGCTGGTCACCACTTGGGGAGAGGTACTATTGAGACCAGAAAAACCTCGAAAGATTTCTCGAATTTGTTTGCGTTTGTATACGAAGGCGTATGTCGAAACCAAGGACGCAATATTTGAAATCATTTTACCAGTCATGAAGTGAAGATATTGTGGATAGTAATATATGTTTACTATTCTTACAACGAATAAGTACTTTAACATTATCACTGAACACCAGAAATAAATGTTGACAAATAATGGTGTGTTTGAACCAAATACGGGTAGACGAGAAGAAACGTAATCTTCTTTGGTTAAACTTTTAATTTTAATCCTTGGAGATTTGCGAATTGATGCACCCATGTTGATGAAAGATTTTTCGCAAGATTACGTCTTTTCCGAAGGTGTGAACTCTTGAGTTTTTGCAAGCAAATACGACGGTTTAAAAAAGAAAGAGTCTTATTCATACAACAGAAAATGTTTACAAAAAATATTATGACATAAATTTGACCACACCCTTTATGGGTTTACAATAACAAAGAAAAAGACAAACGGTTTTTATTTGTATTGACACATTTGGCATTTATCAATATTAAAAGATCATGGGGTTTTTAAATTAAGGTAAACACCGTATACATTTTTTCTTGGTATTTCAATGGTAAATAAGAAAGGTACGTTAATGCTAAATTGTCGCATGAAGAGCTATTTCGCCGCTTATATCTTTATATTTAGACAATTTTTTTGCCTCGCTATTTCACTGCAATACAGTAAATTATATTATACAGTAAATAAATATTATCGCTTTTGCCACCAGTTAACACAAAATACAAAAAAACCCCAAGCACTATATTGCTCTCGTGATTGAATCCAATTCTATTCTAGGGACTCGGAAGGAGGACGGCATAAAAGGCGGTAGGAAATTTGGGATACGGGTATAACCTGGCACCAGTGAGCACGTATAAGAGAAGTCACGCTTATATTATTCAAGCCATTAACACTTTTGATAGGCATTGATTTGAAGTACAAATTAATATTCATGGTGTAAATTTTTGGGGAACAAAATTTCTTTTCCATCAATTAATTCGAAGTGATAGTAATATAGAGGTTTTCTTTTTCATCAAACACTGTGTGAGATTGAACATTTATGTGTTAGTTTCTTCGAATTACACTAGAACACATTGATATTACGTAAATGAGATTTTTAATGTTCTTGGGCAAGCAAATTTGTTTTAGAATAATATCGCTAATATGGTAAATTGAATTACATTTACCAAGTTAGAACTACGTAATCTACTAGGATCACCATAAATTAAAAATGTACCGTCCCCGTATTTTCAGTTTGTAGAACAGTTGCATGCAATTTCACCCTGCAATTTCCTTAATACATTTGGATCAAGTTGAATATAAACAATGGCATAAGTCGCTCCTATTCCAATAAACGACAAAAACAATTTTCTAGTAACCAAGAACAACCCGGCAATTTTCACGCCGAAATCGTCCCCTTGCAATTGCGACTTGATAAACATGTAATCCCGCATTCTTCCCCTAGCCAAAAAATCCTTCGACAATGCCAACAATTTTACTGAAACTCCATTCATGGTTTCCGGTATTTTAGCAGCGCATATTGTAATTAAACATGTGGTCATTATCTGCACCATATTTGGAATCCAAGTCAGGGTTGGCCTCTTCACAATGTAAAAAATTAGACTGCTAAACGTGGAATACAACGTCACGCAGAACCATAGCGTTAGAAGTTTCTCCATCGCTTCATTTACCCGACGAATGTGGTTAACCACAAATAGAAAATGGTCGTTAAATACTTCCAATTGTCGAGGGTTAGAAGCAAAGAGGAGGGAAGAAGTATCTTCCAGAATCCAGAGCTGTGCTAATTAATTAGTTAGCTAATTGAATTTCTAATTAATTAGCCAAACTTACTAATTGAAAATGGTAATTGTATTTTAATTACCTTAGTGCTAATTGAGAAGTAATTCTAATTAATTAGTATGAATCGGAAAGGTAATTATCTAATTAAAATTTAATTAGATTTAGGATTAACTAATTAGCTAATTGAATTTCCAATTAATCTTTTACGCCAATTTGTTGTAAAAAAATCGAGGAATTAACTCTTGATTCATCTATTTGAATATGAAAAAGCCTTATTATATCGATGAGGAAACCTTAGTACTACTCTAAATTTTTCAGCTCCTCAAACATGAGAGAATACTAGTACTAGTAGAAAATTTCGTAGTTCGCAACTGCCCCATTTCGAAATTTCGACTGTTTTACCTACTCGAATTAACAGCAGTGCGCATGTTTTTACTACTCAGGGGTCCATTATAGGAACTGTGGGAAGAAAATGAAGAAATGAGACAAATTTTAACATGACGGAAGGCTCGAGGCTTGTCTCATTTTTCGAGAATAATTCATGGCTTCCGTACCCGTTTTTCAATGACATTAAAACATTAAACTTTGCATTACCAAAGTACTAAATCCATGGGCACTTTTAAACTTTTATGTTCACTTATGGTCTCTTTTTTGGTATGGTCCCATTTCTCCCAATTCTGTGTTTCCCAAAATACATTTTTATCCCAAACTTTCCGATTCCCAGTTCTCCCAATCTTATATTTCCCAATAGGAATTTTTATCCCAAACTATTCAATTCTCATTTCTCCCAATCGAATGGTTTGGTCTAATATTTTATGCTGCAAAGGGTTGCTTTCAAAACGACTTTGATTATTTTTAATGCGAATAGGTTAGGTTAGGTTAGGTTAGGTTAGTTTAGTTTAGTTTAGTTTAGTTTAGTTTAGGTTAGGTTAGGTTTGGTTAGGTTAGGTTAGGTTAGGTTAGGTTAAATAATTTTCCTACCAATTAATGTGAAGTGTTATTCCAAATGTATTATATTTTTCTGCTAGATCCACGAGAAAGTTCGTGTTTTATAAATCATTTAACTATGGTACGCCTTTTCCAAAATATTGATGTTTAGCTTCATTGACTTCTCAAATAATATGCCTTTTCCAAAACATTACTGTTGTGTTATGTTAGGTTAGGTTTGGTTAATAATATTTTATAAATCATTTAGCTATGGTACGCCTTTTCTAAAATATTGATGTTTAGCTTCATTGACTTCTCAAATAATATGCCTTTTCTAAAACATTACTGTTATGATAGGTTAGGTTTGGTTTGGTTAAGTTAGGTTAGTAATATTTTATAAAGCATTTAACAATGTTACGCCTTTTCCAAAATATTGACGTTTAGCTTCATTGACTTCTCAAATAATAAGCCTTTTCCAAAACATTACTGTTATGTTATGTAAGGTTAGGTTTGGTTTGGTTAGGAGGACGTCTCTTCCTCTTTGGAGCGGTTATACACTTCAAGTAAGTGTATCCCTTAAGAAATGAAAAATAAATTAGTAAAACCATCAAATTCTACTCTATTTGAGTCTTTTTGGGTGTGCAATATTGGGTTAATTGGAATAGGAGAACTGGGATTTGGGTTGAATGATGTTTGGGTAAATGGGAATTGGGTGTTTTAAATTGGGTGAAATGGGGAGTAACCTGTTCGACCACCAAACAGAAAATACAAGATTCAGGAGGAAAGAATAAAAAAACTAAAAAGGGAACTGGATGCGGGGAGAAAAACTCCATTTGAATATCTAGAAATCATAAAATGGAAATTCAAACTAAACTGAATATGTAAAACATATCATTGTTAATAAAACAAAAAAAATCTCTTGAATTTATTAACATTTGTTTTATGCTGAATTGGGAGAAAAGAAATTGGGGGAAAAGACAAAGTGTTGGGTCAAATGGGATTGGGAGATATGGGAATTGGGAGAAACGGTTTGGGTTAAATGGGAGTAAATCCTCTTTTTTACCTCAATTAGACAAGTAATTAATTAGAAATTAGTAATTCTAATTAATTAGTCTGATAAATAAATGCCTAATTTCTAATTGAATTGAATTAGTTTCTATGTCTAATTGCTAATTGGCTAATTAATTAGTTCATAAATATTTCCCTAATTGCAAATTCTAATTCAATTAGTTGTCAGCTAATTAGCACAGCAAGTAGTTTCCATCAATGGCGTAATGTTTTGTTTTAAATCAAATTCGAGAGTTACAACAGTAGTGAAGTTTACATAGGAATTGTGGCCTTCAGTTATAGCGGACTCCGTTACCAAAAAAAGTGCCAAAATTAAGACGTTGAAAACCACTAACATGATGGCGTACCGTTTGATGACTCTATTTACGCGGGTCACCACCACGTGGGGTGAAACATTACTGAGGCGTAAAAGACCGTCTTGAAAAATCTTCCTTATTTCTTGGCGTTTGTACACCAAAGTGTATATCAAGATCAAGTGTACGATTAAACTGGCAAGTTTACCATTAAAGGCTTGATAACGTTTGGGATGGTAATATATATAGACTATCTTCATCACTAACAAGTACTTCAAAATGAACACCGATGATCAAAAATAAATATTGATAAATAACGGTGTTTTTGAACCAATTACTGGTAGACGCGAAGTTAAGTCAAATTCCGTAGTTAAGGTCTTAATTTCACTCGTTGAAGATTTGCAAATTGATGCACCCATGGTTACTAAGATATCTTCGAGTGCTTTGAACTTTGTTTCCGAAGGGTTTAACTGTAAATGGCCAATAACTTGTGCCTTTTCATAAGACAAGGAATAGCCCCGAGTTTTGATAAGTATAAAGATGAGATGAAGAGTGATAGAAAACATTTCCATATAACAACAGTTGAAGGAAATCGATTACATAAAAACAATTTGAAATAAACATAACCACACCCTTTGCGTGCTTACAATAACACATAATACATTAAAAGCTGATCTGTTTTTGACTTGACATGTTTGAAATTCTCATCAATACTCCAAAATAACGAGCTTTTTTAAATAAAGGGACACTCCGGGCAAGAATTTATTTTTTAATCGAAAAAGCATGTTTTTTAATCGAAAGAGCGTGTTTTTTAATCGAAAGAGCTTGTTTTTTTAATCGAAAGAGCTTGTTTTTTTAATCGAAAGAGCTTGTTTTTTTTAATCGAAAGAGCTTGTTTTTTTAATCGAAAGAGCTTGTTTTTTAATCGAAAGAGCTTGTTTTTTAATCGAAAGAGCTTGTTTTTTTTAATCGAAAGAGCTTGTTTTTAATCGAAAGAGCTTGTTTTTTAATCGAAAGAGCTTGTTTTTTTAATCTAAAGAGCTTGTTTTTTAATCTAAAGAGCTTGTTTTTTAATCGAAAGAGAATATTTTTTAATCGAAAGAGAATGTTTTTTTAATCGAAAGAGCGTGCAAAAATCATGGATATGTATAAATATTTGTATGTATTTTGGATTCCCAACTAAGCCAAAAAGCTTCCCACTGAATATGAAGTACACTTGCGCCTCTTAATTGAGTCGCAAGTAGCTAGGTCACATGAGGAAAATAAAGTATAGTTCTCCGGAGAATCCTTAGTGGTGAGTTTGAAATTTTAAGTTAGCAGTGGATATTTTTGGGTCACGCGACAGATGGGAGTGCTTTCTCGAGGGGAAAACTAACACTTTTATTTTCTTTGTTGCTGAAATTGTTTCCAAAGAGCCCTGGTCAACTACTTGTAATCAACTAATAACAAACACCTCTGAAAATGCCGACCAATTAACGATTGATCCCGTGTACCGGTGCGCTCTTGAAAGGCATGACGTCGTTACTTCCGACTAATTTCATTGACTGTAACCCCGGCGTAATACCTAAAACGTCGGATAAAATATAACACAAGTTACACCCGGCCGAAAGAATTGCCACAAAAATTTCAGTCAAACCCTTTTCTGCATGGGTTTCCGGCATATTTACGACCGAGTGGGAAACTAGCTCTACAAAAATGTTGTCATGCAACGTCTAATCTCTTTTCTGCTAAATGAAAGTAGCATAGAAAAGTTCTTCAATGCTCCTTTACCAAAACAAGAATATTTTTGATGAGATTTTTACGTTGGGGTATTCCCATGCACCCTTTCCAGCGATATGTATGTCCTCTACTACCGGAAATTGATGCACATTTAGGTAATATTGAGAATGTATACACTACAGGTTTTAAACTCAATTTAGACAGAGGGAAAACCATGATAGAGAGAGGCAACGTTTTTAAAAACTTATCCCTCAACTTGGAGTTATTAAACGCAGGAGGTTTTGTATTTCTTCCCAAGCCATTTCAAAAACTGCAACGGAGCAAACAAACTTGAAAATCGTCTGTTTACTGACGATAGCTACTATCGTAATTGGCTTAGGATTAATTCCTTAACGTATGTTAATTTCTATTCCATTTGAAGCCATTTGCATCGAGTTCGTCAAGCGTCTGACGGAGTCTTACGAAGTTACGACTTCAGTATAAACCTTTTTCTTGTTAACACTGGGGAGCCGGCATTATATCTATCTGGCAGCACTGTTTTTTTTTTGGAAATGATTGGTATTACCTCACACGATAAATACGCTCGGGCTGCTAGATGATCCAACTTTTGATTGGCTAGTAGAGCCTAACCATTGCCAACCCCGAAATATCTGACTTTTCTCTGACATGTCACACTCATTTTCAAAGTCTATGGCTTTTCTCTGATATGTCACACTCATTTTCAAAATCTGACTCTTCAATGACATGTCACAGTCAAAATCTCTGACTTTTCCCTGATATTTCAAACCCCATTCTCGAATCCTTGATTTTTCCCTGATATTTCAAACTCCTTTCTTGAATCCCTGACTTTTCCCTGACATTTAACACTCTTTTCCCAAATTCCAAACTCTCCAAAACTCACCTTTACTGTGGAAACTTATGTTCTTTTATTTATCCAAATGTAAGGTAGATGTCGCGACGGGGTCATTTTATAAAACGGAGGCTTACGTTTCTAAATGTGCAAACTACTGACTTAATTCCTCGAAGATTAGAAGAACCGAGGGATTCAAAGAGAGTGAGAGAGAGTCACGGGTGTTGCTGGGTTAGCCGAACACAAGGGGAAGGGACGAGATGGTTTTGGTATATATATATATATGATGGGATAGGCGTTTTTGAAAAATTGTTTCCATTTGGCGCGATTTCAATGGTAGAATGAACATGGAACGAAAAATGCGCCATTTCTTAGAAATAGAGGAAAAAACTAGTTATGTGTGTGTTTGATGGAGGTTCGTGCCATTTATTTTTCGTGTTTGCCATATATAGAAGGATGGGTTTCCATTTGAAGGAACTCTATTTTGGGGTCGTGTTTACAGATTTTTCTGTAGTTTTTCCCGTTTCCTTAATTCTTTTATTAAGGTGATTTTTCAATTTTTGTAATTATTCTTAATTTTCACTTTCTTTCACTCCCATTTCTCTGATTGGAATTTGGTCAGTCTTGTTTGGACTTCACATATCCAATCGACTAGAAACTTTGCACTATGACTAAACCATGTTACCATGTCTTCAATTTGATGGTAGAGTAAAAAAACCTACAATAACAGGATCTCGTTAGAGAGTATTACTTCTTTGTACCTTTTTGCGCAATCCCAGGGTCGCAAAGAGAGGGGGGCTATTCGGTCAGTTTTACCGAGGCCCGTACCTTCTAAGGGTCCATGCCACCTGTAGGGCTGTTTTTGAACGGGCTCCCGATTTCGGTTATTTTCCCCACGGCCCGCAAATTCTCTCAACGGTCCTGCGTAAGTCCTGACTTATTCATCAACGCCCAGCTCAAACTGTCTTACCCTTAGAAAGCTGAAATTTCTGGAATGCTACTTCTATTATGCATAAACTGTGAAAACGTTTCATAATTCGGGACAATTTTTAAATAAAATTATTCTTAAACCCCTAAACGTTAGGAAGATGTCTAACACTTGAACCTCTTTGACCGGTAGGTCCGGTTTTGACAAGGCTTCAAGAAACCTTATCCAAAACTTAGAACAGAATAATTTAAGGGTGATGTGTGAAACCTTTCCTGCTTTTGATATCAGGAATCTTTGTTACTAGTTTACCAATAGATCATTTCCAAAATTCGGGAGAGTTTGGTGTTTGCATGACCACTTTCATTTCTTAATACGGAACATATATCGGTGTGTGGATTATCCAAAGACGTTAGATATTTCTTTTTAGAACAAGAAGGACTTTGGTGAACTAGTAATGGTCTTTAGATCCACATAACCACATATCAAGAAGGCCATACTTCGACCAACACATCAACTTCGAGCCGACTGTGTCGGTACTGTTTTTGAAACATCGACGTTGATCCGACTATGTGACGTTTTGAAAACTGAACGTCGACTAGACTGTGTCTGTTCAGTTTTCGAAACATCACATAGTCGGATCGACATCGACCGCACTCTATGGGTTCAGTTTTAGAAACGTCACATAGTCGAACCGACGTCGACCAGACTGTGTCGGTTCAGTTTTAGAAACGTCACACAGTGGGACCAACGTCGACCTCATTGGTTCAGTTTTCGAAACATCACTTGGGTAACTGCAACCAGCCAAGTTAAATAACTGAAGTTCGCAGACTCCCATTAGGGTGTTCTTGGCGACTGAACTTCACGTTTTTGTTTTTTCGGTTACTATACGACGTTCGGACCCATCGTGGCGTAAGAATCATATTCATTTCCTGAATGATATATATTTTTGATGGCTAGTTTGAACCTCTACCACTAACATCCGTTTGGTGTGGGCGAGAAATAAAATGCATTATATTCTGTTATGGGTCCCTCAAATGGGAGAGCTCTGCACTTTAAATTTGATTGACGCATCTAGAGTTACTTAAAAACCACCGGATTATTCCGAATTGGTAAATGGGGGCGCCATAGTGTCTATTTTTCACTTTTCTTCTGCGAGAAGTCTCCACCTCTACTTTTCTTACATTTTATCCTGAATGAAAGGAAAGTAGATGAACAAGAAATATGCCAAGAAAAAGAGCTTCTAGCTTTAAACCACGGTTCGAATTAAAAAAAAACAGTCCTAAAAAACCCAGGGTTTTATTGGGTTTTACACACCATAAAAACCCATCACCAAGTCTTCGTTTTTGATGAATTTCAATCCTAGAATAATTTCAATCTGAAGATAGTTTAAGATATTAGTTGTTTCAACTTCAAAAATACTATTTAATAATATTATTTTTCAAGAGACATTTTAAGACTTTTTTTATTAAGCAGTTACTTTCGAATGACAATTTCTACTATACACGCAACTGCTAAAGGTAAAAAACCCCATAAAACCCCATAAAACCCAATAAAACCCAGTGGGCTAACCCTTCTTTGAACAAAAGCAAGCAGAAACAACAGAGAGAGTCTCCATACGTGCAATGCAAACCATCTGTGTGCCCAGTAGGATATTTACAACATGTTTCACTTTACTTAATCGTCTTTGGTCGACCATTCCATTAATTTCTTGCAGCGAAACCAACACACAGGCGGGAAGTCGCCCTCTTATGTTATTTCCCTCAAACCTTGAAGAGGCAACGTCAGAAATAGCGGGAGACGACTCGCTCTGCCTCTAGCGGTGGTTTAAGGGAAATAACTCAAGGTGGCCACTCCTAGGACTGTTCACGAGCCGAGCTGAGCGAGCTTTTTAAAAGCTCGGCTCGGCTCGAGTCAAAAAAACGGCGGCTCGGCTCGACTCGAGCCGAGCTGGGTCTTGGCTCGGCTCTAGCTCGGCTCGGCTCGAAAATGATCGAGCCGAGCCGAGCTGGCTCGATTAATATACACATGTTTAAAAAAATTGCTACTATCAACGTCAAACTTGAGAACGACTATAAATGCCATCTCATGTTTAGTAATGTAGTGGTTCAGTAAAATCCACTCGGTAAAATATGCTCAAGGTTAGAGACGATAGATTTTTCCCACGCTTTGTTTTATGTAAAAATACATCGGAAAGCTATTGGAGGAGAGAATAAAGACAAAAAAGAAAGCACTATATTAGTGACCAAGCTCGCGAGCCGGCTCGATGCCTGTCGGCTCGGCTCGGCTCGACCATAAAAAAGCTCGCTCGTTAATTAATCGAGCCGCAAAAGTGGCGGCTCGGCTCGGCTCGAACTCGGCTCGCTCGTCACGAGCCCGAGCTGGCTCGAGCTCGTGAACAGTCCTAGCCACTCCCCTGTGGTGTTTGCTACTCTTCTGGAGTGAATTGAATGGTCTATTGGGTACTTGGCTATCATATATTTCGAAGTGAAAAGCGGATAAATATAATTATAATTGCACCAGTATGTCTCCTTTAAAATGCAATATTCTTTAACAGCTCTTCAACAACAACTCAGAACGATTTCTAAAGTGTTTGGACATTCCTTGATATATCTATAACATGGTAACTTCTAAGTCATCTACTTCAATCGCTGAAGTAGTTTTTGGTTCATGGTTACGAAATAAATTTAGGCAGAGTGCTTTACTGGTAACAACGGATACCACCAACCATTTATATTAGACGGTGATGGCTCGCTTTTTATCACCGGGAAAGTATACTGAACTTTAAAGAAAAGGATAGCTTTTTAGAATGTGTGTTAAAGGAATAACACAGTTGACAGATGTCTACTGCCTTGCTGATAACTAGAATTTATTTTTTCCTAGATTATTAAAACTTTAATTTTCGAGGAAAAAATGTTGAAAACCTTTTAAGAGATGTACAATCTGTTTTGCAGAGGGGTCAGGAGCTATATTTTGAAGAAATAGTGTTATTTATCCATGGAGTAGTGATTGGGCAATGTCAGGTGATAAATTCAAATGAAATTCCCATTTTTAAAATACTGATAACGTTACGCAATTCACGTATGACCAGTAAAACTCTATTTAATGGAAGATGGGCCCCTATTTAAAACATTGCACATCCCTTTAAGTTGAAGTACAAATTAACTAATGGAAGATCTTTTGGAAGCATTAATACCAAATTTTTATATCCAAATTTCAGTTTTTAAACAATACTTCTCCTAAATTCTCAGTGTCTTCTTTAACATTGAATCTCTTTTGTAACCTGAACGCTGGCGGAGCGTTACCGGTTGAGTCCTTATTGTATCGACTGATCATGATGAGTTGTTATTGTAACGACTGATCGTGTTGAGTCCTTATTGTAAAGACTGATCGTGTTGAGTCCTTATTGTAAAGACTGATCGTGTTGAGTCCTTATTGTAAAGACTGATCGTATTGAGTCCTTATTGTAAAGACTGATCATGTTGAATCCTTATTGCAAAGACTGATCGTGTTAGGTCCTAATTGCAAAGACTGATCGTATTGAGTCCTCATTGTAACGACTGATCGTGCTGAGTCCTTATTGTAACGACTGGTCATGTTGAGTCCTTTTTGTAACTATTATAACGACTGATCATGTTGAGTCCATTTTATATCTATTATTACGACTGATCATGTTGCCCCGTAATTGCTTTTCAGTATTTCGATAGTTCGTTTTCGTGGCGCATTTCGTTTGAAGCTAGAGTATTCCTTTAATGTAGGTACATCATATAGAGCGTAGTCGAACTTTACGTTGAAACCTTTTGTATTGCGGACGGGGAGACTATTATCAGTTCTATATGACCACCCCTGTTTATAAAATATGTATGATGACCGCTTAACGCTTTGTCTCTATGGGATTTGCCCCAATGTTTCAAATCCTAATGGGATCTCTTAGTACATCACCGAAAATTTTATTTTTCTAGATTTTTCAGCAATAAAATGGTTTCGAATTCCCTTTCTGCTTGACAGAAATAGAAAACACAGAATTGAAATAGTCAATTCCGCCTTGAAAGTGCTGAAAGTTTTTTTAATAACGTTACGTATCATTCCGAGGGGCTAGTCATTCGCCAAAATTTTGTACACCTGATTTCTGAATTTTTTATGTGAGTTCCCTTGATTACTGAATGAATTCCTTGATTTCCGTGATTACGATTATTTTAGGTGATTTCCATAAACTTTACACTGATTTCCCATTATTGCCGCATATTACTTGTGATTTCTGTTTGAATTCCAATGAATTCCGGGGATTTTTTGGTGAATGCCGTGATTACCACTGGATTCTTCGTAAATTTCGGTGAATGCAGTGATTATTTCTATTTCAACTGATTATGATTTTCCTTTGAACTTTTCTACGTGAATTGCTCGATTGATAATGCGTGATTATTTCAACAAAAGTTGGATTACGGAGGCTATTAGAAAGATTACTAGTAAATCATGTGATTATTTCTGATTTTCTCAAGATTTCACGTGATTTCCAGTGATTATCGGAGATTTTCTGATTACCTTCGATTACCCAGTAAAATAATTTTGATTACTGATGATTTTCTAAGAATTCTTATAGTCTGAATGTGCTTTTATAACAAAACTAAATTTGTTTTTAATCGTATGTTTGAACACTTTAGGAAAGTTCCCTCTGTTCCTGTCAGCCATGTCCATCGTCACAATTCGAGAATAGTTAGGAAAATTGGGAATGGGTAGGGGAAGAGGATCTCGGATATCTAGGTGCGGGTCAAATATATGATTGATAGCATCAGTGACATAAAAAATTGGTCCCCTAAATTCGCCACCACCTCAAACTTTATTTCAACAGTCCAATAACCATGGATATACCGCCCACGTATATGACATAGATCACGTACTCTACCTTCGTGTGATGTAAGGTACATATACAATGATCTAAGTATGGACATAACCTTATTATGCATAAGTATGGGTCTGTTTCAGAAACCTATCGAAGAGACATTGAACGTGGAGACCAAATTAAAAGAGACTGCTGCGTCATCAGCGTATAAAGCAGGTTCCAAAAAAACTAGCTTTATTTTTTTAAAAAAACCACTTTGTTTTATTGGGCTTTAAATCGTTAGCCGTTGCATGATGAATTTACTGTGCTGATTTCTAATCCATTTTGCGTAATTAAGGTTAATTAATATGATTATTTATCCGATCTCATGCAATTACGAACGACAAAGTGATCAAGACAAAACTGTAATTGTAATTAAAAATTAACTGATTGAAAATATTATTAAATACTTCTCTTGAAGTTCAAATAATAAATATTAGTGATGAGCACAAATCGATATGTTATTGGTATCGGTGAACGATATGAAACTTTAACTGATATATCGGTTCGAGCTTAATTTATCAAATTTTACCAATTTATCGGTTAATAGTCTAAAAAGTTCGGTTTATAATCATTTAAAAATATTCGATATCGGTTTAATTGCATTAAATAATCAGAATCGGTTCAGTAAAACATGATATCGGCATCGGTATCAACATAGGTCAACACTTTAAAAAGAAATAATTTTTTCATTGAAATTCATCGTATTTGATAATTCTAGTGATGGATTTTTAAGAGGTTTTTTTTGGTGGTTTTTCTCATGTAGCCTACATAACCCAATAAAATCCCTGGGTCTTTTGGAAACAATTCACTCGAACCCTATTATGAGGGGTTTTCAATCCTAAAAATATGGTTCTATCCCAATTTTATACGCAAGGGAATATCCCTTGAAATAACAAACTATTACTGAAGAAGAATTACACATTATTTTTAAGGATAATTAGAAAGAATATAGATAAGAATGAAAACTTCGAAAAAGGTTACTTCTGATCTTTTTAATATATCGATTAACGTTAGGGATTTACCATTGACAGGGTTCGTGTCTATAGATGACGTAACATAAGGTGCCATGTCACTAAAATATGAAGAAGTGGGAGCTTAGCTTGTACATTATGCCAACTAGGGTGTGAAAAAACTAGCAGTAAATGTCAAAAGTTGGGTGCGGTTCGTTTTACACAGGCAGTGCTTTTTCCTACATAGACTCTATACTTACACAGTGTTCTTCTAATAGCCCGTAATCGGTGCGGGGAATTAAACATATATCCAAAGATAGTAGCGAAGGGGATACAATTTCATTTCCATGATGTAATGGAATTGATTCGTGAAGGTTTTTTCCGGGCTACTTCAAGGTACTTGACGTTTAATGTCACTTTAATAATTCTCACCCCTGTTTAGGGAATTTTGCCTAATGGGTTTCAGCTAATTACTCTTAATTGATTGTAGAGTGGTGTTGTGTTGTATAATCCACCCCGGTAACATATACTGAAATCTTTTAACTAATTTGGAACACAATAGGATAAATTAACTAAGGAAAATCCTGAATGTCTGATGTTTAAGTAATTTTACAAAAGACACTTTTCAACTTCAAGTCGAGGGTAAAATGTAGTCTGGTGTTCGCCTATTTTGTTTTCATTAGATGTAACTTCCAGTATGTGAATTCAAACAAGAATACATAAATTTCTCCTACTTGGAATCTTAAACAGGCCATTTTCTGGGTCTTTCTTCTTTAATTGGAGAGGAAGTGTAGAAACCGTTACCCTTGACGTCATGCATTATTTCTTTAAAATCAGAGACCACATGAAATCGACGCAGCTAGCGCTGAACACAAATGTAAACAAGGTTTCTTATAGCGTTTCCCTTTGGGTCCTCGCGGAGCGCGCCCAAGGAGCAATAAAAATGGTAGCAGTAGTTTCCAGCTTCGTTGAAGACTGTTTTTGAAGAATAGTATCTCCTAGTTTTATTCCTCCATGGGAGCGCTCCGCGAGGACCCAAAGGAAAACGCTATAAGTGTAGTTTGAACGAGTAGACCAGGAGGTCGAAGTTTGTCCTAGATATGTGGATATCCAATGAAACGAGAGCGGACGGTTTATTAAAGTTTTAAGCCCTTCCCCCTACCTTCAATCAGATATGATATTGGTATGGGGGTCTATGGCTTCTTAAAGATTCCAAGTAGAATCTATGTATTCCTGCTTGAAACAAAAGGACTTTGGTGGATTGCAATCTTTGAAGCCCTTTCTAATGTCTTTGGACACATGCTTTTGTAAATAATAATAATAAGAAATACCTTTTATATTGGTTAGTAACCCTTTGACAGCTACGTCACTGCAAAACATGATTTGTAACAGTAATGTTACGAATTCTAGCATTGAGTTCGTATACCAAGTATCCTTTCACCCATACTTATGGATATCATTATAAACTTATGGCATTATAAACGCCGTCCGAATTTAATTATATTTCAAAAAAACATTTTTGAAACAAATTCAATCAACATCTCACGGTACATTTTATGATAGATTTTAAATTCAACTTGATTCTCCCTAAATTAAAAAAAAAAGATACCACGAACGGGGTTAATATTTCTTTACGTGTCATTTTTGACACTTTAAAAAATATGCACTAAAAACTTTTATTACACCTATTTCAAATTTAAAAACTTCCCTCATCAACGATATAACCTTTCTCTTTTTCCTAGATTTCAATATCAATCAAATAAGTTGCATCACGTGACTCGTGATCATTGCGTGCAAAGTGAACGCTTTTTGAAATTGAAAAAAATTATCAGTACCTCATTTTGGTTACCACAGACACATTCTTTGATAACCAATTTGTTTCTCTCCCAAAGCTGGTTCGTTCTTGCCTTTTAAAGAACATCAAATTCAAAGCCGATACTGCAAATCGAAAGCTATTCATTTTAAAACACAAGCTCTATATGAAAATGATCTATAGACCTTAAAGAAAAAAATTAAATCCAATTTTGTACGGTCTTCTATTTTATAAACTCAAATGTTTCAAGAAAATAAAAAAAATACTCAAGATGGGGTAAATTTTTTTATAAATTTTTAATCCGTGTTTTTATTTTTTTTTTTTTTAAAAAATAGGATATTCATGGGTTAAAGACCCTTAAGGCTATACTTTTTACCTCTACTACAATTCATCTATTGGCTTGAATTAATTTAATTTCACTAGTTGATAAGATATGTCTATCAAAGATTCTCGATAAGCGACCCCTGGTGAAGCACTGTCACAGATTTAATCTACAACATGGGATTAAAAATCTCAAAATCTCCTGGAAACTGAAATTTTAAATATTACCAGGGATAGATGTAATTTTAGAAGTAGGAATGGAGAACAGAGTAATCTGGGCGCACGTCAAAGTCCCTGACCCCTTTCCCCTGGACGGGAGGTGGTATGAAAGAAGAGGCGGGTCATAGCGACAGAAGTGAAAAGAAATTATTGTATTTTTCGCCGTCCCCGTCAGCAACGTCATCAAAACGTAGTTTTAGTGAGCCAATAAGATAATTTAAAATTTTCTTTACGTGTTGTAGGGAGGGGCTCTATACTGGGCTATGAGACGGACTGAAATAAATTCCTGCTTCTAAAATTACATCTATATCTGGTATTACCAAATTACAGTATTACTAGTATTAATTAAGTAGTTTTTGATGGTCATTATAAACAAAGGTATGTTGATATAAAACGAAATCATTTATTCGATTAAATGTTAGCATAAGCAAATGATGAATGTAAGTATATAATTGTCAACATGCCAATACTAGGAACTGGTAATTAAAAATGGATTTTTGACTGGTAAATGGGCCATCAATTGAAGGGAGTGTTCTTTGGGTCAGACTGAGTGAAAAGTGTAAAACACTTTGGGTCTAAAACATTTAGTTTCTGAGGTACAGTACCTGCCCCCAAAGATTAGCCATAAAACAAGGAAATTAGCACGCATGTGGAGTAAGGTATATCAGTCTGCCCACCCAGTTTAGACAATTTCAATAGCCTCCAAGAACGTTTCTAGCAGAAGTATAAGTTTAATGCTAGAAGTGTGCCTAAGCTGGTGATGTAAAGTAGTTCAAAGTGTAATAGAGACTTGGCAATTCGGGCTTAACTCCGCCCCCAGCGCCGTTATGCTATGTTGTTTTAACAGAATGAAAGCTATATAAGCCCCTCCTCCTGGTATGTTTTTTAGCACTAGTGGAAGGTATCCTGACGTTGCATGACGTAGTACTGCCAAGTCCCTATAGCACAAGAGTGGACATTTTGAAAATAACATAATACTTAAAACACCATGGATCCAAAATTTAATACGTACGATGTTAATTTCGTACTAATAGAAGGCATATTGGCACAGTTCGGTGTAATTGTACTGAGTAGTGATAATGCGTAACTGAAATTTAGTACATCAGATGGACACACTGGCGCAACCCTGGTTTTCTAAACTATTTTCACATAATTTTTTTTTCTGAACTTTTTGAAAGCTCCCTGCACTGTCGAAGGTGGGGAGGGGGGAGAGAAGGGTGGACGAGGATAACTCGTGACCTGTCAACAGTAGCTTGGGGGCTGGAGGCTTTGGGTGGGCTTCAGGGTGGGCGGCCAACAAACGACTCCGCATAAAGGCTATCATCCATCAAAAACGGGATCGTCTCGGGCTCCTAAAAAAAGTAGGGAAAAAAATCTAAAAATTATTCTTGAAGAGGTTTATGATGAAAAAATTCAATACCACTAAGGTTATTTTTTACTGCAAAGATCCGTTCGTTGGTGAACGAAATATGTTTGCCAATTTCTCAATACTCTACGCCAGAAGCCCCAGATCAGGTTTTTTTACTGAGAAAAATGTCTCGAAGGTTAACTTTTTGCCATTTTGGTATATATATATATAAATATACCGGGGTCATATAATACATATTTTTTTCGTGGGTGTCTCCGGTTCCTAGTCCCATACTACTAGAAGTCTTTCCTGGATAATTTTTCAGATATTTCGGCTATAGAGTTCTCTATTTTCAACCGGGAGCGTTGATACCTAGTTCATTGTTGAAGAGGTCGTGGACAAACATTTTTTGTTATTAAACTGCAAAACTATACGAATCTGGACGTAAGAATTAAAAATAAGCAAATATTTCACCAAAATGCGAGTATATTAAGCTCACACTGGATCTGAAAGACTGAAATATTTCGCGTGAAGTTCGAAATGTAAAGTTATAAGGCCGATAGATGGCGACACGAGTTTTGGAATATCATTTCAAATTACGTTTTATGCTTTTGCAAGAAGTAAGATAAGGGACTAGAAGTAAAGAGCTCTAGCATTGGTAATAGATCCTGGTACTAGTGAACAAATTTGAGCATTTTATGCCACTTCCATCGCGCCTACACTAGAGAGAAAAAATTGGTCGAGTTCCGAAAAAATTTCCTACCCCCTTCCCCTTAACCTAAAGCTGCGGAACACGGACGCGGGGGCTTGAATCTAGTTCGGCCGTCTACCGCCACGAGCGTCTCACGTTTTGGAGGGAAAAATCAGAAACCTCTACCAGAGGGCCAACCGGTGGTGTGTTATCAAGATTATTCACTTTCGCCAAGTGAAGAATTTGGTTACCTCAATAATTCTAGTCCCTTATCTTCTGCTTTTACATACATAATTTTAGTTCGCAGAATAAATTTCTAACTATTTTAATGAACTCGGATTAGAATTAATAGCTCTCTGACCCGAAACAAAACCCTTCAAGTATTTTAGAGCGCATTTATATAAACTTCTCAAGCTTGCGAATGGAAAATCATATGAAACCAACTCTATAAGCACAAAAGCGTTAGTTGATGTTAAATTAATGAAAATAGTTGCATAACTACAACCGAAAAAAGTGCCAGGCTGTTAAACTGTTATCGCAATACAATATCAAACATCTCTCCTTTTCATAAAGCAATTTCCATAGTTTACTAAAATTAAACGGATATCTAAGGGACATGAAAATGATGTATTACGTATCAACCCCCTATAAAAAATAAGGGTAACAACTAGCTAACGTGCATGCATCAATGTATTATGCACTCGAAACGGAAGTTATTAAAAACGGAATGAAGTTCTCGCTCGATTCTTGCTAGGGTTTGAAGGGGGTACACCATGACTGCGTCAAAAACCTAAAAAAAAATAATAACATTCGTCCCATTGTATAAGTTGTAAGGCCATGTATTTATAGACAAAAAATATTAAATCGGAACATATCACTACTCTGGCTTTCAAAGTCCCGGACCCCCTTCCCTGGGACGGAGGGTATGAAAGAAGAGGCGGGTCATAGCGACAGAGGTAAAAAGTAATAACGTCTTTTTCGCCGTCCCCGGCAGCAACGTCATCAAAACGTAGTTTAAGTGAGCCAATAAGATAATTTTAAATTTTCGTTACGTGTTGAAGGGAGGGGCTCTATACTGGGCTATGAGTCTGACTGAAGGAAATACTAACCGTTCTCCATTCCTGCTTCTAAAATTACATCTATCCCTGGTGTACTTAATATATATTCCATGTACATTTCTGTGCGGGAGGTATAATTTGTCATACGTAATGATTAGTAAAATCCGCCTAGAAAATGTCTACACATTTATTCCAATCATCTGTACATATTCCGGCTTTTGTTCAGTAAATTCTTCTATATTCCTTAGGCCTACTTCACCATTATCGTTTTTGTTGTGTTATATTAAAAAAGACAAGGCTCAGCCTATCTGTCAATTGTTAACGCTCTAACATTAATGAAGTGCCAGCGGATTACATTAAAATATTATATGTATAATACTATTATCTCGTGAGCCAGTGCACAGTAAACTTCGTCATTCATTCATGTAAATTTAATAAAAGAATGATCATGGTTTTACAAAACAGGTCATCATAGCTGTAGGCCTAGTGTGGGAATTTATGGTTTAAAACCAATATTAAAACCAGAGATTTTCTCCTTATTTATCGAAAGAGTGTTGAATCAATTGAAACAACTTGTCTTTCTGAAGAAGATACAAGCGAAAAAAAAAACCCAAACGTATTAAAGAACGCTGCATGCTTGTTTAACTCTGGTTTGCATTGGATATGAAACACGAAAAGCTAGTAAAAGACTATATAACACGACCTGATCCTCTCTTTAGAATTTAGTTTCACTCAGACTCAGTTCAGTTCATACGACAAAGTGAACCGAACTGAAAACTGATCATTTAGAATATGTATAAACTACAACTGAACTAAAAAATCATCAGTGAGAAAATGTATAGAATACATCTGAACTAAAAACTGATAAGATAGAAAACGTATAAACTGCAACTGAACTAAAAACTGATCAGTTAGAAAATGTATAAACTACAACTGAACTAAAAACTGATCAGTTAGAAAATGTATAAACTACAACTGAACTAAAAACTGATCAGTTAGAAAATGTATAAACTACAACTGAACTAAAAACTGATCAGTTAGAAAATGTATAATCTACAAGTGAACTAAAAACTGATCAGTTAGAAAATGTATAATCTACAAGTGAACTAAAAACTGATCAGTTAGAAAATGTATAATCTACAAGTGAACTAAAAACTGATCAGTTAGAAAATGTATAATCTACAAGTGAACTAAAAACTGATCAGTTAGAAAAAGTATAATCTACAAGTGAACTAAAAACTGATCAGTTAGCAAATTTATAAACTACAACTGAACTAAAAACTGATCAGTTAGAAAATATATAAACTACAACTGAACTAAAAACTGATCAGTTAGAAAATATATAAACTACAACTGAACTAAAAACTGATCAGTTAGAAAATGTATAAACACAACTGAACTAAAATCTGATCAGTTATGTGTAAACTACAACAGATTTAAAAACTGAGGAAATTGTATAAACTACTAAACCGAAAACTGAACTGTTTTGAACTTAAAACTTTCTAAAAAGAAACAGACCTTGATATACTAGAATAATATAATCTCCCCATGATGGTTTCGTGCACTTACATCTCATTCTCTATTTCCACGATTATCACATCGATACTGTATCGCACTAAATTTCTAATAGATTGGAATCCATCTCTTTGTGAGCTTATGAAATGTAATTTGTCTAAGTATATAAGCTTTGGTTGTCGCGCTAAGCTTGTCTATCGTTCTTGTATTTAAAAAGAAAGACAAGGCGGAAATTTTGGGCCTGGCACACGGAGAGATTGATCAGTCCTCTTAGCTCCTCCCACTTTAATAATAATTCCTTCACTCTCACTATATGTACTTCTAGACTTAGCTTTTCTTTTTAATTGCTGGATAAAAAAAAATAGCGTCGGATCCTATATCCGGACTGTGATCCATCATATGGCTCCGCGTTGCAAAGAAAGAAATAAAAAAAACAACGCAGATTTTAACGATATGACCCAAGAAATTTGCGAAGTTGGGAGGTTCAAAAGTTTATGAATACTTAATTCTTTTTTTCGTTCTTTATAAATACGGGGTCGTTCCCGAAAGTGCTTTTAAAGTTAAACCGCTTTGTTGGATCGTAAGAATCATTTGCATATATATATACAAAATACTATGCATAATAAATAAAGGGAGTTTTACTAAATATATAGGCATATTTTTCAAAAGTTAATAACAACAAATAAAACTATGACATGGGGCTGGTCAATCTTAGGTTACATGAACAACGAGAGGGTTTGGGTTTATGTGTAAGAATTTTAGCGTATTGCCAAGGCTAGGGTTTTTAGGTATTACCAGGGATAGATTTAATTTTAGACGTAGGAATAGAGAACAGAGTAATGTGGGCGCACGACAAAGTCCCGGGTTATGAAAGAAGAGGCCATAGCGACAGAGGTAAAAGGAATTACGTATTTTTCGCCGTTCCCGTCTGCAACGTCATCAAAACGTAGTTTAAGTGAGCAGACAATAAGATAATTTAAACTTTTCGTTACGTGTTGGAGGGAGGGGCTCTATACTGGGCTATGAGTCGGACTGCAGTAAATATTAACCGTTCTTCATTCCTATAGCTTCTAAAATTAAACCTGTCCCTGGTATTACATGTGATGTACTTGGAATCTTTAACAGACCATTTTTTGGGTCATTCTGCTTGAATTAAATGGGATGTGTTGAAACAGTTACCCTATACGTCGTGCATTATTTATTTGAACTTAGTGACCACATGACATCGACGTAGCAAGTAAGTGACCTATGAGCGTCGAACCCGAATGTAAATAAGTTCTCTTTGTGTCGTTTGACGATTTATATGAGTAACCAATGAAACGCTTGGAAGGAGGAGCAGGGGGAGGGGGTTTATTAAGGTCTTAAATCCCTCCCCTTATCTTCAAAACAGATGGGGAACCCTACCAAAATGCCAAGGATGTTGGGAGAACTTCGTTGCAATAGAAGGGGGTACAGAGGCAAGGTTATCGGTATGGTGATTTCGACTGTGTCTCACCTCTGTCCTAAAAGTTATGGGAACTTGGTATAATTTCAGAGATTCAGATTGCTAAGCCTAGGCCAAAACAAAAATACACTCCGTCTAGCATTGGTTATTTCCAATATCTGATTTCATGACACTGCCCCACACCCCCTTGACCCAAACTACCGGTAAAATTCGGGACCTCAGTAAAAGAATTTAACAAACCACAAAAACAAAGGGTTAGGCTTAAGAAGCGACTATTAATTTATTTAGCATCTTCAAAGTACATATACATTTATTCGTATTCGTCATTAGACAAACTCAGTTTCAAAATTTAAGGAAGGCATTTTTGAAATATTTTGACTAGATTAATGGCGTTACTATTTATGAAACCATTTCATTTGCTCTTAGGCAGCAACTACCCCCATAAGAGTTTAGCAAAAGTAGTAATAAATTCCCCTTAATATTTTAGTGTGTTGACCAATTTAGCTTGAAAATTGGTTTCCAATTGCATAGCAGGAGATCTGTGACTTTAAAGGCTGAGTTCCAATGAACCTAAAATGAAGCGTCAAACTAACTTGTGTCGATGTCGCAGTAGCCGCTCTGCAAATATTTTAGGGCTGACAGAATGACGTGTAAAGAAGTTCAATGATAGCTGAAAGTGAACAATAAAGCGTTACTTATTTTTTTCTTTCCCACTCAGTTTTGCCAAGAGGGTCCAAATTTAAATATGGGACGCTCTGTTATTGAAAATCAGTTCGCCTATAGAAGGCACTTTGCATTGATTTCAACTAGCTTGGAACCCTTAAAAATTTTGATCAAGCATGAATTCCAACATCGGCAAGGTCTCCCATTGCAATTCGATGCTCGGTTTTTAGTTCTTCCAGAACCCTTTCAGCTGGATCTCGACCTTAAAAGTCTCTTATCAACGGGGGGTATACAATTGGCTATTTTCAACCACACCTCAAAGTTGGGAGGGCATCACCTTAGCTTCCCTTGAACTTCCAAGTTAATCTGAATAACAGTATTTAACCACTATGTTAATGTCAAGGCGAAACGATATGCAGTAGGACTTGTAAGACCAATATAAATACTTTGACAAGGTTAAGTATGACAAAAGTATTTTTTGTTTTGATTTGAGTACCAGTAAACTTAATATATTGCAAGGGAGACAAAATGCGAATAGTTAAGAAAATCTGGCCAATTATTTAAACACTAAGCTAATTTACTGCAAGTAGTGAACTCCTGGTGATGATATTTTTTCTGTGGAATCTGCGTAAAAAAAAAACAAATCACACGAAACTTTAATTAGCAAAACCATACTGTATATAGTTTTAAATCAAAATTCTTGTAACTGGTCAACTTTTCATTGTAGTTCTACTTTTACTACACTTAAATAACAGACGGGAGATGGATTTGGACTTACTTGGGCGGTGCAACATTTTCTTTTTCTAAAACGTTTTTTTCATAGAAAAAAAAGCTTTTTTTGGACTGTGGGGAAATGGACCTAGTATATCTTGTAAAAAGGAACAATTACCTGCGTGGTGAATGAGAGACGGTTTAGAAACTGTGTGTGAGGTCGTAACCTATTCTACTGTAATTTTCAATATCGTTTAACTGAGGGGTCGGACATATATACAAAATACCGTACTGTTCTCACGAAATGTCAAAATAGAAGGGTATAATGCAGTTTACAAAATTGAGAAAACTCAGACTAATTCCGAAATTAAACTCAAAATCACTGACTAAATCCGAAATTAAAAATGAAATCTCTGATTGGATCTGAAATTAAACACGAAATCTCTGATTAAATCCGAAGTCAAACTCCAAATCTTTGACGAAATTACAAAATATCTGACGAAATAACAAAAATCTCCTGACGAAATAACAAAAATCCCCTGACGAAATAACAAAAATACACTGGCGAAATAACAAAAACCAAAGACTACAACAAGCAAGTATTTATAAATATATAGAAATTAAAAGAAAATTCCAAAATTTGTGACGAAAAATGTGAAATCCCGTAGGCTATTTTGGGAATGTCGTACCCCTCGAATTTAACATTTGCCCACAATATTGTTGCTCAGTCACAATGCCTTTTGTGTATTTCGGAATTCTTTCAACAGACAAATTTGCTTTTTGGGGGTTTAGTCGATTGATAAGATAGCACTTACTTTTGACCAAAGGATAAAGAGGTGTCAACTAGAACGTTTGCCTTGTGTTTATTTATATGGATGTTCGCGAAGCTCAAATGACCTTTGTTGGTCTACCTCAAGCCATACTTCGAGTCGTTGGGAGGTCTAGGACAGGATGTTGCAGGTGACGAGGTCAATTTTAACGAGGGGCCAGTCACTCTGTGTAAATGGTGTACACGCTGTACTTGTAAAGGGAAACGTACCCTTGACGTCAGTGCTTGAAAACACTTAACCAGTAATCAATATACAGAAAATCTTAGAGACAATAGTCCCTATAATTTCAGTGGCAATCTTCAATTTCAAACAGAATATTTTCTAATTATTTATAACGAAATTATTCTGATAAACTTAAATTTCATGATGGGAACTAACTTTCGCTATAAACATAAAATCCTAAGCCCGGGTAAGCTCACGTAACTTTCACTATTGGGGTTAGTGAGTAAATTAACTTATGGTCAATTGGTTGTCTAGGGGTTTTGGTAAAAATTAAGATAGGGGAAACAGATTTGGAGTTTGCCAACAAATCATTTAATAACAATAATAATTACTTAAAAAAAATAAGAATAAGACTTATCCACTTAATACTAAAAGTATAAACATGCACACTTAATTATAACATGCAAAATAACATGCACACTTCATGCAAAATTATAACTTTAAATAATCAACTTAAATTAACGATCCTAACATAACGGTTTTAACATTTAACTAACATTAGAAATAACCACATAAGGGTTTTACAGTTAAACCTAAAATAATGTTAACCACATAAGGGTTTTACATTATCCCTAATATAATTTTGACCACACAAGGGTTTTAATCTCATTGTTCAAGAGTTCTACTATAATAGTCATAACCTCCAATGGAGTTATGATAAGAAGCCTCGGGAGGCGAATTAAATGTTTGGGGTACTTATCGCATGGTTGATTTCACAACGGAGTAGCGTGGGCTGGTACGGGCCCTGGGTCCCCGGTAACGGCGTACGGCAATGGACGGCATGGAGCGGTTACGTAGTGCGTCCTCGACGGGTATACAGGAACGACAGCATGGAGCGGTTAAATACGTCCTCGGTTTAGTCAGCGGTAACGGCAGCACGGAGCGGGCGATAATGTCCTAGGGCACGAGCCCCACCAAGATAACTTTGGTACTGCTTCCAGGTTCCATCAACCGAACTTAAAAGTTTTCGCGCTAAGTCTTTCATAAACCGAACTTAAAGGTTTTCGCGCTAAGTCTTTTTCCGCGTTAGGGCCTAAGTATTAAAATACGTGGCATAGTTTCGGGACCGTCCTTCTCGTTCACCAAGCGTTACGATTCTTTTTCTCTATTGTCCCAGTTCAGCTTTTATAAGATATTGGTGTCTTCAGGCGCACCAATCACCGTTCGACTTTCTAGGGTCTTTGAGACCCACGTGACCCAATCATATGTCGACAATTTGAAGTCTTTGGATTACGTCCGCATTTTTCGTAGCCCTGGTGGTCAGGAATTATTTTCGCGTTTTCCCCATGACCTTTGGGGTCATGGGCCACACACCTTCTCTTTATGAGAGTCGGTAACAATACACTTTTTAAAAATAACATGTTTACAAACTAAATATAGCACTTGAGGTTAACAAAAATAGCATTGGCAAATAGGGTTGAAAAACTCCGTTTTCTGGATAATAAAAGGGAATATAAAAGGGGGTAGGCTCCTATGGGCTCTCACTAACTCGAACAGATTCGTTACGCGAGAGAATTGTACAGGTGGGGTGGACGTCATGGCCATTGACGTTCCACTGGGAAAATTTGAATATACCCATCGAATGCAGGTGTGCGACCAGCGCTTTACCTTGCCTTCGAGGGGTTTTCTTAAAGGGAAGATCGAATAATAAGATTTATTCAAGGGGAGGGTGAAATAATAAATTTTGTCGTTACAATTCCCCCGGGACTAATGTCGACGTCCGCGGAGACCTACGAAAACTAAGGGTAATAAAAATAAATAAGCTAAACACAAAAACAAAAACAAAAAAAATTTTAAACTAAAACAAAGGGAATATCAAAAATTGAGGTACGAGGGTATTATCTACATTATTTACATACGCGTAATGGTTTAACTATTTACAGCCATGAAGTATGTTAACGGTACTCATGGGACGAGGGGTTTTTAAAATTATGAAACCGTCTCAAAAGCATCTGGTGCACCAAAATTTTGAAAGAAAAACAAATTCTAACAAAAAAAAACAACTAAGGGAACTCCCAAAAGTAGAACCCAAAAAAAAAATTTCACAATCACACAAGGATTGGCTTGACCCTTCCAGTAGTTGGGTCACGTGGACGCAAAACGCGACCATGGGGAGTTGGATCCTCGTCAGGTTCAGCGATATCAAAAGTATCTCCTATAGACGGGTCGCTAAAAATCACTATTTATAATGGTGTTACTGGAACCAGTAAAGCTAAACATGGGATTGACCCTAAGGAAATTTTGGGTTCCAGTTTCTGTATTTTTAAAATTCCCAAAAATTAGAGATCCCGTGTTAGCTGGTTTTTCTATTGCTGCGACTGATGGGGCGGACCCTGCGATTGATTGGGGGCGCCCCCTATCCCGTTTCCCTAATTTTTGCCTTTCTTTTTGTCTGTACAATAGGGGCGAATATGGCCTACTTTATTGCAATTAAGGCATGTTACGTTCGGATTGAAATAGGATCCAGTTCCTTTGGAACCTTGAGACGTGTCATTAGACGGTGGGTTTGGAGGTTGAAATCGGTTCTTGTTTTGAAATTGTTTATTGGAATTAACATAAGTCCCATTAGTAGCAACGTTTGCACCCTTGGAAGGCGCGGGTTTATTAGTGCTTTCTTCCCGACGTTCTTTAAGAACTATCTGTTCAACTCCATACGCATCGTCCAATAATTCCCTAACGCTAGTGTACCTCGTAGTCATTAAATACTTTTTAATATCACTCCTAAGGTTTCTCTTAATGGCGTCGGCCTGTTTTCTATCTGACCAGGGAATATTTAGCTGGCTAAACCATTTCTGTAAGTTATCGGCGTATTCACCAACCGTTTCGTGGTAACGCTGAGTTCTTTCGTTAATTTTATCCTGCAGGAAGTCATCATTTGCTTCCCTTTCAAATCTATCCCTCAAAGCTACCTCAAAATCGGTAAAACAGTTAAAGGGGGATTGATCCGCGTACCAATCTGAAGCGGGACCGTGCAAAAGCGAGGGTACCCAATCCCTAAGAAAAATATCTTCCTCTAAACCGTGGGTGGCGCGCATTTGTTTAGCTCGGCGCAAAAACTCTTTCGGACCAGGGTCCGTGGGTTTTCCGGTGTAAGAGGGCGCGGGGAAGGGATTTGAATAAACAAACTGAGCTCTAGCTACTGGAGCCTGATTATTGAAAATAGCTTGGGCTTGGTTTTGACCACCTAAAATTCCACCTGCATTGTGGGAGGCATTAGTTATGGTGCTAGAATTACCGCTAGCATTGTTTTGACTTTGATTGTAACCAGAATTATTGGTTATCGTGCCAGAATGAGTCCATGCCTGAGGAATTTGAGGCGCCAAACCAGATTGATGGGTATGCAGTAGACTAGAATTCATGCCTACCAGTGGGTTTTGCTGCGTAGCCCCGGAAGCACTAGGTGGGGTCACTTGCGTTGGTACTAAATTAGCTAACAAGGAGGGTGACTGCGGGGGAGGAGCATTATTTTGAGCGATAGTCGCTTGCAATGCATTCAAAGACGTTTGATATTGTAACTGTTGAGCAGCCATTTGATTAATTTGATTAAGTAACGCGGTCAAAACGTCCGCAGGGACAGTGACCGTAGCACCTGGCGCAGTCGTACTACTATTATTTTGAATTAAAGCCTGAAGGGCGGCTGCACTGCTATTCGCACTAGGATTAGCAGTTTGGCTAGAGGGCGAGCCTACATTCATATTTAAATTTCCCTGAGAAGGGGGTAAAAGGGGAGCCTGTTGATTAGGTACTCCTACATTCATGTTTAAATTTCCCTGACCAGGGGGTAAAAGGGGAGCCTGTTGATTAGGTACTCCTACATTCATGTTTAAATTTCCCTGAGAAGGGGGTAAAAGGGGAGCCTGTTGATTAGTTACTCCCGTTGGGGTTGGCGAGCTACTTCGAGAAGGGGGGTTACTACGTACTAGAGGCATTGTTTTAGCTATTTGGCGATTCTGATAACGAGCGTTACGAGACGTTCTACAATGTTCTATATCTTGTTCGTCAAATCGACTATAAAGATTAGACATAAATTAAATCTAACGAATAACCCTTGCTGCCTAACTTTAAAAAAATAAAAGTATATAACTTCCTGGAATAGTCAAGTCTATCCACAAAAGGGTAATCAAGCACACAAAAGGTGACTAAGATTAATAATAGTAGCAACAAAAGTGCCAAAGACTACCAGGGAGTTTTTGAGACGATTTAGGTCATAAATACGAATTTTAAAATGGTCATTAAGAATTTAATTAGGAAAATCCCGGACGGACCCCCAATTTATAACGAAATTATTATGATAAACTTAAATTTCATGATGGGGAACTAACTTTCGCTATAAACATAAAATCCTAAGCCCGGGTAAGCTCACGTAACTTTCACTATTGGGGTTAGTGAGTAAATTAACTTATGGTCAATTGGTTGTCTAGGGGTTTTGGTAAAAATTAAGATAGGGGAAACAGATTTGGAGTTTGCCAACAAATCATTTAATAACAATAATAATTACTTAAAAAAATAAGAATAAGACTTATCCACTTAATACTAAAAGTATAAACATGCACACTTAATTATAACATGCAAAATAACATGCACACTTCATGCAAAATTATAACTTTAAATAATCAACTTAAATTAACGATCCTAACATAACGGTTTTAACATTTAACTAACATGGTGTCGTGTTGCCTCTAGAAATAACCACATAAGGGTTTTACAGTTAAACCTAAAATAATGTTAACCACATAAGGGTTTTACATTATCCCTAATATAATTTTGACCACACAAGGGTTTTAATCTCATTGTTCAAGAGTTCTACTAAATAGTCATAACCTCCAATGGAGTTATGATAAGAAGCCTCGGGAGGCGAATTAAATGTTTGGGGTACTTATCGCATGGTTGATTTCACAACGGAGTAGCGTGGGCTGGTACGGGCCCTGGGTCCCCGGTAACGGCGTACGGCAATGGACGGCATGGAGCGGTTACGTAGTGCGTCCTCGACGGGTATACAGGAACGACAGCATGGAGCGGTTAAATACGTCCTCGGTTTAGTCAGCGGTAACGGCAGCACGGAGCGGGCGATAATGTCCTAGGGCACGAGCCCCACCAAGATAACTTTGGTACTGCTTCCAGGTTCCATCAACCGAACTTAAAAGTTTTCGCGCTAAGTCTTTCATAAACCGAACTTAAAGGTTTTCGCGCTAAGTCTTTTTCCGCGTTAGGGCCTAAGTATTAAAATACGTGGCATAGTTTCGGGACCGTCCTTCTCGTTCACCAAGCGTTACGATTCTTTTTCTCTATTGTCCCAGTTCAGCTTTTATAAGATATTGGTGTCTTCAGGCGCACCAATCACCGTTCGACTTTCTAGGGTCTTTGAGACCCACGTGACCCAATCATATGTCGACAATTTGAAGTCTTTGGATTACGTCCGCATTTTTCGTAGCCCTGGTGGTCAGGAATTATTTTCGCGTTTTCCCCATGACCTTTGGGGTCATGGGCCACACACCTTCTCTTTATGAGAGTCGGTAACAATACACTTTTTAAAAATAACATGTTTACAAACTAAATATAGCACTTGAGGTTAACAAAAATAGCATTGGCAAATAGGGTTGACAAACTCCGTTTTCTGGATAATAAAAGGGAATATAAAAGGGGGTAATATAAAAGGGGGTAGGCTCCTATGGGCTCTCACTAACTCGAACAGATTCGTTACGCGAGAGAATTGTACAGGTGGGGTGGACGTCATGGCCATTGACGTTCCACTGGGAAAATTTGAATATACCCATCGAATGCAGGTGTGCGACCAGCGCTTTACCTTGCCTTCGAGGGGTTTTCTTAAAGGGAAGATCGAATAATAAGATTTATTCAAGGGGAGGGTGAAATAATAAATTTTGTCGTTACAATTCATTGTGTTAAATTCAGTGTACAACACGTCATGACCTGTGAACAACAATAGTTGAGCTTGTTTTGAAAATTTTCTCAATACTGAAGCGGTATATACGCAATGAAAGCCTTAACAGAAAACTAATGTCAGAATACTTTCTTTTAGTGGTCTTATTTCTTTGACAGTACAACGGCCTTTCGAAAATTAACATTAAGTGCCATGACCCTATATTTTCGACACATACTTAATCATAAGCCCGTTTCCCCTCGAAAAATATCTTGAAGGATAAAAAAGAATCGGTACTAAACAATGGATCAAGCTGACCCAGCATTGGAGGGGAGACTCAAGCCACATCACACACCTGCTATTAAATACACCTTTTCACCATAGGTGCCGCTACCACTATACTTGTCATATGGCGCCTGGCTCTCACTCCTGCAGCCTGGTCTAGTTTACTCTTAAATAATTACTTTTTAGCACCCGCGGTACATTGAGATAGAAATAGGTCGGACACTTTCCATTATGTGATACATCTTTTTAACCGGTTTCTCTGGTCAGTATTACTTTTTCAAGCTGGCAACGCTGTTTGTCGCCGGCGAAGATTTTAGAAAGACGCAACCTTATAACCTACTTCAGCACGCTCTCGTTGTATACAGTATTATCTAGAGGACTACTTCATTCTTTCCAACGGGTAGTTGACTCAACCCACGGTCAACATAAGAAAACCGCTCTGAAACTTTTGACCGTGAAATTAAATACTCAATAGCTACAGGCTTAGTGTGGATATCCTTTAGATAGAAAAAGTTTAGTAATTATTAAGTTGACGATTCTTTCAATTTGTATCCTTGAAATTTATCTGAAGAGCGACCAGCAGTCCAAACCAACATACTGAACATATTGTGAAATAAAATCTATGTTATCTTTCGATTACAGTGATATGAATGTATAATATTCCAGGTTGTAGCTTGGTCAGCTTCTACTCAAAACATTACTGCATAAATCACCTGGTAAGTTGCGCCATTGTGTCACGTGATCCTTAACGTCACACATGACGCGTCTGGTACATTTTCCCTGGAAGCAGCTTCCCTATTATGAAACGCCTATTGTGTGTGACCATACTTCGTCATGTATGTTACTGCATACATCACGTGGTAGAGTTACGTTATTGTGCGACGTGATCCTAAACCTCACACGTGACGCGTCTGGTACATTTTCTCTGGAAACACTTTCCGTATTATGAAACGCCTATTGTGTGTGACCATACTTCGTCACATATTTTTACTATTTATAGAGCAGACGATATATGATCAAATTTCCTTATACACCTTTGAGTGGTCAAATGACCAACCTCTTGGAAAACCTCACACACTGTGACGAAACTGCCGCAGGGTCGCTGGGGCATTTTCTTTTAGAACTGAAACAATCGCACTGACTTTTTCAACGTTCCCAAGTGAGGTTGAAGTTTCATATAGGTATAGACACCGGACATACTTGGTTTGAATTTGTGTAGATGGCGGTAGAGAGGCGGTTTCCTCACTTGTTCATAGAGGTTATAAATTTTTTTTCTCGTAGATTTTCTCGCGCTTTTCGGCGTGTCTTTCTCACTCACCCCCAATAATCTGGTTTTCCATAGTCGTAAATCTTTCTCCCATATAGCAGATGTCAAACGGTTTTTTGCCCCCTCTTTCTACCGAGTTATATACAATGAGTAGAAAACTTTGCTTTGACGAAAATGCTTCTGGCTGCCGTTAGGAGCTGCGCGTTATAATGGTTTGCAGTGTCTCTTCTTGATTGGGGCTCGACCATAAAACATTTCACTTGAATCGATCCGATGGTGCGAAACGCTTCCGATTAATTTCTAAACAAGTGAAAATTATTTTAATTACCACTACGACTCTAAGATTTCTTCGCCTCAGTATTTTGTTGGTTTATATGTTCTTGCTGTGTTAAAGCGTGTACTGTACTTTGTGTTATAAAGATAACCAACGATGAATTGTTGCGACTAGTGTGAAGTAGGCATTCTTAGATTGAAGGCTATTGAAATTGTCTGGTACTTTAAACAAGATGAGCAGGTTTATATGTGTTACTCCTCATGCAATGTTTGGGAGTCCATATCTCCGTAACTAAAAGTTGTAGACCCCATGCTCTTTTTATACTTTCCACTTAGTTTGATCCAAAGACGGCACCCTTTAATTTATGGCAAAACACCCTGCATATTTAATTTTTATTTATTATTATTATTTTACACAACATATAACAGTATATCAGTGTACAGTTCTAGATAACCCTGCAGCCAAAATATTGGTATTGGTTCAATTTGATGAAAGTGTGAAAATGTCGGTGCTGATATGTATTTGTATTTACATCCGTATCATTGGGTAGCAAGCAATGTTATTCGACCAGATTATTAAAGTTTTTGAATCAATTTAATGGGAGTAAATAATTGTTTTTAATTCCTTCTTATTTCCTTTAAATCATTACGGTATTAAAAAAATCTCTTTAATCACGTTAATTTATGGTATCTTCTCATCTTTAGGAACAATCCCTGATTTCGTCAAAGCTATACTTAAGAAAATACGGGACGCGTAGTCCCTATGGGAATTCTATGTGCGTTACCACCCCCCCGCCTCCTGCCGCCGTCAGATTTCATTCCCAATAATGAGAGAGCGAAGAGCATCCATTTAAGGGCCACACACGGCGATCGAGACGCTGCGGAAAGGTAAGAGACCAAATTTAGTTTTATTTTTGTGGATTTTTTTTTCTTTTTCCCAACCCATATCTCCTTTAAAGACATTTTGCCGCGCGGATGCCACCTTATTTCTATTAAAAGTAGTTTGAACCATGGAGTGAGTGGTACCCTCCCAAGGGTATATTTTATACCCCTAGGTTACGTCTGCTTTTCCCTGCCCTGTATAATGGACTTCGTAATTCTAAAAGGACTAGCAAAGTAGTAACGCTTTTCATAGTGTTTCCCCATCAGCGCTTTGCCTTCGGAAATTTTGAGTTTTGATATGTTCCATAAGATTGACACTACCTATACTTCGTAGTGCTAGAGACTTAAGCAAGTAGTCCACTAAGCCTTGTGAAACCGTATCGTTAACGTAACGTCACATATCCAAATTCGAACAGAACGCCATCTGATAACTATTCTTAAACGATGCTTTCGGACTTAGGTAATGGGCGCCCTCTTTCGGATGATTTACGAACTTAGGTAATGGGCGCCCTCTTTCGGATGATTTACGAACTTAAAACGGTAACGATACGGTTTCGCAAGGCTAAGTGGACTACTTGCTTTAACAGCTCGAGCTAGTTCAAGAACGACAAGCGAGAATTGAAGTACTACACTCGGTTAATTTTGCAGGACTTCCATCTTCCTATTTAGCCTGCATTACTAAGCCTTTGACAGCCAGTCACCAGAATATGTGACGTTTCATTTACGTCACTACACGACAAGCTCCCAGTAAACAAGTTTTCCTTTCCCTTAATAGTGTCTTTAAGATCCATGTCAATATCGTGGAGTATATGCGATATTTTTATACACAACGTACCGAATTGAATAAAAGATGAATTTATTTTTTTCGTCTTGAATGTTGCCATGGTATCTTGTGACATGAACGAAACCATAAATATTGGATAGAGTATGCATACAAATGAATAAGCGAGCTAATAGTAAAATGGTGATGTTTGGAATAATTTATTCATAAAAGTATTGAGTAAATTCACGAATTTCGTAGCGTCTAAGTGCAAGTTCAACAGTTTTCTCGGAGAGCGGGATGAAGGTAAATCTCGGTTGAACCCAGTCCCTATGTTTGCTATCTATTTCTTTGCCACTGTTTGAGGTGCAAATCTTTGACACAATAGTTCAGAAATTTCCTTATTGTTAAGGGACATTTTGGGGTGAAAATACAGAAAGTTTGCTTTAATGCAAGAGGTAGAAATTTCACACCTGTATTGGTTTGTATAAAATGGTCCACCCCTCTATTCAGACGGTATAAGTCATTGACAGCGTTTCATCAGTCATCGCTTTACAATACTTTATAGCGTTTCACGTACGTCACCCGTCTTGGTTACTCAGTGCCACACTTTTACATCTCATAAAATTTAGCGAGCTCGTTAAAAATGCTCATTATAGGCCAGTGTTGCCATTCATTTGTGAGTGCAATTCAACCGCTTTCTACAACAGACTAAAAAGCTTGTTTTTCTGTTCGATTCAGTGATCATTCAGGTCCGTACCTGCAGGACATGCAACCCTGAAGCTCGGTTAAACTAAAGAAACGGGGGAGGAAATTTCTCTAGCCCTTTTAGTGCACAGTATCTATAGTTTTAGCTTGGATCTGTTAGTCTGAATCTTGCAGACGATGGAAACACATGCACACAATCGTTTTTGCAGCATTTATTATATATACAAAGGTACATCGAGGGTTTTCAACTCTCGAGGTACCGTGAAGCACACACACACAAACAAACAGACACAAAAGTAGCCTATAATCTACGTACATTTTTGTATATAGACACAGGTAGATAAATATTTTTAGCTACGTGTGGCATTTAGTTTTTGAATGGGAATTTTATGAGTAACTCAAAATGTCGTCTTTAGAATGTGAATTATTTCATGTAACTGTAAATAAAGCATTAAGAATGGGAATTTTTAAATCTCCGAATGACGATGACGTCTCGGGAAGGTATTATACAGGGCGAGTCTGTCTGTCTTATATGCTATATCCGGACCGCGTTCGCAGTTCACTCCATTATCGTCGTTAGGGTTAAGATGAGCGCGGCGATCGGCTAGGGTTAGAAGAAATGTCTAGCCTCCCAATGGTAGAGCTTCCACGAAAGGTTCACCCAATAGAGGGTTTTTCTTCTCATTTACTGTGAATCAATCGGCTTATAACCCTAAATTTCCAAAAATTATTACAGAGGCATACGCTTGAATTCAAACGTCAACAATAGCTATGTTTAAAATGATTTTAGGAATAAAGTTTCTTAAAACGATTTAACTATAATTAAGCTAAATTAATGACGATTAAAATAATTAATATCAATTATGTTTATTTAATAATTTAAGAAAAACCTCTAAATTCCAACTCCTTCTCGACTTGGAGAGGTTTATTTTGGTTTCCCAACTTGTTTCTTCATGTAACTAAATATGTACCTTTTAGAATGGGACTTTTAAAGTAACTAAAAAATGTAGCTTTTAGAATAGGACTTTTTTAAAGTAACTAAAAAATGTAGCTTTTAGAATTGGACTTTTTAAAGTAACTAAAAAAATTAATGACGATTAAAATAATTAATATCAATTATGTTTATTTAATAATTTAAGAAAAACCTCTAAATTCCAACTCCTTCTCGACTTGGAGAGGTTTATTTTGGTTTCCCAACTTGTTTCTTCATGTAACTAAATATGTACCTTTTGGAATGGGACTTTTTAAAGTAACTATAAATGTAGCTTTTAGAATGGGACTTTTAAAGTAACTAAAAAATGTAGCTTTTAGAATAGGACTTTTTTAAAGTAACTAAAAATGTAGCTTTTAGAATAGGACTTTTTTAAAGTAACTAAAAATGTAGCTTTTAGAATTGGAATTTTTAAAGTAACTAAAAAATGTAGCTTTTAGAATGGGACTTTTTAAACTAACTAAAAATGTACCTTTTGTAATGGGGACTTTTTAAATAACTAAAAATGTACGTTTTAGAATGGGGAGTCTTTTCATGTAAGTAAAAATGTAGAGCACTCTTTTAGAATCAAAATTATTTAAGCAAAAAAAATCTGCTATTTTCTGTGAAACTAGTGACCTAACTTCACCATTCTGTAAAATATCGATAACATAATTTTATTGCTGTAGGGAATTACGCAAAATGAAAATGTAAATTGATCTTCAACCATAATTGAATATCAATTTGTTTCGTAGTAGTTAGTGCATATTAAACGGTTGAAACTTACGTGAATCGAATGATAAAGTATTCGTTCTGTCTAGAAAACTCATCATTTCCGAATATATTTGGGGGTAAGCCTCAAATTCTCGCCCACATACCAATTAACTTGAAACGCAACCCACTTGGATAAACTTTGAAGAAAAAAAATCATTCTCAAATTCCAACTTCCCCGAAATAGAAAAAAAAGTATTAATTACCCATCCTAATTCAAGTTTGGGGGCGCGAAAGGTCTACAGTTATTTGAATTTAAATTAAATCCTAGACTCCGCCCACTTGAAATCCCGGCTAGACTTCTTAGGAGGAGGAGGGGTGAGGGAAGTTTAGGAATAAATTGACATTCGATAAGAACCTATTTTTCTAATTGATTTTAAAAGAAGAGCGCATAGCTCAACTTGATAAAATAAGGCACCGCCTATTGGGAACTTCACACACACACAAAAGGGACAGTGAAACTACACGCAAACTCAAAAGATCTGGACTAAAAACTTAGGTTCATGTCGGTGAAATGGCTTTTGGCTGCCTTGATTTAGACACGTAAAAGATTCGCGGGTTTTGTTTGAAAAATGCCGTTTCATCGGACAGTGTCGAGATGGCACCACTTCGTCAGCGCCTTTTCTTAGTCATAGCTCACTCAATCATGCCTTACTGACGCATGATCGAGTCAGCTATGTTTTAGCAGCTAGCAGTCATCTTGAAAAATGGCAGCCTGATATTAATGAAAAACGTCTTTGTGGTAAGTGAATTTAAGCATGTTTCTTAAGCATTTATTACAGTAGATCTCTATATCCTATAGACGTGCTATAGGGATTTTGGGCCGCCATATTTTAAAATGGTGGCTTGATAATCGAAAAGTTTCTTTATATGTAGAATAACGCCAGCCCATTTGAACCAATTTCACTAATATTTAGTACACGGGTTCCCAATTTCCGAAAGACAAGCTATATGGATTTTGGACTTCGATTTTCCGCCATTTTTTAAAATGGTGGCCAGAAAAGTGAAAACCTTCTTTATATGTAGAATAACACCCACGCGTTTCAATGGATTTCACTTATATTTAGTACACTAATTCGCTATACCCTACTGACTGGCTTTTTGGGTCCATTCAATTTGCCACCATCTTTAAAAATGATAGCCTGAAATATAATAAAAATATCTCGATGTACTGACGGGCAAAATCGGATATATTTGCTATTAGCTTACCGTTACACTCTTTTAACCAAATTTATCAAGTCAAATCAAGACTGAGCTTCACATTCTCTTTAGAAGGTTCTAACTTTTTTCAATTTGAAATATACTTGTTGGCTTTAGTACTTCATCTTTTTTATAGACAGACGAGAGAGAGAGAGAGAGAGAGAGAGAGAGAGAGAGAGAGAGAGAGAGAGAGAGAATCAAATCTAAAAAGAAAAATTTCCAATTCCGAAAAGGAAAATTAGGTTTCTAGGGATCTTTTTTTATATATATACTAAATAAAAAAATATATGTCTGGGGTTTTAAAAGTTTAAAAAAAGTGGGTGCACTGAATTTAATTGAAAACAATTTGTAAGACTGGTTGGAATCGTGCCCATATTATGTAGACTTATGCAGAGACAGAAGTATGTTACTTCGAAGCTCTCATAACAAATCTAAATCACTTAACCTGGGCTAAATGATGACTGCGGTCAACAATTCTTAGCTGGAAAAATCCGTTTTATTAGAAGTATATCATACTAATTATCGAGAGAAGAGTATCTACCACAAAACGGGGTAATTGTAACATGATTCTTCATCATCATTTTACAGTTATTATAGCAAGGTTACTAAACCGAATCACATACGCGATATATAGTTCCCCTCTTCATAACTTTATTAGCGATTAACTATCTGCCAAGGCGCATGCATACGCTTGTGGATTTTTGTCCCACCCCAAGACAATCAAGGTTTGTGCCTACTTGATTACTGAGGATTACTGTAACAAACAGTAATATAAAATTGACCTTAGCACGGTGCGATGCCCATCTGAAGTTTGATGAGCAAGAGAGCAAACCAAATGGGTGGGCGTGGGAAGAATCATGTTACATAACTAAAGTATTAATAGGATACAGAGTGTCATCCTCAATATGACTTTTCATTCAAGTGCTTTCAAGTGCTGTGCTGTCGATTACTCAAAGTACCAAGGTTTAACTAGTTCATTAAAATTTAATTTATTTCAAAAAGAATTGGGGTAAATTTAACTCTTTTGAAAGCGAATTAAATTATTCGAAGTAATAATAATTATCTCATAATTTCGTCGCTGACTGCCTGTTAATCAAGGCCCAGCTCAAACAGCTTTAGCTAGAAGACTGACTAGGTACCCTCCATAAAATAATTTTCCAATCCGCCACCATCTTCAAAAAGGGCGACCAGAAATGCATAAGAACAATTTTTTATTTAATAACGTACGCGTGTTTCATCTGATTTCACTAATATTTATTACTCTGGTTTATAGACGGGCTTTATGGCTTTTGGGGTTCGATTTGCTGCCATGTATGGTGGCCCGAAAATTAATTGAAACGTCCCGACGGGCTGACGGGCAACGCCGTTTACCTTTGCTGTTAGTTGACATAGAGAGATATAGAATACATTTCTAGTTTTTGGGTTTCGAACAGTTTCACGTTTACCAATCATTACGATAGCTTCGGTTTAATATAATTTCAAAATCTTTTCGATGATATATTATATACCTTTTTTCCTAATTTTATTTTTCTTAATAGCGGCTATTTAATATAAAAAAAATATATATATATATAAAAAAAATACTAGCTAGGCCTAAGCATAATTTTTTTTTTTTAAGTTTTAACCTTATTTATGCATTTTTGATATCCCTAGATCTAAAATTAGGAATTCATCGCCATTTTTTTATAGCCTAAGAAACAGTTTTGGAAAATATAATTTACTATTCATGTACTTCTCTTTTAAACTGGTCGGACATAAATCAGATCACGCTGGAAGAGAGAAAAGATTTAAAAGCCTAAAATTATTTTAAACGTTCTGTAAAATTTCGATAGACTTAGAGCCCAAAAAATTGGGTATAATGGTCTGTATTAAATAATAGCTAAAATGCCTTGGGATATATTTTATATAACATTAGAGATTAGTTCGGTTTCGATTTTTTTTATAAGAAAATGCAATTGAATCAACGCCATTCTCACTCATTAAATAACACTCTCATAGTTCTAATTAAATTTAAATGATTTGACCATTTCGAAAAAGCATACAGAGAAACCAACACACAGGGGCGATGAAGCCATTGGGGTATTCTCCCTGGCGCTTAGAAGCAACGCCAGGCGACGCTCGACATCACTACAAGTGAGAGACAATTAGCCAACTCATGCTGCCTCTAGCGGTGCTTCTTGGCGATAGGGAGAATACCCAATGACTACCTCGCCATTTATTTAACCCTGTGAAACTGATTGTGACAGATATTTCCCGCGAGTGTCAACCGATTAATTGGTAAAATTCGGTAAATAACCTCGAACCAATTAATCAAATAAATTAACCTTCAATCAATTTATCAGTAAAAATTGGTACATTAACATCGGACTGCTTAATCGGTTAAAATCGGTACATTAACATCGGACTGCTTAATCGCTTAAAATCGGTACATTAACATCGGGCTGATTAATCGGTCAAAATCGGTACATTAACATCGAACCGATTAATCGGTTAAAATTGGTAAATTAACCTCGAACCGATTAATCGGTAAAATTCGTAAATTAACCTCGAACCAGTTAATCTGTAGAAATCGGTAATCTAACTTCGAGCCTATTAATTGGAAAAATCGTAATCTAACTTCGAGCCTATTAATTGGAAAAATCGGTAATCTAACTTCGAGCCTATTAATTGGAAAAATCGGTAATCTAACTTCGAGCCTATTAGTTGGAAAAATCGGTAAATTAACCTAGAGCCGATTAATCGGTAAAAATTGGAAAATTAACCTCGAGTCGATTAATCGGTAAAAATTGGAAAATTAACCTCGAGCCGATTAATCGGTAAAAATTGAAATTTAACCTCGAAACGATTAATGGGTAAAAATCTGTAAATTAACCTTGATCCGATTAATGGGTAAAAATCTGTAAATTAACCCTTGATCCGATTAATGGGTAAAAACCTGTAAATTAACCTCGAAACAATAAATCGGTAAAAATCGGTACATTAACCTCGAAACAATAAATCGGTAAAAATCGGTACATTAACCTCGAAACAATAAATCGGTAAAAATTGGAAAATTAACCTCGAGCCGATTAATCGGTAAAAATTGAAAATTAACCTCGAAACGATTAATGGGTAAAAATCGGTACATTAACCTCGAACCGATTAATCAGAAAGAATCAATAAATTAACCTATCATAAACTATAGCAAGGATTATTAAATCTAAAGTGGGAATGTAAAATTAAAATATACATGGGTATCAAAGCCTTATTAACTCGTTTCATAAAGTGTATACTTGACTTAATACGCCTTCTATTTAAGATTTAAGCGAGTTTAATACAAATCTGTAATTACGCCCTAAAAACCGCTCTTATTTTACGAGATTCGCGCATTCAGCGACAAAATAATGGATAAGAATTACGCTTACACTTTAAAGTGGCCGTATTTAATACGCGGGGCTTAGACTCTTGGTGGCCAGCATTTAGGAGGGTAGGTCATAAATACAGGCTTTAAATTGTGTCCAAGTATTTTAGAAGGCGCCTTTGCCTCGCTATCGTCTTGATTAGCCAATAAATCTGAATTCACGGCGTTCTATCTTGTCAACCGTGAAGGGGCCCGTATCCTATATATAGTGGTCTACGATTTTAGACTAAATTTCTCCCAAAGTTCTCGAGTCTTAGTTGAAATGCTTGTATAGCTTGCTTGGCACTGGAATTGTAATACTTGCGGTCACTCTTAAAATTAGGCCTAATAACTCTTGCGGTTTTAATTTAAATTGATTTAAACGTTTATATACACACTAATAAAGAAGATTGAAGTAAATTACGTTTAATTAATTTTTCTTTCCACCGAAAACATTTCCACTTTCAATCTCTATTAGAACTAATTGCATACACTAAAATATTTTGTTTTTGAAATATTTAATGTTATCAGAAGGGGATAATAGATGAAGGATGACACTCTGTATCCTCTTATTATTCTTGTTATGAAACATGACTCTTACCAGGCGACAGATCCCTTTTGGATTGCTCTCCCGCATGCTCATCAAACTTAATTCAGATGGGCATCGCACCGTGGGGATAATTCTATAACTGTTTGGCCAGTACTAAATCCTCAGCAATCAACCCACAAACCTTGATTGTCTTAACTTAGGACAAAAATCCACAAGCGCATGCATGCGCCTTGACAAATATAGTTAAAAGCTAATAGAGTATTATATACTTCTGGTGTTATTTAGATATTTGCAAACATTCGCACTATTCAAGCCGTTGGAAGCGCTTAGTACCTTCGACTGCGCTGTGACTAAGACCAATTTTGAAAACATGGTTTCCACAGTACATACTTGCAATGTATCTGTGAAGGTCACCAGAGAGTTTGAAAATTTAGTGAAATGTCAGGGGAAGGTCAGGTATATTTAACCTGATTAAAAAAATTTAAACTGGTAACATACATAATTATGTAAAGAAGAGATCATAAATAAATCAACTTGAAACTGAAATATTTTAGAGCCTCAAAATTAGGCTAATTGATTTTTTCAAAGGGAATGAGAAGCTTCGTTTGATAGAATTAATTTCTGTGAATTAAAATATATCAAGCTTTTAATTCTCCGATTTCTGGTTATTTGGCAATACGCATTTGAAAATGCTTCGTATGAAATTATTTGAAATCTTCTTTTTATGAAAGGCTAAAACGTTTCCCGTAGTGCGACGTCACAGATATATTTTTCACGCGAGATGGTGCCACTCTCTCCGTTATCAGACCCAGAGTTTAGACTGGCGAGAAGCTCGAGACGCGTATAGGATTCCCCCGCTTTTTTTTCCTCGCGTCATAGTGATGTCATAAAACTGGCGAACAAGCTCGACAAGACAAAATTGTTGATATATCAAAACTGAGTTTTCGTAATTTTTCAACGGATTTTAAAAATTGATACTTTGGTTCAATTAAATTAAAAGCTTGATATTTTGAAAGTAGAGACTTGAGTGGTAAAATATGATATGAAATTGATATGTAAATTGGCATACCCTTTAACATTTCCATGCCCTTAATACAAACTATAACACCCCCGAAATATTTCCTCAATAAATAACTGCTGGACTGTTATCTGAACTATAGCAATATACGAGGATATCCCGTCTGGGTACTGGCAGAAGTTGATGACTTCTTATCCTGGGAAGTATTGGACACTAAGGCATTCTATAGTACCCATCCCTGCTAGTCAAAATTGCCTATGGCAATCGTAAAAGAGGGTCGAAAGTTTCCTCCCCACTAGGAAAACTATCTAATCTACTGAAAAAAATCCCACGCCGAGAGGCTGTGGCACTCAAACTGTGGGGCGTGTTCAAAACTTCTTCAGCGCCAATCGTTGAAAAGCTGTCTGGCTAGAACTCTTTCAAAATCCATTGCAATCCGTGGGCCTAGGACCCCACACTAGTTTGACCGGAATTTCTAGCAGTCTTTTAAAACAGCTGTTCTTGTCACCGTTTCTGATTCGTTACCTCAAACCACAGGACACACCTTAAAGTTTCGTTTCTTGCCCGCTGCTGGCGCGCAAATCAGCCTGCCAACTCAAAATGAGGGAAATGCCGTAGGTGGCGCGGTGATCGGACCTAATAAGAAGTTGGCTAACAGAGATGGTTCCGGATATGGTTAGAGTCCAATACTTCCCAGGATAAGAAGTCATAAACTTCTGGTACTGGCTGGTACAGTACGCAAGGGGTTTAATATAGTCCCGCTTATGACGAGGGAGGGAGGGGGGACTAGAAAAAGTGTCCAGTTAATGTAATAGGCGACGTGCAGTCTAGGGAATTAAAGACATCATACACCATATGTCCAATTGTCCGATACCCTGTATTTTAGCACTTAAATGTCTGGGCGACAGTTACGCGGCTAATGCGTCGGGTGTGAGTCCAAAGTAACAATGGTAAAAGGCATATGTACACCCACAACATCACGGCATGGTTTAGGACAATGGTGCTAAAAACAACCCCATAGAACCGATTGTTAAGCTAATATTTTCCGTTGGGAGACTACAAATCAGCATAATATTATTACTTTTTGATTAAACTGAAGTTATCAAAGCGACATGTATAGTGAATTAGTGTTCAGAAAAACATTTTTTTCTGATTGGTAATATTGTAATAGTTTTATATTTTGGTGTGTATTGACTGAAGGGTGTTTTTTGCGAACAGCAACGTTCTTTTCAGAAGTAATATCTGAACAAGTTGGGAACAAAATAAACCACTCCGAGTCGAGACCACATTAAGAGGTTTATCTTAAATAAGTAAATATAATTGATATTAATTGTTTTAAAAGTCATTAATTTACCTTACTTCTTGTTAAATCGTTTTAAGAAACGTTATTCCTAAAATCATTTTAAACATAGCTATTGTTGACGTTTGAATTCAAACGTATGCCTCTTTAACAATTTTTGGAGATTTAGGGTATATAAGGCGATTGATTCACAGTAAATGATAGGAAAAATTGCGTGAACCTTTGGTGGAAGCCCTGCCATTGGGAGGCAAGACGTTTCTCATAACCCTAGCCGATCGCCGCTCCGTTTTACCTTTCTTCTCCAAGTGTAACCTATGTTATTTACTCATGTGAAAAAAAACCGGTATCAAACATTGCCGCGGCGTTCACAGTCAATGATATTTCACCAACTAGGAGCGCACATATCAACTGATATAGCTTTATTCAGAAAAAATTATGAAAATTATGTACAGATGTTCAATATGAAAATTAACTATACCATCTGGTTCTGAATGGTGTTGATCTATTTCATAACTTCGATGTAATTTGATGCTATTTATGTATGCAATTTGTAGGTTTTCATTGCACTCTCTAAATCAGAGCTTATATATACAGTTCGAACATTATAGCTATACTCTATTCCACCTTCGAATAGCAGTAGTACTAAAACTAAGGCGTAGAGATATTACATACCGAGTCACAATAGAGCCGCTGAAATTTCAGAGAGTAATGAATAGTGGTGATAGTGTTCAAATTATCGTTAACTACGTTATGACACATCTTGTAACGAGGGATAATGATGTTTTTCAAGTATTGACGTGTCCGTAATTAGGGTGGGATTTTCAAAGAAAAATGGATTTAAACAGAATGTGAGACACGAGGTTGGGTGATAACTTTCCGTTGTGCTGTGTATGATGTTTGCGACGGGAAGTGAAAAGACAAATGATAGTTCATAATTAAGAGGAAACTGTAATGAATAAATATAAAAGTTAAAGAGAAATGTGATTGAAATTAGGAGAAATTATTGATAAATGCGTAAGGGAAATTCGGACAAATAACAGAAAAATTTAAGGGAAAATTAAATTAATAACTGAAAAATGTAAGGGAAAATTAAACTAATAACTGTAAAGTGTAAGGGAAATTTGGACAAATAACTGTAAAGTGTCGCAAGAGAAATTTTTACAAATAACTGTGAAGTGTTGTAAGGGAAATTTTTACAAATAACTATAAAGTGTGAGAGAAATTTGGACAAATAACTGTAAAGTGTAAGGGAAATTTGGACAATTAACTGTGAAGTGTAAGGGAAATTTGGATAATAACTGATAAATGTAAGGGAAATTTGGATCAATAACTGAAAAATGTAAGGGAAAATAAAAATAACACCTGAAAAATGTAAGGGAAATTTGGACAAATAACTGTAAAGTGTTGTAAGGGAAATTTGGACAAATAACTGTAAAGTGTTGTAAGGGAAATTTTTACAAATAACTGTAAAGTGTTGTAAGGGAAATTTTTACAAATAACTGTGAAGTGTAAGGGAAATTTGGAACGATAACTGAAAAACGTAAGGGAAAATAAAACTAACACCTGAAAATTATAAAGTAAAGGAGGACAACTCGGAATACATTTATAAGGGAAAGTGAAACATTTTCAAGGGAAAGCGGAAAAGTTTCAAGGAAAAATGGAAAATGTTCAAGGGAAAGTAGAGAAATATGACAAATAAATGAGCTTTTTAAGGCAAAGGTAGGAAAAGTAGGCCAAATAACTGATCTTTTGTGATGCAAAAATAGGCCAAAGTACTAAATTTTTAGTAGAATAATAGGACATATTACTGAAAGTTTTGAGGTAAAATTAGGAAATTAGGCCAAATATCTGAAATTTTTAAAATAAAGCAGGAAACTAGGCCACATATCTGAAATTTTAAAATAAAGCAGGAAACTAGGCCACATATCTGAAATTTTTAAATGAAAGCAGAAAAGTAGAACAAATTACTGAACTTCTTGATGGAAAAGTACGAAAATAGCTGAAAATGTAAGGATATATGAAGGGCAATAACTTAACTTTAATTAGTTTAATAGCGGGCTAACTGAGAACATGTTGTTAGTAAGGCTCAAACGTTGAGATGGCGCTAACGATGGTGCAGAACCAATTTACCGAGCTATTGATGAAACTACAAGTATTAATTGAAATGTGAGATCTTTAATTGGTATTATTTATCTAAATCCGTCGCTTCTTAATTTCGACTCATCGTTGCTACAATACCTGGAAACTTTTGTGCGCCCAGAACTCAGAAATAGGGCCAACATGATCGGCGAATGTTTTGAATATTAAAATTTCTTAAAAACAAACTCCGGTTCCTTACATTTAACCATAATAAAAAAAAACACGGGAAAACACAGCACTTAGTAAATTTAAAATTTCTATCAACCCTGTAACTTTGAAACAAAGCCTACAATTAAAATTCCATTTCACTCTCATGGCAAGCATTAAGCCTTGGTCAATCGTAAATAGCCAGATAGTTTATTTGAAATTCGAAAGTTTCTTACATTTTAGCGGAGTTTCTCTTAGAAAAGGGTAATTTGATCACTATAGTTTACCCCTTCAACTAGTGCATCAATACTTAAAATGGTGAAACAAGAAACTATTGTAAAATGGATGAGGTTTTATTCTTGAATTTCCGACCCACGATTTCCGTTCTAACCATCAATCGAGTTCTCCCCTCTTTTATCAGAATGGCCCGTGACTAAAGGGTTGTTTTCCCGCCGTGATGGCCTTCAAAATGACTCCCCTTTTAAGTGGCACCACTTCACGCTCTAGGATACTGTATACAGGGTGTTGCTGATAAGTTTACCATGAGTTACAGGGTGTTTTTGATGAGTCTGCCATACTTTACAGGGTGTTTGTGATGAGTCTGCCATACGTTACAGGGTGTTTCTGATGAGTCTGCCATAAGTTACAGGGTGTTTCTGATAAATCTGCCCTAACTTACAGGGTGTTTCTGATAAGTCTGCCATAAGTTACAGGGTCTTTCTGATAAATCTGCCCTAAGTTACAGGGTGTTGCTGATAAGTATGTCATGCGTTACAGGGTGTTTTGATAAGTCTGCCATACGTTACAGCGTGTTTTTGATAAGTCTGACATAAGTTACGGGGTGTTTCTGATAAGTCTGCCATAAGTTACAGGGTGTTTCTGATAAATCTGCCCTAAGTTACAGGGTGTTGCTGATAAGTCTGAAATAAGTTGCAGGGGCTGTTTCTGATAAGTCTGCAATAAGTTACAGGGTGTTCCTGATAATTTTTCCTTAAGTTACAGGGTGTTCCTGATAAGTTTGCCCTAAGTTACAGGGTGTTCCTGATAAGTTTGCCCTAAGTTACAGGGTGTTCCTGATAAGGTTGCCCTAAGTTACAGGGTGTTCCTGATAAGTTTGCCCTAAGTTACAGGGTGTTCCTGATAAGGTTGCCCTAAGTTACAGGGTGTTCCTGATAAGGTTGCCCTAAGTTACAGGTTGTTTCTGATAACTCTGCCATAAGTTACAAGGTGTTTCTGATAAATCTGCCATGAGTCAAATGGTCTATTCTATGGGTCAAACTGAGCAAACTGAGTAGAAAATGTCAAAGAACATGGGGTCCACAACATTTAGTTACGGAGAAACACCCTGTATGTGATTGCGTGGCCAAGTTGGGTATGCCATCGTCACTTGTCCTTATAAATGCTTCAAAGTTCCTTATTTTACTGTATTATCAGTGATGCAAAGTTAGCAACGTGTACGATTATGGAAATTGAAATCAAATCGAAGGGAGTGCCATCGAGCATTCCAGAAACTAGCTTTTGTGTCAATAGATACTTAAATGACCAAACTTGATGATAATTCTCGCCGTCGCATATTTAATAATGAATATTTCAAATTGGAAGTAAGAGTTTATCTACAATCAGGGATAGATTTAATTTTAGAAGTAGAAATGGAGAACAGTGTAATCTGGGCGCGCGCCAAAGTCCCGAACCCCCTTCCACGGGACGCAGGGGTAAGAAAGAAGAGGCGGGTCATAGCGACAGAGGTAAAAAGGAATCACGTATTTTTCGTCGTCCCCGTCAGCAACGTCATCAAAACGTAGTTTAAGTGAGCAGCCAATAAGATAATTTAAAATTTTCGTTACGTGTTGGAGGGAGGGACTCTACACTGGGCTGTGAGTCGCAATGAAGTAAATACTAACCGTTCTCCATTCCTACTTCTAAAGTTAAATCTATCCCTGTTCTCATATAGTCCTTGCTCCCGATTTATCCTGTAAAAACGAAACTTGGAAAATTTTGAAAATAAAATCTCGATATACCTCCTAAAGATTCTCTAACCCCACCCCACAATAAATTCTAAAACTCCTTATAAATACAGACCAATTTAGATCAATTTAGTGTACATTTTTTGCTATACCGAAGAAATCTGCTTTCGATATAAATAACCACGCGTGCATTTATGGTGTACAGTATATAATAATGAAATGTACGTTTCGTGCGATTTAACTTCGCCTTAATCGGGTATCCCTTAACCCGTGATAGAAGTTAGTAGGGATGCCATGATATAGAGGTCATTAATTCCCGGAGACGGTATTATCCACTCCCGGAGCTTGGACGAACTAAATCAGTAGATTTTAACATTACAAAATGGCCCACTATGAACACTGTAGGTTAGAAAAACACCAATTCAACGAGTTTGTTAATTGGGTTACCCTGGCATGGGCATTAAATGCCTTTATATTTTATATTTCTATAGAGCCTTTTGACGTAGGCAACCTTCAGTATGGGGACATAGAAGGGTAGTTGATCTATTGCCGTCTTTGGGTTGAGATGTTGAAACACTGAAGTCTCTAACCATGTTATGCAAGCTAAACGCTTTCTTATTATAATTCCAGAATGTTTCAGAGTTTTAAATCCATCTTCAGACGATATAATGTTTGACCCAAATGCAGTTTGGTAAAGCAATTGGATGAGCTGAGTTGTGAAGAACCAAAATGTCTGTACAGAGAAAAGTACGTAGTAGTCACTAGGCCCACACCCATATTGCATTGAAAATATAGTCGTCAAATTTCAACGTTAGATGGAGACACTGCCCCATGTTGTCTATCATTCTTTCTCTGGAAAATCAGCTCCATCTATGAAAAAGGTGTTTTCACTATGTTGTGCCTGCTCCAATAGACCTTTTTCACATACAACCCTTGGTATCGGGGTATAAAAGGGTTAAAGACTACAGCGCATGCGCCAAAAAGCGAGATGGAAGGCAAAGCTTCTCTGATCTCTCTAAGTTACAACGAAATTGTTTACTATGGCTTTGAATTTGCCATAAATGAATCGTTCTTTATTCGATAAAATCAACGAATTATTTTTAATGTTTAAACTAAATCAAAGTTAAAGTAGATCAATGTGATACTGCTAAGTTAGGTATTTTTAAATTCACTATTTACAGTTTCATTGTGGAAATGATTTCTCCTTATAATTGCTTGTCCAAGCTCGGAACCTGACTGTTGGAGAGCTCCAATAGTTATAGGCTTAAATAATAATAATAATAATAGCGGACCTTTGGCGTGCAATAATAATATAGGTGAGTCTATAAGAGCTGAAGGATCCGTCGGGCCCTTATCACGCCGCCTCTGTCTAAAGTCGATAGATCACGAGTTCAACGAGGAAATTCACGCGCCAAAACTCTAAAAGGTGTTAAATTCAAACCCTCTAATACGTAATATGTAGTTGCTAGCTGCAGATTGGGTATTACCACAACCCTATAATGAATCAGTATTTGTCAGGCGTTTCGGCTTGTCGATACGAAAATCAAAAACTAAGACTGTAAAGATGGCATTGGAGGTTGGGTAAAAATTATTTGAAATACGTTACAGATAGCACGTGACGCCAAGATCCAAGGACTCCACATGGACACTTGGTCCTTGTTTTTTGCAAGATTGTAGCGCCAATCCCCGAAGTGGTAGTTATCGAAATAAAAGGAACTAAGTCTCTTTGAACCACGCCTCTCCTCGGTCACGTGTATTTGACGTATTTGAAATAAGTCACAGGCACCACGGAACGCCAAGATCCAAAGATTCCACGTGAAGTGGAACTGGACACCTGGTCCTTGTTTTTCACAAGATTGTAGCGCCAATTCCCGAAGTGATAGTTATCGAAATAAAAAAATAAAACTAAGTCTCTTTGAACCACGCTTCTGTTCGGTCACGTGTCTCTGTCGAATTTCAAATTATTTTTACTCACCCACCGATTACTTCACAGTCTACCACGCCATCTTCGTTTAAACGTTTGCCTAGAGGTATACCAACTCCGATTATCTTTCCTTGGATGAGTCGGGGCTATGGATATAGATCTCAGTATAGGCTGTAATTTCTCTTTCCGACAAATCCGCCTAGGGCATGTTTCTCTACCATAAAAACCGCCTTGAGATGGCTCTCTTATCTTTTTAAGGATAGGTGCAAATTTGAAAAGGTTCCATACTTATGGAGAGCATTAAAGGCTTATGATATTTCAGACAAAATTCACTGGACCGTGCCTCTCATATAATCTTATTGCGTGTTTCACGAAGACTCGCTGTAAATTTTAAGTTTCTTCTCCAAATGACCTTCCAATGACAATGTTATATTTTTTTGTAAAGAACAGTGTTAGTAACAAAAATTCCATCGTTGCCCGTGAAAATGTTATTTAAAAATTGTAAAAAAACACAGACGTTTTCTTATCAGAAGGTTTTATAACGCTTCTATCCGGCATTTTCTGAGACGTCCGAAAGATCACAACTAAAAGTAATTAACTAATCTCTTCTGGAGATCGTTATTCATGCAGTTTGTGTAGTCAAATGTAGCTACGTTATCCCATCAATTGTTTTTGTTTCTTTCTAGGCCTAGCCGGTTTTAAATTAATAGTAGAGTATATACAATCATTAAATTTTGGGTCGAATCATTTTTCTAGCATAGAATATTAATATAAATCCATTGATAAATTCATTTCACAGTTTTGAGAAAATCTATTTTTAAGTTTGGGGTTTTGAATCAAATGCTTTATATACCCTAAATTTCCAAAAATTGTTATACTTGAATTCAAACTTCAACAATAGCTAGCCCTAATAAAGTTTCTTAAAACGATTTAACTAGAATTAAGGTAAATTAAAGACGATTAAAATAATTAATATCAATTATATTTTTAACAAATCTAACCTAAAATTCAATTTCGAGATCAAAATTAAACTCCAGTGTCCCTTTAAATTTCATTATTTATTATTTTTATTTCTGTCTTTATTTTACATCCGAGAAGACTTTAATTAAATTACGACCATGCTTGATTTTATTCTTTTTCTAATATTTGGAAAATATTACAAGGTCTTCCTTACGTATTCCGAGATAATAAACCAATCTATATCATCTTTTTTTTTTTGCATGGTTTGGATTCATTTTCCCGAAGAGGGAAGATAGGATGGGGGCTGTAGCGCCGGTTTTGTCTAATCAGAGATGCTTGTTCTTGTCACGTTAGGTGTCAGAAAATAATTACTGGCCTGTCTTATTCGTCCCTGTTTCTGTATAAAGACGACCGTTGCACGCGGCTATCACTTCCAAATCTTTTTTCCCTTAACATTCCCTCGACTCCTCCCATTACATTTTTTTTGGGCCCACATTCTCCAACCCTAAGTTAGAAGGGATAATTTTTTTAGATTGTAGTGGTAAAAGGATTAAATATCGTTTGGTGAGGGAGAATGGTAGCAAACCGAAATCAAAAGTAAATCCACAACATCTACTTACATGATCAGTATGTCGTCTAATTTTGCAGTTAATCTTTTGAACAAGATGGTGGAACCATAGGCCAATCATATTCTTCATCAAGAATAATCGAAAGATAATTTGTTGTTGGCATTTTCACAAAATAGACGAGTTTGATTATTTTTAAAAGAGGGCGGACTAAAAATATTGATATCAAGATATAACGCTAGATGGCTCCCGAATCCCATAAAAGAGTCGTGTTTTTGAACTTGAGCGTTATATCTTGTTATTTCCATTATCATTTGTGGTTTTTGAAAACGGAACATTAGGTCTAGGATTGTAAAATACAATTACCCAGGCAAATTACCAGAGAAATTCCTAAATTGCAATTACCCTGGTAAATTACAAGAAAAATTCCTAAATTGCAATAACCCTGGTAAATTACTAGAGAAAATCCTAAATTACAATTACCATGGTAAATTACAAGAAAAATTCCTAAATTACAATTACCCTGGTAAATTACAAGAGAAATTCCTAAATTTACAATTACCCAGGTAAATTACAAGAGAAATTCCTAAATTACAATTACCCAGGTAAAATACAAGAGAAATTCCTAAATTACAATTACCCAGGTAAATTACAAGAAAAATTCCTAAATTACAATTACCCTGGTAAATTAAAAGAAAAATATTAAATTACAATTAACGAGAAATTCCAAAATTACAATTACTAGCTGGCAAATTAAAAGAGAAATTCCTAAATTACAATTACCCTGGTAAATTTGAATGAGAAAATACTAAATTACAATTACCCAGGTAATTAAACGAGAAAATACTAAATTACAATTACCCTAGTAAATTAAATGAGAAAATACTATCTTACAATTTCCCTGGCTTACTACCAGAGAAAACATAAATTACAATCCTCAGGTAAATTTACCGATATGGAAGCGTAACACGCCCCCTATTTAGAAAACAATTTTAAATACATATTCTAGCATCTTTTCAACAATCAATTACGAAGCAATTTACAAACAAGGAGTATGTATGCCTATATTACGCCGAGTTTTCTCTATTGAATCTTTTACACGCGTTGCGTTTTTTTCGTAACTACGCCAAATGCACGGCGAGTGATAAATATTTGGTCGGATAGAGAACCATTAGTTTCTGTGGAAAATCCGCCGGAGGGTCTTCTTCTTCTTTATTTTTTCGCAACAGTCTTTCCTTTCTGTGTATGTTTTTTTGAAGTGGGGATATAGTTGATCACGGCCTCTTCCTTTGACAAGCGGTTGTAAATCACGGGCCCAAATAATTTAGAATCTCTCCGGAATCAATAACCCTCGTTGAAAAGACAAAGACGTTGCCCCAACGAACGAACGCCTTCCAGGGAAAATGGACAAGTGTTGTGTATTGGATCTTTCTCTCTACAAATCAAATCATTCTTATACCTTTAGGCTTAGTGGGGTTGATGTGCCGGAAAACGCGCGCGCGCCAAACTTTGCACTGATAAAGATCCTAACATTGAACGGGGATTGCCGATTCCTCCCCGTTACGAGTTGTTGAGTTTTATTAGTGTATTGAATTGATGCTAATTCGTTAATTTCACTTTTTGCTAATTCAGGGAAGACCCAGGAAAATCATAATTATTTTGGGAAATCAGTGAAAATTAATGTTACTAAATTTTTGGAAGGAACCCATAGTTGGGTTTATAGTGCTGGAAATAGATGTGCATTGTTTATGTCAATTTATACAATTCCTCAGAGTGTCCTGCTATCAATGTAAATTGATACACGTGAAAATTAAAATTTTGGAAATATTAATAAATTCTTGCTGTCCAGCGTAGAAAACAGGTCAGTTGGAAACATGTTTTAGAAAACTGGTCAGTTGGAAACATGTTTTAGAAAAGTGGTCAGTTGGAAACATGTTTAAGAAAAAGGGTCAGTTTGAAATATGATTTAGAAAAATGGTCAGTTGGAAACATGTTTTAGAAAACTGGTCACTGGGAAATATGTTTTAGAAAACTGGTCAGTTGGAAACATGTTTTAGAAAACTGGTCAGTTGGAAACATGTTTTAGAAAACTGGTCGTTTGGAATCATGTTTTAGTAAACTGGTCAGTTGGAAACATGTTTCTATGTGTAATAATAAAGAATATGCAAGCAATTAAGTTTCCGTGATTGACACTACGCACTTGGCTTCCCTCGAAGAACTTTGGACCACCCTTATTGGACGAATCCGTCAGGTGGTACAATTTGTCCAATAGGGGTGGTCCCCAGTGCTTTGCGGGAAGCCTATGCATAGTGTGCATTACGGATTAAACTTAATTGCTCGTATCTTTTTTAATATTGTAGATAGAAACATAGTTTCAATTGATATATCCATTATTTTAAACACTCTTTCGATTAAAGAAAATATTATGGTCGAGCGTATGCTGGCCCAGATTTGTGCATGTCGGCACACGACGGAATTAAACTGAAGGGCTGCCTCTATTTGCTTTTGGAGTGTATTTTCTGCTAGTTATCTACACTTCCCTTGACTTCTTCTTATTTCCAAACGGTGGCTGTCCCTGAAAATATCCAATTACTTCGTCATGTCATGTGTAAAGCTTAGTTTCGTTTTCCAGAATGTATCATCTTTAACTTCTGTTTATTCTTGAATACTCGCGAATTTCCAGTAATTTATTCTTCATTAATAATTTTAATATTATAAATCAGAATTCAACTCGATAAAGGAATTAAGGAGTCGAAATTAGTCTCTCAATAATCATGTTATGGTGCAATGGCCTGGCCCATCCATGCTTACGAAACTTCGCACGCGCTCGTTGCTTTCCATTTTCAAAACTATATCCTATCTGTAGTAGAGAAAGGCACGAGGAGGATTTTGTTTAAGGTTTTGATTGCATGGGGCGTTGAAAATCACGCTCGTCTCATTACCTCTCGCCAAAGTATCCCTTCCTCCGGTTTACAATTCCCCCAATTTCTTCTCGATTTTTGGAACAAGAGTCTCGTTACCCTCAACACACGCCTGACCCCTTGGTGGCCGGCCAACTCAAGATTACACACTCATCCTTAAGACTAAAACAAAATATATAGTGTACATCCGAAATACTATCACACGCATATGGATGTGTACGGGGATGATGCATTAAGTAGCGAATTAATGTGTATAGGGTTTTTTAAGTCAGCATTACTTTCTTCTTATGCATTTTAAACATTAAGACTTATTGAAATGTATAAAGATCTCTAGTTAAAACTGAAACAGAGTAGATTCATGGGTTGCTGTGATTTGTTTTATGAGTCATGTCGGGGTATCTGTAGACATGGATATCGTTGTTGGTAATGGTTAATGAAATGGAGAACACAGTAGGCCATGGTTTAGAAATGGAGGTCGTAGTAGGCCATAGTTCAGAGAGGAGATCGTAGTAGGCCATGGTTTAGAAATGAAGATCATATTAGGCGATGTTTTAGAAATGGAGATCATAGTAGGCGATTGTTTAAAAATTGAGATCATAGCAGGCGATTGTTTAGAAATGGAGAACATAGTAGGCGATGGCTTAGAAATGGAGATCATAATAGGCGATTGTTTATAAATGGGGATCAAAGTAGGCCATGGTTAATAATAAAATATTGAACATAGTAGGCCATGGTTTAGAAATGCTGATCATAGAAGACGATGGTTTAGAAATGCTGATCATAGAAGACGATGGTTTAGAAATGCAGAACTTAGGTAATGGCAAATGTTTGGGAAAATCAGCTAGCTAGAGACGCCCCTCAACCGTTTTTTGAAGGATGCTTGCTCGCAAGAAATAATCCTTTCGACCCATACTTATGGAGAGTATTATCGGTTTATAGGTAAACAAATGCTGTCATCTCTGTAGTGCACTTCAATATTATTAAAAGCAATTTGGCTGAAAACGTTTTTGTTTTTAAACGAAAATTATAACTTTGTTAAGCAGAATGAAACATTTACTGTTAAAATTATCAGTCTATTCTAATGGACGATTTGTAAAATTATATGGACCCCTCCCAGCTCGTTTTTCCGTGGGTTTACTGTTTTGTTGACGTAAGTGCACATACCAAATAAATTGGTTATAAATCGGTTGTAGTAAGATTCATCTCGTTAATACATTAAGTACTATTTTTAATGTATTTTTATATGTTCCTTCAGTGCTTTGATTAAATCAAAACTATACTTAATATTTTCCATGTATTTAATAAATCTTGAAAAGCTTTAGGTTTGGTCCCTCGCTTGTTAAGCAAGGGTATGGCCAGAAGGTAATTTCAGAAGGTGAATACAATGAATAGTTTTAGTCTTAGGCATGGCTAAATTCTTTTTCTTACATTATAGCACGAACTGCCAGGGCAAATTGGGATACGATTTTTATATAGGGTTATTATTGGTTGGCTGCCGTTTTTTATATCAGTTTAAAGTTTTTAAATGGAAGGATCGTGCAAATTTCTGACGCATTATACCGCTGAAATTATCCCTAGATACTTTAGTAAAAATGCACCGTAATTATTTTAATTTAAGGTGAGAATTTCGATTTAAATTTAAATGGGGTAAATTTTCTTACTTAACAAGTGATTATAAGCCTTTTTATCGTTTTGATGTTGATTATATTTCATCAGGGAGTCTTTTATAGGGGAATGTTATTAAGAAAAGAGTGAAGATGAGTAAGAGCATATTTTAATGCTTGCTACACATTAGGCCTAGTGCATTTTGAAGCTATGCGAGTGAATAGTGTCCCCAGATGTCGCTACGGCCGTAACGCTAGCTTTGACCTGATTTTGAAACAGCATAAAAACGGTCACAAAACCACTAATGTGTAGTAAGCATTATGCAATTGGTCGGATGTGCAAATTTCAAATGAACCACAAAATCTGAAACTAATTTGAATTTTAAACTTATTCAGAGTCTGTATTTCCAGGATTATGTTTCCCTATACAGATTGGTCTTTTAATTAGTACAAGTTGGAAAACCAAAAAAACCTCTCCAAGTCGAGACGCAATTAAGAGGATTTTCTTAAAAAATTAAATAAATATATTTGACATTAATAATTTTAATCGTCATTAATTTAACTTAATTATGGTTAAATCGTTTTAAGAAACTTTATTCCTAAAATCATTTTAAACATCGCTATTGTTGACGTTTGAATTCAGGCGTATGCCGCTTTAACAATGTTTGGAAATTTTGGGTATATAAGGCGATTGATTCACAAAAAATGATAAGAAAACCTGCAATTCCATGAGCCTTTGGTGGAAGCCCTGCACTTGGGAGGCTTGACGTTTCTCGTAACTCTAGCCGATCACCGTGTAAATCTTAACCCTAACGATGATAATGTAGTAGAAGCTAATACTTGCTTTCTGCAAACACGTTTGGTCCGATTTGGCAACTACGAACGCGGTGACAGGCACATACACATACGTTCAGTGTAATACTTCTCCGTGACGTTCTCGTCACTCGCAGAGGTAAAAAGTATGAATATGAAAATCACTGAAATTTCCTTTTTACCCTTTAATTGATAATCGTAATATTTCTTTGTTCCACAGACCAACTTACAAAAGTCCATGAAACTGATAATATCCTAGTAGAGAACAAAACCCTTCGGAAGGGGCGTTCACAGTCTGATGAAATATGAGTTTAAAATAGTTGCAAAATAATGTTATAGATGTCCTGGTATCGTGTTCAGAACGCGATTTCCGCTCCCCCTACAGATCGAAAAATTCAACTATATACTTTATCAACTTTAACTCCTAGGTTGGTTGAAAGACGTTAAATGGCAACCACACTTTGCCTAAGGCTACCGAGTTAAAATGTTTTTCCGTATACATCCTCTGATCCAAATGGTTTTTCAATATCTTAGGTGCGTCGTAAAGCTTGCCCGATGTTTTTAGCGGCTACAGTACGTGTTTGCGAGTATTACGTTAACACCGTGGAAAGTTGAAAGATGCGCTTTACGTGGATATATTGTGGTATTTAAAGTACAACTGAAAGAAAACATTTTTTTTCTTTTCAGTAATGTCGTGCTAACGTATAAGCGCCTCTGGTGGCGGTCACGTCTTCAGTTTTGTCTTTTATTTGTAATTTATTTTAGTGTTTTAGAAGTGCAGTCGCCTGGTTCATGAGACATTACGAACTATGTGTAATTGAGATACATTTTTGGAATAGAGTGGTATACTGAAAGGGGAGGAGCTAAGGGTACCTGACGTCAATATTATTAGTCTAAATTGTATGGCCTGAGCTAACGACTCCCAATATGATCGCCAAAACAAAGTGGTACCAAACATGGCCGCCCACTGTCAAAGCTAAGCCTGTGACGTTTTACATGGGCACTTACGTCACAACTAAGATGACTCTATACTAATTTTTTTAAGCAGTGCCTCGTTTACTCAAACTGGGCAACACGAAAGGCTTTCATGTACCGCTTTGTATTAATTTCTGATTTTTTAATTGTCATTTTTATAACATACCTGTGACCTCACAAAAATACTAAAAAAAAGTTAATCATAAAAGATGATCCGTTATAACGGAAATTGTTAATGATAATACTGAAAGAATTAATTTCTGGTACTTAAGTTAATGATAAGTGAATCAGTCCATATGGTTCGCATGTTTCCTTAAACCTTAATTCAATGGGAAATAGCGAACATGCCTTAAAAGTGTAAGGGAATCGAGGCAACAGCTAAAAAGATAGATTACCTTACCGCCATCAGGGGCTTTGTTCGTTACCACGTTACTTGTCCCTATCTCTAAGCTATGGATTCCTATATCATCATCATACGCTTTTTAGACCAATTATACTGTAACTAAAATATAATTTTCAGAGTAGTAGTGTCTAAGCCATTGTTTTGCATATTTTGAGATTCACTACAATACATTCTGAGCATACTGGCATTTTATGGATAAAAGAGAAACTCTCTCTAATGTATTTTTAAATGCGTAATCTACATATTATGGAGTACATAGGCGAAGAACTGAGGATAATACAATCGAAATTAGGATTTTCGTTATTGGTTTTTTAAGATATTTATTTTTAAGTAAGATCTTAATTATTTAGTCAATAAATAATGTTTTTCTTTCTCCTTTTGAACCATATTTAAATTGAATTGAATTGAAACAACTCGAGGAGAATTTCAGTTGTCACAATACAAGGAAGTCGAGGAAAATGTGCATGGAAAAGTCCCTGTCTTTGAAATGCCAGAGAACTTATTAATTTTAATAAAATTGAGGGTTTGGTAATTTTTTTGTGGTACGAGCTAAATATAAGTTGAAGGTACCTCTAATTTTTTTGCAACGTTGTGGTTTTTCTACAAATATACGAAGTTCATCGTCTGGGAATACAATGTGGGCGGGTACTCGACCGTGACGTTTGGAAAATTGTGAAGTTCATAAAGGGATATACTGAAAGTTCCTCCCACATTTTTAACTTTTGTGAAATTCTTATTATCAACGTGCGTGAGAAATTTTAAATTGAGATTGGCAAATCCCATTTAAATAAAATGCCATACCATAATGCAAAAACAATTCACAATGCTTCACCTTACTACTATAATTCCGCCCTTTAAAAAACGAATGATAGAAAAAAATATCACCTTACTACAATCATCTCCCTTCCACTCTCCCTTCAAAGACGAACAAAATAGTTGGTACGACGACGACGACTACTACTACAGGCCTGGTCAAACTAATAGCTTCATCGTAGATACGATGTTTCTAAAAAAGATTTTCGCTCTTGGACGTTCTTGAAGTGTTACTACTCCGTTTTAAAAAACGAACGATAGACAAAATACCACCTTACCACAATCATCTTCCTTCAAAGACGAACAAAATAATTGGTACAACAACAACTACTACTACTATACGACTACAGGCCAGGTCAAACAAATAGCTTCATTGTACATACGATGTTTTTAAAAATATTTTCGTTCATGGACAGTTTTAAGTCTTACTAATCTTTGAAACCCTAGCCTAGCTGGAGTTACGTCATTTTTGCAATGAATTCTTGGCCATAAATACTTTCACACAAGCCATGAAAAAGGACATGCGTGCGACGTCACTCGGAAAAACTCGCCAGAACCCGAAATGATGGATTAAGTCGACCCAACCTTTTTTATGGTCAGCTTTTTTCACAAGTTTCGTACGAATATAACCTCTCCATACTCTTAGACCACAGTTCCGTAAGTCTTATATAGGCCTAGGCCGACCAGGCGATTTTTTCGAGTATGTCTGGCAACCGGCGCTTCGCTTAAATGTCCAAGAGGGTCATTCCCCTTGCTCCTTTAGTTTACTGTGACGTAACAAAGGTTTGTTCGTTTCATTAAAGCAATAGTAGCTAACCTATACATCGTTCCTTCAATTTGGATCGAAACATTCTTATCGAATAGAGTGTTAAAAACTTTTTAAATGTTTTCCAGATCTATATTTATTTCAAAAGCTGTTTGGGGTTAAGATTGCGTATAATTTTAAATATGAATATCAAGCCGGTTATTTAATTGCTTCACTGTCATTTATTTAAATATTTATTTTGGTTTAAATGCTGATTTGGAATCGCTCATATTCTTATGGCAGACAATCCTGAATAAATAAAAAAACAGATTTAAATTTAGGTTTTAGCTGTTACATGTTAAAGTTAATAGCAGCACCAAGAAGTGATATCTAGTTTATTAGGGAGAAGGTATAAATTCGCCACATTTTTAGCTTTATCTCCAGTCCAAACCTAGGTCCGTGGTTAATCCGAACCTCTAAATTACAACCAGCATCTCAATGACGAAAATTACGTATTTTCCGACTGAGGAGAGGCGAAATAGCCCGGCCCCCTTTTACGTCCCCCCTTGTATTTTGAAAGGAGGACTCGGACTATGGCGCGTGAATACTTACGCATCTTATATCTTCTCCCTAGTAAACTAGATATCGCTATTTTTGATGAGCTTTTTAGGTCAAAATTTTCTTATATATATTTCAGAAAGTGGATTGTTTTGTTCGAATGTGAAATGTTTGTTTGTTCTTCATGCACAGTCATACATGGGTCATATCAGTAATACGGGGGAAGGTGTAGAAGTAGTTTGGTTGAGTTCCTAGAGGCTGGGTCCGCGAACCCAAGCCAGTAATCCTGTTAAGATTGTTTAACTATAGATTAAACCTCAATTAAACATCGTTTATTGGATAAAAGACTTTGTCCTCACCCGTATGAATTATCGACACGATGTTGATTTATAAATAAAAAACTTATTTTACAACTTTCAAGTCTAATAAATGATGATTAATCAAATGTTAGTCATACAGTGAAAATGAAACGGGTCTATAATAGGTCAATTATAACAGGATTAATGGATGCCTTTGGGTTCGCAGCCCCAGCCTTGAAGAATTGAACCAAAACACTCTTTAAACCTTCCCCCAATGTTAATGATAAAAATTATTAATGAAGAATATGAATCTCATGCAGTTTGGGTAAATTTGGAAATTAACGAATTGTGACTGCGTAGATCATAAAGAATAAACATACATACAAACAAACAAACAAAAATAATCCATTGGTAACTCTTCCTGGTTTCCCATTCATTAAAACATCCGGGCAACACTGGATTGCTTAACTATAGTTATTTATACACATGGAGCAGAATGTATAGCAAAGGCAAATAGAAAAAATAGAAAGTAAGGCAACAAGGAGAGCATAGGCGATATGTAGTTCACGTTGCCACTGCACGCCACTGTATATAATAAGGGAAAAATCATCTAATGCCGTGATGGCCTCAAAGACTTAAAGGCCCTTAGAGGCCGACCTAAGAACCTAAACGTAACGGTGTTGTGCAATAGGGAAAGCTTTCATCTACCTAAATAGCCCCAATTTCTGTTATTTCTATTGCTTTTTGTTTTTGGTAATTTATATGGCCTCAAATTGAAATTAAAAAAATTCCAGCTTTCGCTCTCTCGTCAAGTGCTGTGAGATTTGTTTTTTGAAGAAAGGTGTTATATCACGTGTTGTATGAACAACTCTGTTTCATAAGGTTGCAGTTAGCAAGAAAACCGTACCATTAATACATCGTATCTTCGCGTAGCTCCTAAGTAATGATTAAAGAATTATATAGTATCAACACTTACTTTCATATAGACGTGGAGTTTGCTAATAATCTATATTATTAAAAAAATATTAATTTTAGTACAACTTCAATTATCTAATAATATTTCATTAACAGTTACCTCTCTAATCGATTCACACTTCTATAAAGAATTAAAACAATTTTTAAATTATTAGTCTTCCGAGTCGTATAATCAAGAAATAATCAAGCACAATCTTTTATAAACTAAATTCTTCTTGATATTATATATTATTTAAATTCCTCTATTCTAGCCTTTGATTATTGCCTCTCCGAATGACGACGACGTCACGGAGAGGTATTACACTGGACGTGTCTGTGTGGGTGTGTCAGCAATCGCGTTCGCAGTTGGCAAATCGGAGCAAACGTGTTCGCTAAAAGTAATTTTTGGCTTCCACTCCCATCATTAGGATTAAAAAATACGCGGCGATCGGCTAGGGTTATGAGAATCGAGAAACGTCTAGCCTCCCAATGGCAGGACTTCCACCAAAGGTTCACGCAATTGCGGGTTTTCTTGTTAGTTAATTGTGAATCAATCGCTTTAAATACCCTAAATTTCCAAAAACTGTTAAAGAGGCATGCTCTCGAATTCACACGTCAAAAAAAGCTAAGTTTATAATAATTTTAGGAATAAAGTTTCTTAAAGCAATATAACTATAATTAAGCTAAATTAATGACGATTAAAATAATTAATATCAATTATATTTATTTAATTATTTAAGAAAAACCTCTTAATTGCGTCTCGACTTGGAGAGGTTTATAATGGTTTCCCAACTTGTTACGTGACTTATTTACTATTATTTTCGATCCTTTGACTGTAGATAATTTTATACTCATGCTTGATTAACTCCTGATATTAACTACAATTAAAATAATAGTACTCACTTTCTCTTCATCATCGGCGCTCTAATGACGAAAATATAACGAAATATTTAAATTAGAATAAGCTTAAATGTTTTGCAAAAATATATTATTACATACAGCACAAATTATCGCATATTTTGGTTTAGCGTCCATGTAAATCTGTAAAGAAATAACTTTCAACGAAGGAAGTAACTCTTTGAATTATTGACCGGAACGACTTATTACAGAAGTAAATAGATTATAAACAAGAAGTTAATATCTCCCCGGCATGGGCGCGTTATGAAAGTTGAGATTCCCGCTCCTATTCCGCGGCAGCGCACAAATGGCGTAGCACCTAGCGAACCACTTGACATGTACCTAACGTATCTAGTGTCGCGCCGCTCAGACAAAGTAGTGCGGGTTGTTGAAGGTTTAATCGACGCGCATGCGTTCTAAAGGTAATTTCAATCAGCTGTCTCCTGTGAGACTGTGACAGTATAGCCTAGGCCTAGTACAAAATCTGTGAAGACTACATGTGATTGTCTATGAATGTGATAAAATAGTAATATGAACAAGATGGCCCCGGCCAGATTACACTTTTCGCGCCCTCTAGTGACTAGAATTAGTATTACTATATTCATTGACCCCGACAAATTTAAAATTTTCAGGTTTTTTTCCATTGTATATAAAATAGGATTACGATTATGAATAAAACCAATCTAGTAAGAATTTGGTTTACAGTTTAATTAAATAAGTAATTAACTGTAGTGTTCAAGTCTTGGTGGATTAATTAGGCGAGATATACTAATCAATATCCAAGATTTATTCTACCATATGATTATGGTCATTCGTTACATTGGGTGGCAAGGATGCCGCTTGAGTGCGGATAAAGAAGTGAGGAATGTTCTATCCAATATCAGAGAGAATTTAGAAGGGGAGTGGAAGGCCCCCCTTTGACTCTATTAAACGTGATGACGCCCAAACAAGATGTCGCGTTGAGCTTTTTGGGGTAGGCGAGTTTCCGGTCACGTGTTCTAAAATATCTCTGTTACCAACGCATCATACCGGAAATCGACCTGCCTAGATAACGTTTAGCAGACGACGTTGCGCTACATTCCAAACCACCCCTTCCACTCCCCTTCTAAATTCTCTTTGCCTATATCCATAAGGAGATTATATCTCTCTCTCTAAGGGCCCAAGCGCATCTATTAGCAAAAACATCTAGTTCTGCTAGATGTGACGTAGATTTTGTATAGGGGCTCCTTCCGAATTTTTCGTCAAATTCGCGGGAGAGAAAAATAATTTTCAAAATCAGCCACGACCGATATCCTAAGCCGGTGGTGGTCTAGAGGCGAGCTCTGAGATAACGCTCCCAAGCGGTTGGGAATCAAACTAAAAAAGGCGGGTAGGCGAGGGCCGCGAGAGAGGAAGGACTGAGGGGAAAAAATAAGTAAGAGAATTTCCAGAACCCCCCAGCTCTCTCAGACACAAGATTACGAAGCTAAATTCGCGCTTAGTAAAAATCACGAAGAGCTGTCGTGAGAAATCTTTGAAGGAGGGAAAAATGTTCAATGCCGGGTTACTCTGCAGCGAATGCGCTCGGCCTCTGTTTAGGCTATACAATTATTATACCACTTGAGATGAGACGGATGGCTGACCAAATCGGACATACATACATTTCAACCGTAACATAGAATCTTGGGCCCTTAGAGAGAGAGAGATAATGTCCTTATGCTATATCTCATGCTTAGAAAATGGGGGTTACAATCAATCGATATCTGAGGATGGGGCGCCATCTAGGTTGTGTTTGGAATAGGCGGGAATTACGAATATAGCAATACTCTCCCGTGAGATTAAAACCCAGTGACTGTATGAGTCTTAAGATAATGTGAGGGTTTAACAATAAAATTCGAAGATCATTGGCAACTTGTAATATTGCGCTATGCATTTGTAACAGTTTGGTTGAGCTTAATGAGGTAGATTGTAATTCAGATTTAACTTTGTTTAAGTCACTATTTTATACTGTCCTTTATGAGGTTATTGTTATTGTGGTGAAAAGTTTGTTTAAAGTCATTATTTATACTGTCCTTTATGAGGTTATTGTTATTATGGTGAAAAGTTTGTTTAAACTCATTATTTATACTGTCCTTCATGAGGTTATTGTTATTATGGTGAAAACTTGGTTTAGCTGCTGTCTCATAGGTTGAGCCTTTCAGGCGCTCGTCTGTTTCGGAGTGGGTTGCGGCGAATTGGTGTCGCGGATGTGGTGGTGGTCCTTGGGACCAGTGACCCTCGCATTAATTATTATTTTACCGGTCCCACTATAAATTAAATTTCTAAAATGGTGAGAATAAAAAGCACGTAAAGACACAAAAGTAAAGAAGCTGAAAATTCTAATTGAATTTGAATTTTTTACTGTAGGAAAAAGTAGCATATAACAATCCATAACAGTTAACTTTTATTTCTTATCACAATTTTTCAACTAGTTGCCACTAAATATCAATCAACATGTCTAATGATATTTGAAGTTCTTAATCCTTTTCTGAACTAGCCTTATTCCTTATTGCATTTTCCATAAATTCAGCGGCAATATCTTCTCTCGCTATCAGTAAGCCAGATCAAAATCTTGTAATGTGACCATGCACTACTGAGAAATACGATTACTGACAACTAGTACTGGCTATGGTCTAGCATGGATTAACTAACGCTAGGGATTGTTCACTAACTGGGTTTCTCATGTAATGCTATCGCCAACTACATGTTCCGAATTATTCCTTGATTCCCCTCTTCATTCCCCCAATTTATTGGACCAAAACGGATGTAGATATGGCGCCATCTCTCGGCAAAATAAATCGTTTTAGCCCAATTTAGGCAGTATTTCAATTTTGACGTCATAGACCACGTGATATTTGGTCCAATTTTCTTATAACTTCCTGTTAGGGATAGTAGCTGCTGCTAGGGGGCGTTTGGAACATGCATGCGTTATCTTTTTGGGGGAACGAACTATCCCTAGCGTTAGTTAATCCGTGGGTCTAGACTGTCGACTACAAGAGACTCATTCTAGAGTATAGACGCTAGACAAGATCAATAGTCAATAGAATACAAAACTTTTGTAGGGAAGTTGTAGCCAAGGAGTACTAACTACCTAGGAGTAGAATTGGTAGAAAATGTGTTGAGCTAGAAAAATTCTAAAAAGGAACCCCGAATTTATAAACTGGTCCCACCGTCTATTTTTTCCAAAAACCCTAATTAATAAAGTGCTCCCTGATACCACTGACCCCAACTTTTGGAATAAATAAACTGGTCCGAGCAATTAATAAACTGGTTTGGGACTTGTAAACCTGTCTTATTTCCTACCCTGTAGTGACGAGCCCATGATGTAAACAATAAAGATGGCCGCGAGCTACGAGGTTTTAGCCTCGGTCTTTAGTGTATCGGGACGGGGAGACGGGGAGTCGGGGACTCGGGGGTCCGAGTAAAATTGTCCATGCCCATGCCTTTTAATAATTATCTTAATGTTCTTTTTATTGATGATTGTTTATGCCTATTAATATTTATCTTAATGTTCTTTTTATTGATGATTGTTTATGCCTATTAATAATTATCTTAATGTTCTTTTTATTGATGAGCTTAGTTGTAAATTTTTAATTTGATACTTTCAAAGTAACGTTAATTAAACCTTCAATACCTTGATTTAAATTTTCATTTATAATCCTTATTTAATTTAAGGATGATGTCAGTTTGTAAGTCTCGTTAATTTAATTCCCCCTTTCCCACAGAGAGGGTCTGAAAATTTAAATCACTTGGCAGAGACTGGAGATCTTCAACATTCAGTGACAGACTCTGAATCTCAATGGGCATTTAAAAAACTGTATAAATTTAAATTGAAATTCCAAATTATAATTAAATACTTTTTGTTTGATACGTTGATATTAACGTAATCAATCCTTGAATACTCTATTGGTACGCTATCAACACCATCGTTAAATTTATTACTTAAATAATATAATTTTTTAAATATAATAATCAAATTAGCGACTTATAATTACTTAACTTTAAATAAGTATGTTTCATTGATTAAAATTACATTTCTAAAAATTGTTAGGTTGATAGCACTTTCATGTTTCATGTAGAAATTTCATATTTCCGTGGATGGAGAGATGAACACGTTGATTCCGTTTGTCGTTGATTGAAATTAGATTCATTTTGATCATAAATTTCATTTTATATTTTGAGCTGTTGATTTTATGAGATTGTTGATTTTATTTTTATAATTATCACTTACGAAACTGTTATTAGTAGATGAACCCAGCGAGAGTGGAAACTGCCAAAATGATTAGTTGATTCCGTTTGTCGTTGATTGAAACTTGGATGAAGAATAGTTACACTTGGATATATCAGTCGAGAAATTTTTGGACCACAAATGGCTTACGCGACCTTCGCGCCGCGTAGTGTGAAAATCTTGAAACTCCCGTAACAAACAAGAAACACGTGTTTAGTTTAGCCAAGGCCTAGGGCTATTTAAACATCAACTTTACTGGTTTCTTTTATTATAGAAGGTAATTATATTTAAAGTATAAAGTCACCTACTATAATAATTAGAAGAATAATAGTTCATCTTTAAAACTTCCATAATCATAAATCACCGCATAAACAAAAGCCACTGAAAACGATCTTAACCCTAACCGCCGTTTATTTTTCAAATTCAAACGGAATCAGAGCAGACGACGTAACAAACGGAAACCAAAAAATAAACATTTCCGCGACCGCGGCCAGAAGCACACGTTATACTACGAGTGATATATCCAAGTGTAACTATTCTTCATCCAAGATTGAAATTAGTTTCAATTTGATCATAAATTTCATTTTTTATCTTTGAGTTGTTGATTTTGTTGATTTTATTTTTATAATTATCACTTACGTAACTGTTATGAACCCAGCGAGAGCGGAAACTGCCAAAATGATTAGTTAATTTTGCAAAGAATCTGCAATTTTATTCTGCAAAAATCTACCTATTATTTTATGTCAGTTCCGTTAAGTGATCATTTAATTTTAAACTTGCCAAACAAATAGTGAGCAATGGTACCTCCGTCCCAAACTAGTTATAGTTTTAAAACGCTGACTCGAGTTTCATTTTGTTAATACACTGCCGTGTTAATACATTTAATTTTATTAGTAAATCAACCTCCCTAACTTTTAAGCAGACGAGTCTTCAAAAACGATATCATTGGTAAAATTAGAAAACTCTCTCTGCTTAGCGCGCCTTCTGTCGGGGAGAACTTTAATTTCTTTTTTGATTAATATGATAATATTAATTGTAATGTTTAAGTTCCCAAGTAGAAATCTAATCTTGCCTAGGATTAAAAAGATATATAATAATTATAAATTGCAAAAAAAAATTGCAAGCAACTGTCTCTCTTCCTCTAGCGCGATACAATATATATTCGACAGCATCCAGTGGCGGGCGTCGGGGAGGTGGGGGGGTCCATATCTATAGCCAGACAGCTCTCTGTCTCTCTCGTCTCGTGGCGGGCGTCGGGAAGGTGGGGGTGGGGGGGTCCATATCGTTCTACCTTTCCCTTCTCTTGACTATAATTTATCTCGCTCTATATTACAAGCAAGCGTGGCTTCGTGGTAGAGCGCGCGGGCGGGCGCCTTCACTGGCGTCTCGTATGGATTGGGATATCGCGGGTTCGAGGCCCGGCGCCGACAGAAAAATAATTTCAATTGAAATTAAATACGTTACGCCACCTATGAGGTGTAATGTGAACTACGGATGAATTTCGAGTCGAAAATTCGCGGGAAATTTGAAATTCAAAAAGTTTATTTATGACGAAACTTATTATGCGGTTACACCAAATCCAGCCAGCCGACCAGCCGTCCAGCCAACAGAGGTCAGAACAATACTTTTCAGCTCTAAAGAGCGCGAAAAGTAAAAATGGATAAGGAATATGATTATGACGAATTCGTGAAACAAAAAGATGAACGTAAAACAATACTACAATGTTGGGAGAGCCAAGGACGTTTGAAAACTTTTGTTTGCAACATGATGGAAGAGTATGTGGTATTATTCGTAGGTTTCAGATAAAAATTGCACTGGGTCGATACCGAAGGCGAAACTAAAGTCGTTTTTTACGCGGTATTATGAAACTAATTACAGTTTTAGACTTTAGTATTTTAATATAATTTACCATAATTCAGCAATTACCCGCACTACTACGGCTACCAATGATATTGCCCTAAATTTACTCCCATGATGCTCAGTAATTTGTACTGCTTTCCAATATCTCTTTTCGCTTCTATGACGTCATGCGAACATCCTATTGGTTACAAGCAAGCCACGTGATACTCGATACTCATTTTACATAGCATGCAGGCGGGAAGGTATGATTAACTTAAAGCTATTAACTTTTTGATATCTATTTACTTTTGCTTATTATACCTTTTCGCAATCTGGAGTTAAGCTTACTCGGTAGTCTTCATCCTCTTGTATTTCTATTTCGAAGCTATTAGTCTCAGAATTTGCAATTAGGAATTTTAGTCATTATACCATAAACACTACGTCTACAAACGATTCTAAGAAGGTATTTGCACGAATACAGTCCTTTATGTTCGCTACACTCATCCTAAAATTCACAAAAATAATTTTTTAAATTTATTATAAACTTAGCAAGAATTAATTTATGAAACTTACTCCCAATTTTGCCAATGATTCCATATGCAACTACGCGTAAATTTTTTTTAGTTTATTTGATTAATCATGTATGAGGAAAATATTTTTGGAACTAATCGAGAGTTTCAAGTGAGAAAAATTAAAAAATGTTTGGGGGTAGAAAGTGACGGGACTTAGCCGCCTTGTTTTCAACGTAACTAGAGCCGATATTTACCCAATATCTGATTGAAGTTCAAAAGTTTAGGATTACCCAGGGCTGTGCAAGCCTTGATTTTTTTGGTTCGAGCCGAGCCGAGCCTCGAGCCTTGCTTTTTTCGGTTATCGAGCTTCGAGCTGAGCCTCGAGTTTATTATCGAGTTTCTAGCCTTAAGCTGCATGTTCAAAATCTGGTTTCGAGCTTTTATCGAGCCTCAAATTTCTATGGCGAGCCTTAACGACTTTCAATTTTAGCTCTTAATTTGCAATGCTATTCCTTTATACTTTCAATTACTGTCATTAGTGTACTTGCGTGTACTGATAATCGCATTGCGTATTTTTCGTTTTGCGCTCTTAAGAGCTGGAAAACGATTGTATCGTCCTCTAACGGCTGGGCACCCTTCTTCCCCAGTTTTTGGTGTAACCTGATGCATTTGGGTGATAAATCAAGTTTCTCGCGAATATTCCAGTTAAATTCTCTTTCAGTTCACGCTAATGTTCGGAAGATGGCGTGACAAATTTGATTTAAAATGTAATTGTTATACTCTCCAACAGATAATCGAACCTGGTTAAGTGTATATAAGCCGGAACAACCTTATAATAAATTTAATACTGAATAATTCTAGACACTAAAAACCGCGCAAAACGATAATATGGCCGAGGTCTATCTTGTTCTATTCCCAAAAGTGGAAGTAAAACTTACACCAATCAAATTTGGGCTTACGAAAAGGATACGAACCTTACCAATAACTAAAATGAGAAAAATTTCCTATTCCGTGCGTAACTGCAGCGTCTCAATATACAGCAGTTTGTTTTAAATGGTAATTCCTGACCTTTAACTAAACTTATAATCTCACTGCCCACAGATTGAAGCTCATGAACTTAAGCCTTGGTCTCGAGCTTTTTCCCGAGGCTTGAAAACTTAATTTGTCGAGCATTTCAAAAGTTGCTTTCGAGTCTTATCGGGGGCTCGCACAGGCCTAGGATTACCTAACGTTAGACATTAATCGAAAGGCCTGGTTAATTAGAAGATAAATAGATAATAAACGATTAAAATTTCTATAACGAAGATTTAATTCAATGGGCCTTTACAGAAAGTTCTAAAGGAATTATGGGTACTTGGCCCCTCTTGTAGTTCAAATGAGTCAGTTCAGTTCAGCAAGTTTTGTGTTATAAAAAACACAAACTGGAGGCAAGATTTGGAGAGATAAAGCAGACTGATAAAATGGTGGCCTTTTTTAACGCGTTTGTTCCTCTAATTAATTAATATTTAAAATAACTTACTCGTTCTCCTGTGTATCCATCGCTTAAAATGGGCTATGGAAGCCTAGGCTTAACGGTTAAGGTTAGTGACGTCACGTCAGAGGGAATTTTGGTGACGTATGGCTGTTATAATGCGCAGGCGCGGCGGGACAAATCAACAAGGTGCGCAAGCCGTAAAATTTTTCTATAAAGGCCCCAAAAATGAAGAGTAGGACAGCTCCATTTTTTGAGTCACGTAAAAAACTCGCACACACGTCGTGATTGCTGATTGGCCGAGATGTCTATCAAAATAAAAAGCTAGAATTTACTGAGGCAGACGAAGTTGAATTTATAATATGCCTATTTTTATTAATGGCGTCTCTAAAACAATGTAAAAATGTGATATTATTCGTGATTTCGCTACATAAAAATGGCACGGTTTTTGTGATAGTTAATTGGATATTAATGGTGATTATGGAAACATAAAATTTTTATTATCGATTTCGATTTCTTCTTAACCAGGCCTTTCGATTATGGTCTAATGTGAGGTACCTGAACCTTATCTTTTAAGAAATTAACTGTAAAACGTGTACCCAAAGGTTTTTCACCAAATCAGGGGTCGCCTCTGACCCAATGAAAACCATAGCTACTGCCCTCCTTCTCACGGTATGACAGCAGCAAGCACATATGACTATATTTAGGCAGCCCAAATAACATTAACCGTGATCTTCCTTACGAAATCTAGGATCAGTGGATCACCAAGACCATTTCCGTAAAGCATGACTCACTCGATCACGCTGACTGCCGAGTAACGAGCGTGATCGATTGGGCTATGTTTAAAATTAAATACCTATTTCCCGTTCAGAACTGATGCTAGCAGATTGTCCGCTTTTCGCGATCGTGCGAAACCGTTAAGCCTTGGTTATGTAAGTTTATTCACATTCATTTTAAAATTAATGTAAGATAATGAATGGTATTAGTATTATAATTAATTCATAAAGACTATCTTTCGTGCTCGATGTGGCACCTTCCAAAAACTCGATGGCCAAGGCTTAGACTAATCAAAGCGACTGGCCCCTAAATAATTTTCTGGAAACGGAAATGCTACCCGGCAATACATCTAGGTCACATGACTTGGACAAAAAGTTGCAAAAAGAAAACAAGATGGTAAAGACCAAAAGTTTTTCTAGAAAAATAAACTATTGACGAAGTTGTCGCAATTCTACAAGCTTCCTATAGCAGACGACCTTTTATTTTTACTTCCATATCTCCTTATTTCAAATATCTATAGGTTCAGAGGTTTGGTGTACACGTTACTTCGGTTAATTTCCTAATATCTCATCAAATATTGGTGCTTAATAAACTTGGTTCTAATAATTTTTTCAGTTAGTTCACATACTAACTATTAATTCAAAATGTATTAAATTAATAATTAGGATAATTCTTAAGTTTATAAATTTAGGTTTTATTTTAACATACCGCATCCAATGCTTGGCAAGTCTAAATGAAGACAGCAATAAAATTAATGTTCATTAATTGAATATATACAGTTTAGCAATGATTTCTTACTTTGGCTTCATCGGCTTTACCCTATTTTATTAAAAATTTATGTTAAACATTCTACTTAAATATAAAAATTATAAATAGTAACTCACGGCACAAATTTCCGCACATTTTTTGACATTTTCTGCCTTGAAACCTTCGGCTTTCTTTTAACAATAAAGATCAATATAAATTTAGAGTTATTTAGTATAAAACATAAACGGTTCTGTTTAATTTCTGATCCGATTGTTAATTGCGTAATTTTATAAGAAGTTAATTGTTACTTACCGCCTTGCACTTCTTGCTCATCACGGGTTTATACAAGCGATAAAAGGGATCGCCTATTGAAAAAGGTAAATATTATAGACCTAATAAAATAATTCTCTTTTTACCTCTCCAAGTGACGATGACGTCACGGAGAGGTATTACACTGGACGTGTCTGTGTGTGTGTCACCACGTTTGCAGAGTTGAATTATAGCACCTCCGACCAATAGAGTAACGCCCCGCCGTCTTGTTAACAAAATTTACGTGGCACTTCTGTTTTTCGAGACATAATTGTCATAGCGTCCGCAATTTTTATCAAAACTCGTGCAAATTTTGATTCGACATGGAGCGTGCCTCGGGAATTTGGTAGGGCGTTACGCGATTGTCTATACTAATTTGAATTTTAAAATAATTTGAAGGTATCAAAATCTTTATTTTTTCTCAAAATCTTATCTTTAACCTAACAAACATCAAGTTTCAAGACGTATATTGTTAAGATAAAGATAAGATTTTGAGAACTAATAAAGTTTCAAGACATAAATTGTTAAGATAAACATAATATATAAATCTATCTGGTAATATCCTATTGGATAGAATCCCGTTGGATCGAATTCAAATTTCTAAAATTGTAGCCAAATTTAAAAAATTTATAGCCCAAAGAGCGATTTTCTACTGAATGGGAATATTTAAATGGAAGAGCTTTCGACTGAATGGGATGGGTTTACACATATAAAATCATAGCGTTTTCCTTGAGTTGCCGGGCTCCAGTAGCGCAATGGATAAAGTGATTTGGATGATCGAAGAAGTTAAGCAGCATCGAGCGCCGTCAGTACTTGGGAGGGAGATCTCTTAATGGTAAGGTTAGATTACGTTAGGTAAGGTTAGGTTAGGGTTAGACAATTTCCAAAAATGGAAGTTATTTTCTGAAATTTATTGAAGAATGTTATTGGTGAACACATATTATTTGCTGCAGTATCAAGAAGTTTAATAAGAAAATCAATTTTATTTTTAGGTTAGGTTAGGTTAGGTTAGGTTAGGTTAGGTTAGGTTAGGTTAGGTTTGGTTAGGTTAGGTTTGGTTAGGTTAGGTTAGGTTAGGTTAGGTTTGGTTAGGTTTGGTTAGGTCAGGTTAGGTTAGGTTAGGTTTGGTTAGGTTAGGTTAGGTTAGGTTTGGTTAGGTTAGGTTAGGTTAGGTTAGGTTAGGTTTGGTTAGGTTAGGTTTGGTTAGGTTAGGTTAGGTTAGGTTAGGTTAGGTTAGGTTAGGTTAGGTTAGGTTAGGTTAGGTTAGGTTAGGTTAGGTTAGGTTAGGTTAGGTTAGGTTTGGTTTGGTTAGGTTTGGTTAGGTTAGGTTTGTTTAGGTTTGGTTAGGTTTGGTTAGGTTTGGTTAGGTTAGGTTAGGTTAGGTTTGGTTAGGTTTGGTTAGGTTTGGTTAGGTTAGGTTAGGTTAGGTTAGGTTAGGTTAGGTTAGTAATATTTTATAAATCATTTAACAATGTTACGCCTTTTCCAAAATATTGATGTTTAGCTTCATTGACTTCTCAAATAATATGCCTTTTCCAAAACATTACTTCTATGTTAGGTTAGGTTTGGTTAAATTAGGTTAGTAATAATTTATAAATCATTTAACAATGTTACGCCTTTTCCAAAATATTGAAATTTAGCTTCATTGACTTCTCCAAAAATATGCCTTTTCCAAAACATTACTGTTATATTAGGTTACGTTTGGTTAGTATTTTCTGCAATAACAAGAAGTTTAATAGGAAAATCAATAGAAAAATAGGATTGAAAGGAAAATTCATGATTGGAAAACCGCCCAAATTGCGGTATTCGGTCTAATGGGATTCGGTCGAACGAGACATTCGATCCAATGGGATTCGACCCAATGGTAGACAATCATTTATCTTGCACTTTATATTCATCTTAAGACGTTACATTTATCCTAACAATTTATATTTATCTCAAAAGCTTTACATGACTACTTACCTTTTCCATTACAATCGTAGTAAATAGCGTCATTGCAAGTTTGTTTGGCGGTAGACAGCACTACGCCTGTTATAAAAAACATAAAAGTGAACGTGGTTTTCATGGCGTTGGTTAGACAAATAGAGAAATTTTAGTAAACAAATGGCTTATGGTTCTAACGTTATTTAGACGCGCTTTGAAACGATGTAAAAATACTCGGATTACAATAATTCGTGACTTTCGTTTATTGTAATTTAGATGTATCAATACAGGTGTTAACAAAATGTTCAACTATTAACGGACGTTAATGTATCGACGTTGTTTTTGTTAAACGGATAGTAGAGATTTTATTTCGGCAAACGTAAGGTTTTGATATTTTAAAATACTTCGAAATTGAGCAGAAGGTTTCAATAAATAGTAAATATTTTGAAAATGGACAGACCTACAGCATGCGAAGGATGATGACGCCACATCATAAGGGGTCCTCTTCGGGTTGGTGGAGAAGATCTTAGGCTCAAACAAAAATCTTAGAGCGAAAAGTAATCATAGCGATATTTCCCTACTATCCCTTTAACTTGCAAGAGGCGCTGTTTAAACACATCTCATTTGCGATAGAAAATCCAGGGAATATCACCGTCCTGTTTTTGTATCCTCCTAGCCTGTACATTCTGATTTGTCTTTAAAAACAGTCATAAAGAAGATATCGCAATGAAATTATATGAAAAATTATATACCTAAAATTGCATTCAAATATTTTTTGTGTAATTCAAGTTTATTAAGTCATCTTTTTAAAGGAGTCAAAAATCCCAATCAAGCATTTTAATAATTTCATTCCATGCGCTCTCACTTGAACAAATGATGAGAGAGTTATAATGGTGGCATACTTACTGGTTATCTAATGCTTGCCTCACAGCCAAAGATAAAAACATTCCCCCCTCACTGGTACACTAGATGATATTTCACTTTAACTTAATTTATTGAATTAGTGATAACGAGAGTAAGCTAAATTATGGGATATTTAAATTATAACAGTAGGTCAACGAGAACGAAAACAACATGCAAATTTACGTCTGGTCGTAAAACTCTCCTAAAATTCGATTTCAATGTTCAAAATTTTATATTTATTTTCAAAGTACAGTTCATGGTTTCTAAGGAATTTTAGTTTGTCGGTGTTTCGTCGATTCTCTCCAAGGTACCTTTGTTACCATTCAACAAAACTCGATCACCTAAAATAATTCGCGTAAATTTTAATTTAAAAACTAATTAGTTTTGTAATTACCCGTGTTGAACATCATGGTTGCGTTCGGAACAGCTACTACACAAGGAAGACCATATTCTCTAGCCACGACAGCTCCTATTTAAAAGATCGGAGAAAAAACATTTATGAAGACAACTAAAATTTTCTAATTGTAGGTCGAAATGAAGAAATAGTTGTGAGAAACATAACGCTTTTTAGTTTTGCGCTCTTTAGCCCTGGAAAACCATTGTTCCGTCCCCTTGCGGCTAAATGCCTTCCCCCCATTTTCCCCCAGGTTTTGGTGTGACCAATTTGAGCGAGAAAAACTGTAATATGGCCGGGGCCATCTTGTTAAATTGGTGTTTTAGTAACATTGTTCCAATATCTTACCGTGAGACACCAAACCTCCCAACTCAGTGGCCACTCCGGCTAGCATTGGGAAGAACGGACTCCAACCTATGTCCGTACTGTAAGCAATCAGAATCTCTCCAGGCTGAAAGATAACAGTGATAAAAATTTTAGCAAAAACAAAAAATATATTTATAAATCTTTTACAATTGAGAAAGATTTTGTTTGTTTGTTCTTAATGCACATTCACTATTTGTTGCACGGTTGATATCAGTAAATAGTTTCGTGGTTGGGGTGAGGGAAATCCCTAGCCATTAAGCTATTATTCTAGGTTCTATTCTATCACTTTATGATAAACCCTTGCTTAATTGAAATTGAAAGTTGTAGACACCGCTAGCACCTTGGTATAGACATGGATTTGTATAAATACTAACGAAAGTGAGCCAAAAAACGGGCCACCAAATATGCATTACACCCGCGGATGTGAGACTTCTGTAAATCAAGGGGTAAATAGCTACAGTCCACGTGGGGAAAATGAACTATATCTCTCTGGAGAATCCTGATAGGTGGGTTTGAAATTCCGCCATGCGCAGAGAAAAAAAATACGAATTTCCCTCTCACTCACGAGGTTGGATGGGAGTTCGACATTCAAGTCATATTTTTTCCCTGCTGAACGAGCACTTAAGCGAAATTCCTCGTGGAACGTAAAAGATGGGAATCCATGATACGTTAGTATTTATATATGTACTTTTTTTATTCATGGAGATTGAGTTGAAATCTTACTTGCAAATGAGATGCCTCCTCAAGTGATGTGGCTACCCTAGCGATACCTTCGGCTACTCCGTTACTGGCAGGAGTTCCTAATTAATACCGTATTCAGTGATTAAAATTTATAGAAATTAATTTACATTAATTGAGTTACCTTTCAATTTTAGCGAACCTACGTGAGTTACTTTTTTCGCATAATTAATCTGAAATTTAATTGATACAGTTTTTATTCATTTTAATTTTATTTGGCGACTTGGAATGGAGCAAAATTGTCAAAGCAAAAAGTTTGTCCAAGTCAATGAAAGACTATATAATTATTTTCCATACCGGTTGAATGATTCCAGTGGACATTTCAGGGAATACTAATTTATCCATCTTTGGTAATAAGGCCCGGCGTCTAATTGCCCTAAAAGATAAAAACGAGAAGGTGTAAAGTCACTGCGCTAGTACTTCAGTGTACTAACTCAAAGCATTAACATCGCGTTACAATAGACCATTTCGAAAATCCATACAGAGAAATCAATACACAGGGGCGTGGGCCGCTATTGGGGTATTCTCTTTCTCACCAAGAACCACCGCTAGAGGTGTGCGTGAGTATGTAGCCTCCCACATGTCGTCAATTCGGGCTCCGTCTGGCGTTGCCTCTTGGCGCGAAGGAGAATACCCCAATGAGGGCCCTGCCCCTGTGTTTTGGTGTTATATCCAGGATATAAGAAATTAACTTCTAATAAACAAGGAAAAAGCGTACTTTTGTAGAAGCGTTGGTGATCTTGTTTTTATCAACATATCAATTCTTCATTCGTCAAATAAAATATAAGATCTGCTTCGGGTAATCTTCCTTCTTTAACCATCATTTGAGCCAATTCTCTGTAGGCTTTTCTACACTTGTCAACGCATCGAATTGCAATAGACTAAAAATCATACATTTCAAAGTCAATTACGCCCAAAACTACAAACGCTTTGAAACTCGCTAATGTGTAGAATCTTTAAATACAACACACTACTACTTTTGTTCTTCTCTCATTCCCACGCTTTACGACATAAGGGATCGCGATCAAAACTAACAACCTTAAGTTCATAAGTTATATTTCTATTTCTATAATCCCTTATTGAATACTTACTTTTGAAACCAATTAGGGGTACTGATAGGTTTCTTCATGGTTCGTATGTGCCTATGGGTTTCTTACTTCTTTTTTCTCATTACACACGCCATATCTAATTAACGCAATTAAAGCGTAATTAATTTTACTGATAATTAGCAACTCATTTAGTTCTAATACCTGTAGCGTTTTTAACCAATCCAAGAGGATCATCACCCCAGGTTTTAGTCATTACGTCAAACTATAAATTCATTTAAAATAATTAAACGTTAGCTGTTTAAATGTTTCAAGATATGGTCAAGGCACTATTATCGCACTCTTTGTAACATCTATGACCATGAAGCTCAAAGGAAACGTTTGAATGCACTCCAGCTTCAGTTCCCGTGGTTGGAGCCATTCAGGGCATCCTAATAGAAGCAGGTTTTTAAAATATTTTATTTTAATTATGGGTTTTATCAAAAGCTCGTAGATAAAACCAAAAGTGTCCTTCGTTCCCAGTTCCCAGTCTTTGGCTGTAGATG
>JAEQBA010000331.1:0-20958 GCA_019434445.1 Phalangium opilio | reverse complement strand
AACCCCAAAAGATCGGGGGAAATTGTGCTTTGCCTGTTCAGCTGTGCGCTGAAAACAAAATATCAGGGGGATTGCACACATTCCGACGAGGAAAGAGTTATTAGGGGGACGTTTGTGGCGGACGAAGTCCATTTAGCGTTAGAAAGGGTTACGTGGTTGTTAAAATCCACGAAGCCTGGTCGTACAAAATATCTCAGTACGACCCCTTAACAAAAAGTGGCGGGCTTTTTAACAATTACGTCAACTGCTTTCTGAAGCTAAAACAGGAAAGTAGCGGCTGGCCTTCTGACGTAGTAACCCAAGCGCAGAAAGATCAATACGTAGCCGAGTACTACGAAAAGGAAGGGGTAAAACTTGATCCTAGCTGTATCGAGAAGAACGCTGGCAAGCGTACCATCGCCAAACTGTGTTTGAATTCGTTTTGGGGCAAATTTGGTGAGAGGACTCGCCTTGACAAGGTAGAAGTCTTTGATGATCCACAGAAGTTCTTTAACTTGTTCTATGACCCAGCAATTGAGGTCAAGACGTTGATACCAGTTAGCGACGACATTTGCGTTGCTAAGTGGTGTTATATCAACGAGATTGACCCAATTAATAAAAATGTCAGTGTTCCGATCGCGGCGTACACCACGGCCATAGCTCGGATTAAGCTTTATTCCTACTTAGACCGCTTGGGTGAGTCTGTTTTATATACAGACACTGATTCGATACTGTACGTTTACACACCAGGGGGCGTAGAAATCGAAACTGGGAATTTCCTCGGTGAAATGACCAATGAGCTTGAAAAGTACGGACCCCAGGCCTACATCGAAGAATATGCGAGTGGTGGATGTAAGAACTACGCATACCGAGTTGTGAACCCTGATACCGGATCGACAGCCGTCGAGATGAAGGTTAAGGGGTTCCGACTTAACCATACCACCAAAGATTTGGTTAACATGGATAGGTTAATGGGGCTTATAGGCATTTACGAACCGCCGGCGGAACCAATCCAAGTACCAATCCCCAAGCAAATACGCCGAAAAGCTGATCACACTGTTATAAGTGTCGACCAGTCCAAGGTTTACAGAACTGTGGTGGATAAGGTCAGATTGATTGAAGATTTCCGCACGCTACCTTACGGTTATCGAGTTTGAGCACATTCGACAGTATCTGTTTCTGTGAGGGGTCTCTTCTTATTTATTTATTTATTTATTTATTTATTTATTTATTTATTTATTTATTTATCTAGTCAGTCCCGGTGATATTTATTTATATTTATTTATCTAGTCGGCATGTATATAAAGTCTAGCCATATTGTTTTTTTATCAATATTATCAATTAGTCATTTTCGTCTCGGTGAAATGTCCTGTGATTAACTAATTTTTTCGTCAATGCTTCCTTAAATATCCCATGTATTTTCGAAATTGCAATTGTTCATTTTCGTGTCGATCTCTTCTATATATATATATATATACAAACACTTTACAATCTTTATCTCATTAGTTCGTTGAAAGTCAAAGTGTAAGGTCATGTATCCTTTCTACCATCCTTTTAACATGGTGATAGCAGGCCCGTCTCAAAGCGGGAAAACTCAATTAGTTTTAAAAATATTAGAGAACAGGGAAGCCATGTTTCCCCTAATATAAGCGAAATACATTGGTTCTACGGTGAATGGCAACCTTTTTTCGAAAGTTTGAGAAAATTTGTGGTTTTCAAACAAGGTATGCCAGATTTATCAGAATATACCGGCGGTAAGCCTTGCCTTTTAATCATTGATGACTTGATGACCGAGAACAAAGGAGAAGTTGGTTCTCTTTTTACCAAGGGAACGCATCATCGCAACTTGAGTGTAATTTATATCGTCCAAAACGTATTCCATCGATCCAAAGACTCTAGAGATGTTTCTTTGAACGCTCATTATCTTATTCTTATGAAATCTCCTAGAGACAAATTGCAAAGTTCAATAATAGCTAGACAAATGTTTGCCGATAAATGGCGTTTCGCTGTCGACGCCTACCGTGACGCTACTAGTTTACCTTTCGGATATTTATTATTCGATCTACACCAAAGATGCCCCGAGAATCATAGACTTAGGACAGGAATATTTCCCGACAACCCTTGCGAAGTTTACATCCCCAAATAATTATAATAGTAGATGGGTGTTTAGCCATCTCTTCATTTAGTCACTATGCCTTATGCCGTTCGGTCACAAAGAAATTTGCTCTCCGTTATTGCCAAATCCCCTCGAAAACAACGTAGAATCATTTTACGTAACGCCAAGAAGCCCTTAATTGACGCAATCGCAGAGTGTGTTGAAAATACTTTACACGGTAACGTTAAATTAAATAAAAGTCAAAAAGCTAGATTAGCTAGGCATTCCGCAAAACTTAGAAAAATTGCTAATAAGAGAATATCTTGGAAAACAAAACGTGATATATTAGTTCAGGAAGGTGGTAGTTTCTTTTCTTTCCTTTTCCCTCTAGTTTCCTCTATTATCGGCGCTATAACAGGAGGTAGTCAGTAAAATATGCAGTACGCTCAGAAAATGCTCCTTGTCCCTAGCTCTACCTTTAAAAGCGACCCCTTTCCACACCCCCAACAACAGGTAGTTTCGGAATTGGACAATGAAATGAATGTTATTTTAGCTCGTAAAGATTTAGACGAAGCTTCAAAATGGCGCTTATACGAACAGACTGTACAGAGATATAATAATTTACATAATATCGCTAGGCAACCTATACCCACGGCCCCCCAACCAACATCCAACTATTTTAACTTGGCTTGGTTAGACGATATCCCCCTTAAATATATAGGGCATGTACATAGTATCGTTGATCAGATTTCAACTAACCCTGAAAAGCTTAGGTGGACAGATAGTGGGGAAGTTATAGTTAATGATTCATTAATACCCGGCTCGAATATTAGAGATATAGCTTTAGAATTTGTCAAGCCTTCCTCTAACAAAGACCCAAAACCTAGAGGTTTTTACGCATTTACAAACCTACTTTCTAGTTTTTCCCCTCTAACTTCGTATACAATACCCCAACAAATTAAAATCAAAAGAACTAGAGCTCCCAAAGTTAGTGTCAAGGTAGCAGCTAAAAAACTTAAATCTGAGAATAGTCTTGAGGCATCAGCTAAAAAACTTAAATCTGAGAAAAGTCTTAAGACAGCAGCTAAAAAACTTAAAACTGAGTCTCCGAAATGGGTAGCGTACGTAAAATCTCCAAAATTTTAGAAGGTATCTACTTTAACCCTTCCCACCCTGCCAGTTTCGGGGGTGCTGAAAAATTATATTTAGCAGTGAAATTAAAGGGTATTAGTAAGAAACAGGTACTAGATTGGTTAAAGGGAAAAGACGCGTACACTCTACATAAGAGAGTTTTTAGAAAGTTTAAAAGAAACAAGGTGGTTGTAACTAACATAGGAGATCAATATCAGGCGGATTTGAACGACATGCGTTCTTTGAGTCAGTACAACGACGGGTACAAATACATATTAACCGTAATAGATTGCTTTAGCAGAAGAGCCTGGGCCGTACCTTTAAAATCCAAAAGCGGTGTTGAAACGGTTGAGGCTTTTAAGTCTGTCTTTAGAGAGAGGGTTCCTAGGAAACTACAAACGGATAAGGGTACCGAATTTAGAAATTCCCAATTACAAGGATACTTGAAGGAGAAAGGGGTTATATTTTTTACAACTGAGAATGACGATATAAAAGCGTGTATGGTAGAAAGATTAAATCAAACTTTAAAGTCACGCATGTACAGGTATTTTACAGAAAAGAATACCAATAGATATATAGATGTTTTAGATGACCTGGTAAATGCTTACAATAACTCGGTGCATTCCGCGATAAAAATGACTCCTTTGGAAGTTACTGGCACCAATGTCCTTCAGGTTTTTAAAAATGTATACGGAAAGTACTTTAGCGAAAGGAAAGTTTACGGGAAAAAATTAAAGGTGGGCGAATACGTCCGAGTAAGTAGGAATAAGATGATTTTTGAAAAAGGGTACGAGCGAACTTACACAATAGAGGTTTTTAAAATAGTGGGAAAAATTGACAGACGCCCTCCTGTATTCAAACTAGAAGATTTAAACGGGGAACCAATAAAGGGGGTGTTTTACGGGATGGAACTTCAGTCGGTAGCTAGACCCGAGACGTACAAGATCGAGAAAGTAATTCGCAAGCGGACTAGGAGAGGACAAAAGGAGCTCTTTGTAAAGTGGCTAGGCTATCCCCCTTCTATGAATTCTTGGATTCCGGCTAAAGATGCAGTCTCCCTTTTACCTAACGCTCCCCAGCAACGCTAGCATGAAAATTTATGACAACAACAAGACGTCTTCGTACACTACCAAGTTGCCCCAGGCTATAGAGCTGATCGGGGATGACTGGGAGGTTGCTCTAGTAGAAGTTTTGTACCCAATGTCCTTTTTTAACATACCCAGTGAGGAAGGTCACGTGCAGGTGGTCTCGCATGAAAATAAAAAAGGTCGGGACGGAAAATCACAGCCTATTGTTAAAGCCGAGGCCTTTATAGTTCCCGGGGGTTATTACAAATCATTAGAAGCCCTACTTAAACAAATAGCTTCAGGGTTAAACGGCTTTCAATACGGTTCAAAGTTTAAATTTGATTCGGATCCCCTCTCTGATTACATTTCTTTAACTATTCAACCTAACGGTATCTTGGCTCTTTCTCCCACTTTGAAAAGGATATTAGGATTTAAAACCCCAAAAGGCCAAAGTACGTCTTTCTCTTGCCCTTCAGATAAAACCAGCCAATCGTATAGAAGCTCTGTTCCCGCTAATTTAAATTATTATATTCCCGACCAATTGTTTATTTATTCCGATATAGTAGCTAATGAATTTATAGGCGATACGGTAGCCCCGCTACTTCGTATAGTAGGCGTAGACAGCGAAAAACCTCACGGTTCGACTATAACTAAATCATTTAACTCTCCCCATTACGTTAAAGTTGCTAAACGTTACTTTGATACTATAGACATTGATATAAGGAATAGTTTAGGCCAAGCCGCGTCATTCGAGTTTGGAACGTCGACCTGTAAACTACACTTTAGACCATGCCAAAACCCCAAACATTAGAGTCTCGTTGCGAGTATAGGAGGTATTATTTAGATCAGGTAGGGGGTGGAGGGGTGTCAAAAGTATTTGTCGGGACACCACACCAAAAAGGACACGGAATAGGAAGCGCCCTGAAAGGGTTATTTAGATGGGCACGCCCCTTATTAATTAGAGGTGCAAAGTATCTGGCACCTAGAGCCATTAGTACGGGACAAAAGATTCTTGGTGACGTAATGCAAGGTCAGAATGTGAAAAGTGCAGCGAAAAAGAGATTGCAGGAAACTTATGAGAACATGACTGCTGCTCAGCAAGGTTCAGGATTAAAGATAAAGAGACGCAAAGTTAAACGCCTGTCAGTTTATCACCGTCATTCAAAGCAGACGCCACGCGATATATTTAGCTCCTGAAAAAATCATGTTTTCTCTCCAAGCTCTTAAGAGTGAATTGGACATTTTTGCCCCTGTGCCGATTCAAACTAGTGTCGAACATGCTCAAGGTGTATGGGCCAAACCCTTGGCGGCCATTGGTGATAGCTCTACCCTCGAATACCTCATCTCGGGCAATGGAGATAACTACATCGATGTAGCCCACACCATGCATTACAACAAAGTCAAAATCACCAACGAAGATGGAAGTGATCTTCCTGATGCCGCCGTGGTAGCTTTCGTGAACAATGCTGGCCACGCATTGTGGAGAACTTGCGATGTTTTCTTGAACAATACCCGAGTTTCTTCAGCCGCTCAAAACTACGCCTTCACTTCTTTTATCGAAACTGTCTCAAATTACGGACCCGCGGCTAAAAAATCTCACCTCATGATGGCCGGATGGGAAAAGGACGAAGCCGGAAAGTTCGACGACTTTTCAAATAAAGGTTTCGTCGCCCGAATGGCTAAAACTGCTAAATCGGCCGTGATTGAATTTTTTACACCAGTGTTTAGTGACGTGTTTAATATTCCCGAATATCTCTTAAACGGGGTGGACCTTAAAGTCGTGTTTACTCGCAACAAGGACGAGTTTGCCTTAATGTGCCAAGAAACAGCCACTCTCAAAAACTGTAAAGTCAAGATACTAGACGCAGCACTAGCGGTACGTAAAGTTAAGCTCAGTCCTAAAATATTGTTAGCGCATGAAGCCGCGCTTAATAACGGTACTGCCAAATATAATTTTACGCGCACCGAACTTAAAACTAAAACTATCTCTACCGGAAGTAGCACCGAGAGTTTTAACAATATATATCTAGGCCCTCAGCCTAATCGCGTCATTATTGGAATAGTTTCCAACGCGGCGTTCAAGGGCAGTTACGCTCTGAATCCCTTTAACTTTAAAACTTGGGATTTAAATTTTTTGTCTCTGTACCTCGATAACGAACAAATACCCTCGAAACCGTTGACTCCTGATTTCGGTAAAAACTTGTATATACAAGCTTATCAAACGTTGTTCGCGGGCACGGGTATTCATTATAAAGACGACGGTAACGATATTACTCCCAACGAGTTTGCCAACGGCTTAACTCTGTACGCTTTTGATCTGACACCGGACCTATCTGCTAGCGAAACAAACCACTGGAACCCCGTTAAGCAAGGACAATTAAGATTGGACATGGGATTCGCTAAACCTTTGTCGGAAGCCGCAGTCTGCATTGTATACGCCGAATTTCAAAGCATGATTCAAATCGATAAAAATAGAAACGTAATTGTAGATTATTAAAATGTCAGCAACCACCACCGTAGACTTGATTCTCGCTTTATCAGATACGCCCAACTTTTTGGGTGTTTTCGCGTCAAATAGGTTACCTAAGGTTACCAGATATCCCGCATCGTTAATTATAAATTTAGATCAGCACTATGAAAAGGGGTCTCACTGGGTATCGGTCTTTATAGACGGAGCTCGTGTAGGCTATTATTTCGATAGCTACGGTTTGCCACCATTTCTGCCTAGTATAAGAAGATTTTTATCTTTAAACTGCAGAAAATGGACTTTTGGTAAACGACAACTTCAGAGGTTAGAAAGTAGCGTATGTGGGCAGTATAGCGCCCTCTATCTTATTCATAGAAGTAAGAAGAAAAGTACGAAAGCTTTCCTAAAAGCTTTTACCGCAAATCGAAAAATTAACGATATGAAAATTGCTAAACAATTTCAAAATCATGTACGGCGACTAAAAAAGTGTAAAAGGAGCTTATTAACAAACCGTGTGGTTGCCTGGTGGTAATGCGTCCAGCTCTGTGTTGTTTCAACAACATTTGAGTTTCCATTCCAGGGTTCGACTTCCTACCAACGGCGCTTTATTAGTCCGGTATAGAAAAAAAAAACATCTTCAGATACGGCTTGAATCAAGTTTAAGGAGGAGGTTTTTTTAAATATTTAACTAATTTATTATTAATTTAACTTAATTATGTATGTTATTATCACGCTAATTAAATGCTTTTTGATTTAAAATCCGATTCATAATAATAATAATAAGCCTAGAATAACCTAGCATAAGCCTATCCTTTTCAGGATCTACAATAGCATAAGCCTACAATAGCATAAGCCTATCCCTACAGGTACCAGCCACGTGACGTCATAAAAAAAAAAAATTAGCCATGACGTCATCAAGAAAACCACCACCAGGTGGCTCAACAATTCAAATTTCCCGCCAACACCATCACGTGACGTCATCAATTCCCCCCCATCTCCCCCCCCCAACCCCAGGGATGTCTCTATAACACCAAAAATTTTACCCCCTCCCCCCTGAAAGGGGGGAAAGAAGGGGGGTAAAATTTTTGGTGTTATAGGGACATCCTTACTCTCTAACTATTTTTTCTTCGTTGTCTATAACCCTCCTGTGAATTAAAGTAATAATTATTAAAATTTATTTAATTACTATAAAGGGTGCTCAAGAAAAGGGTGGTATAGGACCAAAGTACAGTGGGTTGGTTCTATGAGTCAAAAATGTAGAGTGTATGATTTTGCCACAATGGACGCTCCCTAAACAAGTTACAATTGGAGTGTTTACCGCTGACCACTAAATCTAATTAACATTGTCTTTCTTCAGTTTCTTGATTAAATTTAAGGAGTCATCTATAAAACACTAATCATAACTTACAAATTGTAGAAAAATGTCATAAAAGTTACGTATTCGACTCAAAATCGGCCATAGAACGAGTTTACTTCGGTCTAACCATCTTTACCTTTTTCTAACACTGAAGAGTATTTTCTAACACCCCTGTATAATTGTTTAATCTAATTAATATTAGTCTCTTTATTAATTACTTTAAAAGTCCATTATAAGAAACTCTCCATCGTCTCATGGGAATTAAACACTTAATTCGAAGTCCCCCGCCAACAAAACTCTCCAGTCCTGTCTTTGGTTCGATGTAAAATTGTTCATGTGGTAAATTGTATTCAACGCCATTTTCCAGTTTCAGTTTCAACCAGATTGAAGTTAACCCTTTAGCGTTTCTTGTAACTTGAACCAATAACGATGCGCCAGAACTACTTCCACCGTAAAACATGATGCTTTCCTACATGGTCAAGTGAAGATAAACATTGAGTTGTTAAAAATATGGGGAACTGACCCATAGTGGTAATGGTGTGATGGTTTAGGCTTAGGCCTAGACTTAGGGTTAGGTTTGGCTTTTGGTTTAGGGTTAGGATTAGGTGTAGGGTTTGGTTTAGGGTTAGAAATATAGGTTATGTTTAGGGTTAGAAATAGGGTTAGAAATTTAGGTTAGGTTTAGGATTAGAAATTTAGGTTAGGGTTAGGGTTAGGTTTGGGGTTAAGTTATGGTTAGGCTTGATTAAAAATACTTTTTGGAATTCACATGGTATTCAAGTTTCATTTTCAAATTGTTTGAAGAGACTGGTGTTAGTTCAAGCAGAAGTATATAATACTTCTCTTTGAGAGAAGTGTGCCACAAAGAAGTGTAAGTGTAACGTCATTCTTCCCAACATCGGAAAATTTGGAGCAAGGTTACTAAACCGAATCACATACCCGATAACATCATTTCTCTATTAGCGCTTAACTATTTGGCAAAACGCTTTTGCGGATTTTTGACCCACCCCCAAGACGAGGTTTGCGGGTTGATTGCTGGGGATTTAGTGCCAAAAAATTACAGAATTCATCTTACGGTGCGATGCCATCTGAAGTTTGATGAGCGGGAAAGCAAACAAAAAGGGTGAGCCAAGGAAGAATGACGTTACATAACTGAAGTATTAAGAGGATACAGAGTGTCATCCTTCTTCTATTATCCCCTTCTGGTTCAAGTGATATTTAATTTTAACGACAAGTGAAGTACTGTACATCCTTAACGTTTAGAGTACACGCTAATCGTTTGCTTAAATGGTTTTCCGTTAATTTAAAGAAAACGTACCGTTTCATTTTCTTTAATGGGTCTTCTGTATTCGAGTTCAAATTCTTTTCCGGGAATTCTCAATGCTAGTTTTTCCAAATCGAAAACGACGTTTTCAAAGTCGTAGAAATCGTGGCGACCTTTAGTTGCACGCCTCAAGTTCCATATGAAAATATACGCCCATATTTCCTTGATACCGTGAATAAAACCTAAATTGAAATGCATCCAATCTATAATTTGCTAATAAATTCGGTTGTCTTTTTCATCCTCAGAATTAATTTACTTCAATGAAGGCAATTTGACCATTTAAAATACCATATTAGTTACTAATGTATTACATAGGTTTAATTAGTTCCTATCTTTTCAAACATTGACACTGTGTTGCAACCATTCCAAAAGATTGACCCTAAGTTGTCAATTTTCAAAAATAATGACCCTAAGTTGTCCCTTTTCCAAAAGATTGACCGTAAGTTGTCCCCTTTCAAAACGTCTGACCCTAAGTTGTTCCTATTTCAGAAATATTGACCCAAGTTGTCCCCTCTTTCCAAAGATTGACCCCAAGTTGTGCCGTTTCCAAAAGATTGGACCAAGCTGTCCCTTTCCAAAAGGTTAACCCAAGTTGAGCCCTTTTCCAAAAGATTGGCCCTAAGTTGTCCCCTTTCCAAAATATTGACCCTAAGCTGTCCCCTTTCCAAAAGGTTGACCCACGTTGTGCCCTTTTCCAAAAGATTGACCCTAAGTTGTCAACTTTCCAGAAGGTTAACCCAAGTTGTGCTCTTTCCAAAATATTGACCCAAGTTGTCCCTTTTCAAAAAGATTGACCCTAATTCGCCACATCAATCACATGCGATAATTTTGAGTTTGTGTCAAATTTTCATTGTTATACAAGAATATGTACCGATGTTAAACCTTCAATGTTCTTATCACATCAATCACTTTGGAATCCATTAACTGATAATCATTATGAATCAACACTTAAATGTGATACTTTTTGACTTTATCGGAGAAAATGCGGTTATCGCGTTTAATTTCCTACATAATTTTATAAATATAACAAAATTTGCCAAAATTTTGAAAGACACGCTTTATCCATTACATTGGAACTGCTAATCTTGTGTGACCTAGTTTTCGCAGAGTTAGTATAGTTATGATTGGAGTGTTTTAGGGATGATCCCTTAAATTTGAGTAAGAATTTGAAAGAATGTTACATTAATTAAGGGACCATCCGTAAAACACTACAATTATGACTCTTTTATGGGAAAAGAGTCATAGAAGTTACATTTTGGACTCAATATCGCCCATAATACACACTGCACTTCGGTCCTAGAACCCTTTATGGGACACCACATTTAAAAATGGATAAAGCGTAAAGTTAAGGAAAATTATGTATTGAACGAAATTAAGTGTTTCCATAATATTAATTGCAAGGAAAATAAAGAGTGCAGTATATTAGATCCAAGGTTAAATTTCACTTTCATTTAAAAATAAAATTTCACTTTCATTTAAAAATAAAATTTCACTTTCATTTAAAAATAAAATTTCACTTTCATTCAAAAATTAAATTTCAGTTTCATTTAAAAATAAAATTGCACTTTCATTTAAAGATTAAATTTCACTTTCATTTAAAAATTAAATTTCACTTTCATTTAAAAAATTAAATTTCACTTTCATTTAAAAATTAAATTTCACCTTAATTCAAAAATTTATTTTCACCATAATCCAAAAATTAAATTTCACCTTACCTTTTTCATTCTTGAATAACGTCGATAGAAAATACCCTACAGGTATATTAGTCAAAAATGATAGCCCGAACATTTTAACTCCAATTAAAAATTAATTCATACGCGAAACTGCGTTTATGAAATGAATTAAAACACGATAAATGGGCTTACTGTAAAGACTGTGTGCTTGTCACACTGCGCTCGGTGTGGTCTCGTGCAACTAGATAAAGACTATTTGTACTAGGAGTAATTGATTCGAAGAGTTTTAACCCGAGATATTATTGTCCTTGAAGGTTTCACAAAAGTAGTTCAATCTTGCGCAGTGAACTCAGTTGTAAGTGACAATGAGTAGACCATTCCATTAACTCCAGAAGAGAAGCAAACACCATAGGGGCGGGGTTAACTTCTTGGGTTATTTCCCTGGTGCCAAAAAGTGCCGCTAGAGGCAGTGCGAGTTGACCTGTACATTTAGTGATCTCGGGCGACCTCCTGCCTGTGTGTGGATTTGTCCCCAAATAATCAATGGAAAGGTCAATTGGGGTTTTAAATACTAAAATTGAAAATTTAATTCAAATGAAGGCGGTAATTCAATTCGCAATTGCTCATTTTTCGTTTTGCGCTATTTATGATGGGAAAACGATTAATCTGACCATTGCTGGCTGGCTGGGCGTCTTTATTTGATGTATGTGTTTTATCACTGGTGTGATGTTTCGAAGTATTAACAGCTGCGTTGAAGAGAATTTCATCTTTTCATAAGTCAGGATTGTAGTTTGTAATTACGGGTACTTTAGGCTTGAAATAGGCTCAAAATTAACGCAAACGTTCAAGTACAGGGTACACTACAAAATATTTTGGGGAAAATTGTGTATTTTTCATGTTTCAATCGATTTGTAAAAAGTGTTCGCAATTGCAAGCTCCTGTTTGTATAGATAGTTTAATCAAATTATTAAGCAACCAGTTGAATGCGATTAGGTTTCCTTCAGCAATAGTTAGTTAATAAAGCTGACTACACATTAGTGCGTTTTTCCGCTTGAAAAACGTCGCCAGATGTCACTATGACCGTAGCGCTAGCTTAAAATCCATGTACTCATGGCGTAATCTAGGTGTAAACAATGTAACCATGGCGTAATCAAGCTTTTATCCATGTAATCATGAAGTAATCAAGGTATAACTCAAGTAATCTTGGTGTCATTCACGTGATTTTGCTATAGTATGTGTAATTATTGTATTATCTTAGCGTTATCATGGTGTGATCTTAGCGTTATCATGGTGTGATCTTAGCGTTATCATGGCGTGATCTTAGCGTTATCATGGTGTGATCTTAGCGTTATCATGGTGCGATCTTGGTGTAATAAAAGTAATCATTGCGTGATATTAGTGTACTAAAGTAATCATTGCGTGATATTAGTGTACTAAAGTAATCATTGCGTGATATTAGTGTACTAAAGTAGTCATTGTGTGATATCCGTGCAATTCCAGTAATATTTGAGCACCGCGTAACTTGGTTGTAATCCACGTAATCATGGCATAAACTTCGTGAAATCCACTTAATCATCGCGTAATTTACGTAAAACGTGAGAGGTCTGTCTAAATTTAGGAAATATTCCAGCGTTCCTCCTTCGAAAACAGTGTTTGGTTAATATTGCTCGTAGCTATACACTAAGATAAGATTAATTTTAGTCCCTTAAGCTGATAAATTAATCTTTCCGTCTTTTTTAATCGTTGAGTGTATTATGTAATAATGACAGTTAAATTTTTTTTCTTTCTCTCTCTCAAGTTCTTATTCGATCTTCGATAAAGGAAGCGGCCCTTTACACACGATTACATCAGAAGAAGTGAGAGATTACAGATTTAAAGTGTGATTTATATTAATTCTACTATAAGTTTATAAGGTGTGACACTTCATATACTTCGTAATGCTTGAGACTAAGTGAGAGCTATAGTTAAAGAACGACACGAGAATTGACTACACTCGGTTTTGCAGTGCATCTTCCTATATAGTCTGTTCCTCTTCTTTCATTGCATAAATATTGTAAAACTGCAAATTTTCTTCATATAATTGATTTTAAGGCGCAAGTTCCCAGTTATACTCCAAAAAACCCAGAACTTGTTTCCATTTTTTTTTTTTTCAAAATTGAAGCGGGTATCGACAAACCGGTTCCTCGATCATTTTTTGAAACCTTATCATGTTCCCAATATAAAATTGAGAATTGAACTAAATTCAATTAATTGGTTAAAATTATTTTATTAACTATACTACAATGAGTCTCATTTCCAGAGTAATTTCGTTTCCAGTGATGGCAGTGAACCAATTTTCAAAATTTAAATATCAAATAATCAAACCTAAATAAAATCAGTTTTTTCCAACAAAAATAATAAATTTATATTTAATACTTAATAATTAAAATAAAAAAAAACACTTTTCGGCCATGAGATTATTGGTGGCACCATGGTCGCGATTTTGGTTTAGGAATATTTCCAGGCCGAGGCCTCAAGATGGACCCTCGTTGGTGTTGCATGTCAGCGCAAGGATACCAAAGACCTTTTCTTTGAAAGGAATAAAGAACGTAGTTCCGGTATGTCCCGTTTTTTCCCACTGAAAAGAAATATGGCTTGAAGTTGTATGATCTATCCCCCTCTATTCTAGAGAGCCGGTAGGTCCTTCTAGATGGTAACCCTAACCCTCCGGTAGCGTCAAAGATATAAACTCGATTTTTGTAACTGGACAAAGTTTAACGGGGTTGCCTGACTTCGCCACGAGTCGAACTGATATTGCACTACATTCAGGATTGGCTCGCTAAAATAGATTAATTTAAAAGAAAAACACTATCATATGGCATTTAAGATAGAAGAGTGGAAAAGCTATGAATTTTCTTAATGCTAACCTGGTAAACGTAACTCGGTATGCCAGCGTACCATTCATAGTAACTCAATTTATGTCATATCCGAGGGGTCCGACGTACATCCCCAAAAAAGCGTACGGGATTGCATGATTTCGCCAAAGATTTCGTGATTTCGAAAAAGATTTCGTGATTTCGCCAAAGATTTCGTAATTTCGCAAAGTTTTCGTGACTTCAACTTTGATATCGTGATTTCGCCAAATATTTCGTGATTTCTTCTTGATTCCACGACTTCACCAAACATTTCGGAATTTCCTCTTCGATTTCGTGATTTTTTTTCAAAGATTTCGTGAATTCGAAAAGATTTCGTGATTTCTTCTTTGATATCGCAATTTCACCAAAGATTTCGTGATTTCTTCTTGATTTCACGACTTCACCAAACATTTCGGAATTTCCTCTTCGATTTCGTGATTTTTTTCAAAGATTTCGTGAATACGAAAAAGATTTCGTGATTTCTTCTTTGATATCGCGATTTCGCCAAAGATTTCGTGATTTCTTCTTTGATATCGCGATTTCGCCAAATATTTCGTGATTTCTTCTTGATTTCACGATTTCACCAAACATTTCGGAATTTCCTCTTTGATTTCGTAATTTCGTGATTTCTTCAAAGATTTCGCGATTTTGTGTGAAAGATTTCGCGATTTCGTGTAAATGTCGGACCTCTCGGTCATATCTATATGACTTTGTCAAAGGCCCTTTGATCCGCATTCTCACACCTGTCAATACAAAGAGAAAGAGAGTTGCACTTGTAATCTAATTTTATTCGGAAATTGTCAGTGTAAGTGAGCGACTCTATCTATTTTTAGAAGAGTTTGATTTATAAGATTTTAGAAGAAACAAACACCGGACGTTTTAAGGAAAGAAAAAGAGGCGCTAGACATTTTACTTCGGGACAATGATAAATGAGACAAAGCAGCCAGATCAAAGCCTCAAACACACAGAGACATAAAAGGTCCAAAATGATACTGTATACAGGGTGTTTCGGAGAAGTCTGGCACAAATTAACAGGCGTGTTCTTCGGGTCAAAAGAAGTCAAAAATGTTCTATGAACTTTTGGGTGAAAGCCCCCCGTTTCAGAGTTATGTACTCTCCAAAGTTGGCCTTAAAACAATGGAATTTTGCCGATATGTGGAACTGGTATTATGCCTTTGGACAAATTGTTTTCTAATTTACCATAAGCTTATGTACGAAGAAATTAACAGCTAGTGAAGTGGTTTAAAGGGCCGCTAACATTATTCGTTCTCGTATTAATAACGTTTTTACAAAAATAATAATCCCAAACAAATTTATTGCACCTTAAACGCCAGTTACTTGTTTAATTAGACTTTTTGTTTTATGTTCCTTCGGTTACATAACATCAGCATTTACAAAAATTGTTCAAAATGACCTCCTTCAACGTTTAAGCAAACTTGCGCGCGTCTTTTAAACGACTCGCGAACACGTTCGAAGATTCCCGGCGTGTTGCGGATGTTATCACACCCATCAATTATTCTTTGTCTTAAGTCCTGGACATCTCGAACTTCACTACGGTACACCAAGTCTTTCAAATGGCCCCACAGGAAAAAATCACATGGATTGAGATCCGGCGATCTTGCTGGCCAATCAATAGCTCCGCCTCGACCTATCCACCTCAAAGGGAATTCGACATCAAGATGCTGTCTTACTCGAAGGCTAAAGTGTGGCGGTGCCCCATCGTGCATGAACCACATTCTTTGTCGGAGGTCCAACGGTACGTCTTCGAGAAGGTCTGGTAAATTGTCCTGCAAAAATCTCAAGTATGCCTCCCCATTTAACCTTGGTTGCATAAAAAAGGGTCCAATTAACCAATCGCCTACAATTCCGCACCACACGTTCAAACTAAACTGCACCTGATGTGCCCTTACGCGTGTCGCGTGTGGGTTTCTTTGGCTCCACTCGTGCTGGTTGTGCAAATTAATTACACCGCCACGCGAAAAATTGGCTTCGTCAGAGACCAGCAAAATACGTGGAAAGTCCAAGTCTATTACTTGTGCCAAAAACCACTGGCAGAAAGCTACTCTTCTTGGACAGTCACCTTCGTTTAAAGCTTGTACTTTTTGTAAATGGTATGGGTGGAACTGGTGTCCACGAAGGATTTTCCAAACGAGTACATGATTTACACCTAATTGGCGGCCAATGATCCTGGTGCTGGTTGTAGGATCTTCCTCAAAAATAGTTAGTACATTGTCTTCAATGTCCTCGGGTACAATCTGCGGGCGAACTTCAGGGCCTGACGGTTGTAGCTTACCGATTTCTCTCAAACGTCTGTCAACAGCACTAAACGTTTGCCGATTCGGAACTTGTCGTTCAGGAAAGTGCTCCTGGTACAAGCGCGGAGCTTCAACCCCATTGCCTTGAGCCAATCCGTACATCAGATGCATATCTGAATACTCTGCATTCGTGAAGTAGACCATTATTTGTTTTAGAGAAGCTACCAAATTCGCATTTAAAAAGTAAAGCACATTAAATTCGATTTTCCTTTACTCAAGCTTAAGTAGTGCAATTAAAAAACAAATTACGCTGCGTTGGATAAAACAATCGGAATGTTTTTTTAAGAATCACAACTACTTAAGCTTGAGTAAAGGAAAATCGAATTTAATGTGCTTTACTTTTTAAATGCGAATTTGGTAGCTTCTCTAAAACAAATAATGGTCTACTTCACGAATGCAGAGTATTCAGATATGCATCTGATGTACGGATTGGCTCAAGGCAATGGGGTTGAAGCTCCGCGCTTGTACCAGGAGCACTTTCCTGAACGACAAGTTCCGAATCGGCAAACGTTTAGTGCTGTTGACAGACGTTTGAGAGAAATCGGTAAGCTACAACCGTCAGGCCCTGAAGTTCGCCCGCAGATTGTACCCGAGGACATTGAAGACAATGTACTAACTATTTTTGAGGAAGATCCTACAACCAGCACCAGGATCATTGGCCGCCAATTAGGTGTAAATCATGTACTCGTTTGGAAAATCCTTCGTGGACACCAGTTCCACCCATACCATTTACAAAAAGTACAAGCTTTAAACGAAGGTGACTGTCCAAGAAGAGTAGCTTTCTGCCAGTGGTTTTTGGCACAAGTAATAGACTTGGACTTTCCACGTATTTTGCTGGTCTCTGACGAAGCCAATTTTTCGCGTGGCGGTGTAATTAATTTGCACAACCAGCACGAGTGGAGCCAAAGAAACCCACACGCGACACGCGTAAGGGCACATCAGGTGCAGTTTAGTTTGAACGTGTGGTGCGGAATTGTAGGCGATTGGTTAATTGGACCCTTTTTTATGCAACCAAGGTTAAATGGGGAGGCATACTTGAGATTTTTGCAGGACAATTTACCAGACCTTCTCGAAGACGTACCGTTGGACCTCCGACAAAGAATGTGGTTCATGCACGATGGGGCACCGCCACACTTTAGCCTTCGAGTAAGACAGCATCTTGATGTCGAATTCCCTTTGAGGTGGATAGGTCGAGGCGGAGCTATTGATTGGCCAGCAAGATCGCCGGATCTCAATCCATGTGATTTTTTCCTGTGGGGCCATTTGAAAGACTTGGTGTACCGTAGTGAAGTTCGAGATGTCCAGGACTTAAGACAAAGAATAATTGATGGGTGTGATAACATCCGCAACACGCCAGGAATCTTCGAACGTGTTCGCGAGTCGTTTAAAAGACGCGCGCAAGTTTGCTTAAACGTTGAAGGAGGTCATTTTGAACAATTTTTGTAAATGCTGATGTTTTGTAACCGAAGGAACATAAAACAAAAAGTCTAATTAAACAAGTAACTGGCGTTTAAGGTGCAATAAATTTGTTTGGGATTATTATTTTTGTAAAAACGTTATTAATACGAGAACGAATAATGTTAGCGGCCCTTTAAACCACTTCACTAGCTGTTAATTTCTTCGTACATAAGCTTATGGTAAATTAGAAAACAATTTGTCCAAAGGCATAATACCAGTTCCACATATCGGCAAAATTCCATTGTTTTAAGGCCAACTTTGGAGAGTACATAACTCTGAAACGGGGGGCTTTCACCCAAAAGTTCATAGAACATTTTTGACTTCTTTTGACCCGAAGAACACGCCTGTTAATTTGTGCCAGACTTCTCCGAAACACCCTGTATAGGTTTGAATCGAAGTTGACCTTCAATGAAATAAAAACAAAAAACCAATAAAAAAAGAGAGAGAAAGAAATAAGAAAATACAAATACAAATTCCAAGAAAACCGTCGTCGCCGCTTGAAGAAGTTGGCTCCGAACCAAAATATCCTAAGGTGGTTCCATATTTTACACATCGTCTGTACCAATCACAATGACTAAACACAGAAGTACGATGAACAAGTTGGGAAACCAAAATCTTACCTCACCGAAAAATATATTATTGTGAAGACCTTTCGAAAATACATACAATCATGATATGTTCCATAAATATGACACTTCCTATTCTGCGTAATCCTAGAGAATACTGACGGCTACTTCGAGAACGACTACACGAGGTTTTGCAGTACATCTTCCTATTTAGTCTGTGCTAAGCTTTGATGTTTCTGTTCTAGATTGTTGGAGAATGTTTGAAACGAACATGGTGCAGCGTTCTCTTGATTTCTTCTTGAGTGGACAATGTTGAAACTATACAAAGATGAGCATAAAAGTAATAATATTAACGGCATGGACCAAATCAAGATGGAGTTAGAGAGAAACGCAGTGAACCATTACATGAATTACTTGTTATTAGGTGATTTCTATGACGTTTCACCTACGTCACTTCATGACAAGCTCTCACTAACTAGTGACTAACTTATGGAACATATCTTAAGAACTTATGGTACAATAAATAGCAATAGAGATTATTTATGCAGCGTGAGTTATTTCAAAGAGGAATTGGCTGTATAAATAATAATAATCTATTATTATTATTTATCTCTTCTATTTTTAAGCGACACGGCAATTACAAACGCGGAAATTTTAACAGAAATGAATCGTTGACAATACTATAATGAATCCTAATTATAAAATCTAAACATGAGGTAATTTTAAATAAAATCGGTTTCTAAATGCCTCTGTAAGTTATTTGAAACTATACGTCCTAATCATAGTACGAATGACGAACTATTTTCACCTTCCTCTACATGGCGTCCCGCAAATTCAAGCGCCTTTGATCTTTGATAATGCCAACCGGGAGTCAGTGACAAAGGACATGTCGTGACGTTAATATCCCCACTCGTACGGGATAATCTAGTGTTAACTAGAGACGAGGGGCTGATCACTCTGCAGAATCTGTGTACACGCAGCTCGAAATGATTTTGAAATATATGTATAATTCACGTAATCTTGGTGTTATTAAAGTGATCTTGCTATAGTATGTGTAATAATTGTGTGATATGAGCTTTACCATGGTGAGATCTTATAGCGTTGTCATGTTTTCATCTTAGCCTTATCATGGCGTGATCTTAGCGTAATCAAGGTGTACTCTTGGTGTAATAAAAGTAATAATTGAGTGATATTAGTGTACTAAAGTAATCATTGTGTGATAGTGCAATTCAAGTAATATTTCAGCACTGCGTAATTTGGCTGTAGTCCTAATTCACCAAATCATGGCATACACTTCGTGAAATCCACGTAATCATGACATAATATGGGACTAATAGGTGTAATCTAATCATGTCGTAGTCTTGGATTAATCTGAACAATCTGGGTGTAATTCGCTTAATCATGGTCTAATCTTTGTCTAATACACATATATGGCATGATCTTGGAGTAATACGCATAGATACTGCGTATTCTTGGTGTAAAACGCCTAATCATGATATGATCTTAACGTAATCCTACATATCGTAATTTGTGTAATACAAACTCGTAGTGAGCGGCCCCTCAACTAAAGAGCACGAAGCCAATGCTTTTCTCTATTGCACTGTGCCAACGGCGTTGGTCTTGTAGTTTTATGAGTCAGAAGCTTGCATGGTCCGTTCCGCTTTCGTAAAGTTATTATTCTTTCCCGCCAAATTTTAACAAAAGGCGCTCAACGCGCGCACCCGAATTGCCCGCGCTTGGGTGCCCTTGTTTAATCTAAAAGCGCGCGCAAAAAACTCTATGGTCCGCTTAACTTGTTATTGACACGCGTGACACCCTACAAGGCTTAGCCAAGAAACAAAAGATACGTCAATTTCTAGGCTAACTTGACGTTAAGCCCTTTTTATGATCTTGTTAAAAACTATTCATGCAATATTTAAAGGCTTATTTTTAGTTATTATGTGACTTGTTAATTGAATCATGCGTTGTATATTTTGAAGAATATTTATTTCGTAATCGTAACGAAAAATTCGATGTGGGATTGTAATGAAAACGTTTTGATTAATGCCATGAAGTTGTAGTGAGTTATACCAAACTTATAGAAAATTCCACTTAAAATTAAAATTAATTCCTTGAAATTGTAAGTAAATTCCCCAAAAATATTTAAAATTAACTAAGTTACTGGAATTTATTTCAATGTTGCTTAACTTACATGTATTCCTTAAAATGTTAGGAAAATTACACGATTCCTCAAATGGTAAATGTGTGTTAAACGAAAAATAGGGGAATTCATTGATTTTTTTCAGAGAAAAATAGATGTGTTTAGATATTTTCGTCTGATAAATAGATGGCTTCAGTTTTTAGTGCCTAAAAAATAGATGGGCTTAGAGATTATTGCCAGAAAAAATAGATCGGTTCTGTGATTATTGCCTGAGATGGGTTCTGTGGTTAGTGCCTGAGATGGGTTCTGTGGTTAGTGCCTGAAAAAATAGATGGGTTCTGTGGTTAGTGCCTGAAAAATAGATGGATTCAATTAATTCTCTTTAAAATGGAGGAATTCATTGATTTGGCATACCCTTAATTCACACTTTAAAATAAAGTTCTAATCATGTTTTAAAAAAAAGGACCATAAACGCTTACATTTTTATTCAAA
>JAEQBA010000330.1:45901-91209 GCA_019434445.1 Phalangium opilio | reverse complement strand
CCTTCAGCCTTAATTTGTATTAATCTATTATAAATAATAATATGCTTGTCAAACTTCATTAATTCGATGTTCCAGTAAGATGTTCGTGAGCATATTGGCTCACTCCAAGTGCCTCTCATTATTTTATGGGAAAGATTAAAATTTTAAATCATTTGGCAGGGGAGGGAAGTGGTAAATTAATTCACAATTGGTAGGCGGGTGGTAACTTATTTCATATAAAAGGCGGTTGGTGACTCAATTAAGTTTAGTTGACCTTTTTGTATAGATTTAAAAAAAGTTATTTCTAAACCACGCGCCAGCACACGCACATTTCATTGAAAGTTTGTTATATAAGAATTTTCCCTTATATTCTACAGGGCCGGTAGGCCCTTGTAGATATGACTTGATACTCTTTTGTAACGTTAAATCAAAATTCACATGCTTTTACCAATTTTCCTATGGAGATTAACATGGGGTTTTTCGTGATATTTAACCACCTCTAACTGAAAAACTAGAGCGAAGTTACTTTTCGGAATACTCTTAATTTAACAATTAAGTATTCCGGGTGTGCGATCGGCTAGTCTAATCAGAAACAATTAAGTCTAAGTATGTTAATTTTAGTTAATTACAGAAATACTTGTTTCGACCATCGTGATTGGACATAATAATAATGCTAGAGCTCTTCGAAAACTCAAAATAACCAAGTATCTATGGTGTAGTGGTTATCACGTCCGCTTTACACTCGGAAGGTCCCAGGTTCGAGCCCTGGTAGATACATGACTTGACTATTGTTATTGGACACAATAATAAGCTAGATCTCTTCGAAAACTCAGAATAACCAAGTATTCATTGTGTAGTGGTTATCACGTCCACTTTACACGCGGAAGGTCCCGGGTTCGAGCCCTGGTAGATACATGTTTTGACCATCGTGATTGGACATAATAATAAGCTAGATCTCTTAGGAATCTCAGTATTACCAGGTATGTGTAGTGTAGTGGTTATCTCGTCCGCCTAACACGCGGAAGGTGCAACGTTTGGGTCCTGCTAGATGCATGTTTTGACCATCGTAATTGGACATAATAATAAGCGGTAAAGAAAACATAATTACTCAAAATTTAATTACATTAAGACTGAAGCGACAGATATTATATAAAAACGTCTTGGTTTGGACCAAGGCCGAAAAACAAACGATATGTGTGAGGTTTATCAATTGACTGAAGTTTCAGATATTGAAATTTTTTCTACTTATTTTTATACACTCAATCCTTAATCAATATTTAATTCAATCAACTGATTTTACTGTTAATCGACCTAGTCCCTCTAAATTAATTTAAAAAATTACATATCTACGCTTTTTCAAGAACAATTACATTTTCCGAAAACATTTTATCATGAAATTAATTATTTTGAAGGGATTTCGTGTCGATACTCACTAACTTGTGAGCATCTTGACCGACATAGTTTTAATTGTTGCTGGCTTGACAAATTTTCAAGTTTGCACCAAAAGAAGTTTAAATCTGTTTTAAGTTGTTGATAAGACTGTCGTTTAGAGTGAATGTCGTCTACTTAAGACAAAGCAACAAAGTTTATCCTGTGTGGTAAAGGGTAAAGATCACATAAACAAAATACTTCGCAGACTTGTTATATTCATTTCCCGCGGAAATAATATGGTTAAACAAATCATTCATTACTAGTTATGCCAAGAAGGTCACATTTAACTCCGATACCCCCTCCCTTCCTCTATTTTCCCAATATATGGCATTTTATAATCACCAGTGGTTTCAGTGTATGGGTCATCTGAGCCGTCGCAACACACTCAGCCAATATTACCATAGACTGAGTTATGACCAAGAAATTCTTAAGTACGGAAAAGGAAGTTCCAGTGCAACTTTACCATCAAAGAGGCGACAATAGAAATGTAGCATTTCGATATACGAAATTAAATGTATAAATTCGCGCAACACCCTTGTTTGGCATCCACGATCAAATATTTACATTTTCCATTCGAGTTATGCCAAAGTTCGCTTGCTTGTTTTAGACATCCAGTAGAACATTTCAAATATTCAATACTGTATCCTCAACATGATAAATTAATTTCACGATAGAATGTTTTCGAAAAATGTAATTGTTCTTGAAAAAGCGTAGATATGTAATTTTTTCAATTAATTTAGAGGGACTAGGTCGATTAACAGTAAAATCAGTTGATTGAATTAAATATTGATTAAGGATTGAGTGTATAAAAATAACTAGAAAAAATTTCAATATCTGAAACTTCAGTCAATTGATAAACCTCACACATATCGTTTGTTTTTCGGCCTTGGTCCAAACCAAGACGTTTTTATATAATGTACTAAGATTCTTCATCAAAAATAGACAACGAGCTTTCCTAGACTCGAACCTGCAATGTTTTGCCTCGAATGCAAACGCGTTATCCATTGCGCCACAAGCCCGTACTTAGTAACAAAAAAATTATCCAAACATTGTATTTATAGGATTATTTCATTTATGTTGAATAAAAGATCTGTAAAAATAAACACCGAGCTTGCCAGGACTCGAACCTGCAATCTTCTGCTCCATAGGCAGACGCGTTATCCTATGCGCCACAAAGCCGATGGAGGCTGAACAAAATGCTATGAAAACAGTGTTATATATGTAACGGTTTTACCATGATTTATAAATTAATTGAAATAAAATACTTAGAATTAATTGTTCTTAATCAAACTTCAGAAGTTCAACATTCAATAGTTCCTTGATAATTCAAAAGTGTTCCGAACATTGACTTCGCAGTAGTTTCTAAGTTATTCGATGGAGTGGACCACCAAAAATCCCATGCTTTTTCTATGCGACGCTAAGCCTAAAATCTGTGAATTATTTCTTTAACATTACGGGAGGGTGTGGGTTCTTATCTAGAAGGGCCTATCGGCCCTCTAGAATAAAACAAAACCAAGCGCGATGGAACCAGTAAAAAAAGCTACCAATTAACGACATTAACCACTAACGCCATCTTAGTTCAATAGTATTAAATATAGAAAAAAAATCAACTGGATTGAAGATGTCACTAACGAAATACAAGGCGCTTCATTAACTCTCTGAGCTAAACTGCAGATTCTACACCAACAAATCACTACCCTTTTTAAAAAGCATCTTTAAGTATATTAGCAGTATTTTAGCAAACTCCCCCTCCCCTTTTTTATACCTAAAATAATTTAACATTAAAATCCATGCTTATTATTTTTCTGGCTATTATATATTCTCAATTTTACAGTCCTAGGATTAAATGTGTATAAATATTTTTTCATCATCGAATTACTCACTTGAGAGATTAACAAAATGATTAACGTTTATGTTGAACTTTTCACACTTTTTAAGTCCAACCTTCACGTATGACTGTCTTTGAACATTTTTTTAATCCCTCTCATGTATTCATAGTGAAACTTACATTTTAGATTCAGTTAAAATTAATTAGAGTTATTCATAGCTTTTCCCTGTTAAGGTCTATTTTTTGCCAGTTAGGACGCAATCACTAATATTCTCAAAAGCCTTTCTGGTGTCCAAAATAATTTTCCTTATAAAGTTATGAATGAAACCCTTTAAAAAATACGCAACTATTAGCTTTAAATGTGAAAAACAACATTTTTATTTACTGGAAAATAATTATAATGAATACCATAAATAAATAACAACCAGGGAAATATAATTCCAAATTGCATGCTAAAAATAAACGTAGCAATTATCAAACCAAATGTGTTTTTAAAATAAATCTTTAGCACATTCCAATAAAATAATAATCATGCGTGTTGTAACTTTGAAAAAAAGGTTTAACCAAAATATTCTTAAAGCAATTTATTGTTTTAATGATTTGAAAGTAATTATTGAACAGCCATAACCTTAAAAAATTACAATTTATATTTTATAAAATAAATAATACTATTATTTGACATCAATAAACTACTGTAACTCTCATTTGACTTTATTTATCAAAGGTAAAATAGTTACCATTATTTTCATAAATACTAGTAAATAATTTGTTGATCCTATTATTTCCTATATTCAATGATAAATCTAAGCACAGTTCCATTGCCAGACTCTCGTAGTACGCTGGCTAAAAATTTGTCATCTATCCCAATGGCTAAATCCGATTAAAATTATACTTAAGGACAGAGCGAAAAATAAAATATGCCAAACTACCACACTGTACGGAATAGAAAATCTTTTTAAGACGCGTTATATTTATCTTATATAATTATTATGATATTGCCAGCTTTTCCAAAATACTACAAAACTGTATTTCTTTTCCTCCGAAATATTGCCAAATTATTGCTAGTTGTCTTATTTAATGTCATTTTTAACAAAAAAAATAACTATTTTAGTTTCTTAAATTAGGTTAAAGTTAATCACAAAAGATGGTAATCTATATGTTTAATCTCGTGTAAAGGTTAAGAGAAATATCCGTTCTGAATAAGATCTTTTTGACACAATGACATTGGAAATGGGGTTCAAAATTAGCGTGAAAGCAACTGGTATATTCTGGTCTGGGTTCATCAGAAATAGTCGAACTAAAATCTTTGTCATGACATCACACCCTCGTATATATCTACGAATTTCATCAGCTCAAATTAAGACTAAAAATATTGATGTCACGTCCCCTTAGCTACTGACTCTCAGTCTATTGAATGACAAACTATGTCCTTTTCTGCAGCTAGCGGGAATGAGCACTGAAATAAATTAATCACCACCGCATGTACGCAAAATTAATAAAAATTAAGACCGAAGTGACAGATATTAATCAAAACGCGTCTTGGATTTAACCAAGACCTAAAAAGTATCGATAAGAACAAGGTAAATGACTTGACTGAATGCGCAGATATTGAAACTTTTTTTTTAATTAAAACTAACATGTTTAAGAAAGTAATGTTCCATCACCCTATTCCATTGAATAAACTTATTTTACTGGTAGTAAATTTTTTCCCTCTCAATAATTTGAAAAATTTACTTATCTCGGGTTTTCGAGCACAATTCCATTCCCCGAAAACATTTTATAACTACATTTATTATCACTTTTAAGAGTTTTCGTGTGGAAAATACCATATAACTACACGGTAACAATGACAAAACCATTTAGGGTAGTCTGCTTTAGCCTCTGCTGCGCCCGATACGAACAAGGAGGATGTATTATGTATAGTTGTATACATCCCCCTTGCTAGAAGTGCGCCTTGTGCCATTCTCATGCCTTGTCTTTCGCTGGCCCACTCAATTACGCGTTAAGCTGCTCGAGAATTTTGTGTGAATAGTATTTTTTAAGGTATTCGTCAGCAAATAGTAATTGTTTTTGAGAGCATTCCTCGCCTTGAAATAGGACAACTACGAAATAATTCGACCAAATTGAAGTTTAAATATTCGAACAAATCTTATTTTATAAATAACTTCTACCATTTCAATTTCTATAAAACTATTCTACCAAATGCTTACAGAGTGCTACCAGAAGTCTCTGGGGCTACTAGAAATACTACATTTACTATAGGAAGATTCACAGCGACAAGTTTAAAAATCCCATATTCCTTTAAAAACCGTTAATACCAGAGGTAAATGAACTTATATTTACTTCTGTTAATACGGAAGATATACAGACTAAGTAGCAGAGTCGAGCCACAGCGTCGTAGATCACGCAACTCGGTGAACGCAGGCTATATTGCATAATAACCAAGTCAGAATTTTCAGGCTACGACCGCGCTTAAGTTAACAATTACAACAAAGAAATTTAAGAAAATCAAAAATTACGAATATCATGCACGCCCCTACTGCTTGCGAACCATAGAAACGCCATGGCATAGAACCGTCGCTGCTATAGACCCTTTCTACGTAAAAAAAGAGATGTCAATCCTCAGTATCAGGAAATACAGGGGGTTCACCCCTCGCCGTCTCTGCTCTATTTATGATTTTTCCATCGAGCGAGATGGAAGGCAAAGTTTTACCCCATGTCGAAGTGGTCTATTACATAATTCAGTTTAACCAAGAGTAAATATCATAACGTCGCTATTGAATGTGCTGCCATTGTTGAAATTTGCACTAAAAGAAAGGTTTCAATATGAAGCGTACAGGGCATGAACGGGGATATGTTAGCAACCTATTAACGACACAATGTCATACACGTACTCTCTTAAATGTGATAATAAATGTAGTTATAAAATGTTTTCGGGGAATGGAATTGTGCTCGAAAACCCGAGATAAGTAAATTATTCAAAATATTGAGAGGGAAAAAATTTACTACCAGTAAAATAAGTTTATTCAATTGAATAGGGTGATGGAACATTACTTTCTTAAACATGTAAGTTTTAATTTAAAAAAAAAGTTTCAATATCTGCGCATTCAGTCAAGTGATTAACCTTGTTCTTATCGATACTTTTTAGGTCTTGGTTAAATCCAAGACGCGTTTTGATTAATTTAAAGAGATATCACCCTAAAATTCAGCATCTTTTCGATTGTTGGCATTTTGTTAAATGTTAGGCCCGTTTTCTAAATAATGTATATTCCGCCTTGAGTATACAGTTGGAAGCCCTATTCCTAGTTCTGGTCTATAAGATACATTTTAACTCATAACTAGCGATACCGATACAGGTATAAAAATTTGCATTGGATAAAATATGATACCCGCCATGACTGCTGTAAACCCAAGGTGGACTGCACTATAGAGAGAATTAAAAAAATTAATTTAAAAGAGAGTATAGACCACCGTATAGCGACAAGATTGTCGCTATACGGTGGTACTGTGAGGAGGAGGGGGGTCATTTCTTCCCCCTTTTCGTTCTTCTCTCTAGATGGTACAGTGCCCGAGGGGAAAATATGATGGGGGAATTGACGACGTCACGTATCACGTGATATTGTTGGCGGTAAGTTTGAATTTATATTTAGTGTATTGGTAGGACGTCACGTGACTGGTCGATGGTGAATGCACACAGTGTCCATAGTGGTATTATTTGGGTGTATCTTTAGGATATTGTGTATATTTAAGATATAATATACGGGTAATTCTATAGGTTCTGTAGGTCTTTTCTACACCCAACCTTCCCGTAATGATGTTCTTTGTACGATTTTAAGGTCTCTCCATGTATGCTTATATTATACTAAAGAACAAGTTTTAATTGAGATATGGTTTACATTGCAAAAGGTACAAATTAAGCTACGACGCGGTTCTAGGTGTACTCATGTTTTGTATTGTTATTATTAGGTGTATCTTTAGGATATTGCGTACATTTAGGGTATAATGTGTTTGTAATTCTATAAGTTCAAGTAAACCCTTTCTACACCGTCCTGTATGATTTTAAGGTCTCTCTATGTATGCTTATGTTTCTCTTATATTATTCGTATATTACAAGAACTAGTTTTAAGTGAGATATGGTTTACATTGAAAAAAAGTTCAACTAACCATATGATGCGGTTCTAGATGTACTCCTTTTGTGTTTTGGTTATCAAGTTACTGGGGTAGAACAATAGTACATTTTAATACCATAAACGTGGTATTACGGCAGTTTTTGCACAGTTTTGTAGTTGATTAGAAGTTAAAATGAAGCAGTGCTGCTAAAACATCATAAATAAAATTTGATTCACATTAGTTTTAATACGAATTTGGAGAATAAGTACAATTACTTGAGTTAAAATGCGAAATATTACTAAAAACATCAGAAAATACGGGTTACATAGAATACATGGTAAATAGGCAAAATACTAGTTATTAAATTAAAAATCCTCATATACTGAAAAATATATATTTTCCTACGCGCTAAAATATTTATATACAGTTAAAATGCGCAATCATTACTAAAGAACATCATTAAAAAATACGAATTACAATGTTTTTGATAACAAACAAATCCACTAAAAGGCAAAATTAATACTACTTCAAAAAATCGTAGTAAAAGATGATTAAGCACATAAACATTTACCATCATAGAAAATAGAACTATATTACTGCATGCGAGATTATTAAGTACATATATACCCATGTACCTTCACAGAAAATATAGCTATACTACTTTTAATAGGATTTAAAAGCTACAATGGTTATTATAAGATTTTAGTACAAATATTAGGTTAGTTATTAAACTAAAATGCTCACAGGATTGACGAAAAAATACATTTTTTCTGACGCGCTATACACGCTAAAATACTAATATACGATTACTGATAAAAATATGGAAATATTACTAAAACATATTACTATAATTATCATCAAAAAATAAAAATTACACTTATACAAAACAATTCAATACTTATTGTCTAAAGTGCTAATATATACTAATTAAAAAAGCTTACTAAATGCAAAAATATTACCAAAAAACGCTGCGTATTCGTTAAAATATTGTTACATGTTAATAGTTAAAATACGTTAATATTATATAAATAATACTTGAGATACTAATTAAAATACTGATACGGGGTATCTAAAATATATACAAGTAACTTATGTGGAAAATGTCAAAGATTTTAATTAATATAACCGTATGGGGTAGTTTTATAGTCAGATATTATTCTAACTTTATCCACTACGACCTGATATGTTTTGGCCTGGTTGATCGTGATCAGAGTATGATCTTGTAGACGTCTGATTTGAGGGCCAATAGGGACTTGAACCGAGTTCATTAGAGGTTCGCCTTCATTGTTTTCTCCCAGTAGTTTCTTCATTGTTTCGAAATTTATATAATTTTCAGTAGAGGCGTTTAAATAAAATCCTTTAACTTTGATAATGTTAGTTTTTTGCCCGTTTTAGGGTCGAGAATATCCATAGAATAGTTCTTGGGTCCAGCACTCCCCCATTCACAAATATAAGCGTCTTGCCCATAAGTTTCTAATTCATTTTTAGTTGCCCTAAATAATCGCCAGTGGGTAGCAAATGAGCGCCGTCTGGCGAGAGGTATACTAAACTATCCGTTTCATAATAAAAGCAAAGGTCACCGACCTTTTCAAGATGTTTTAGTAAATGCAGACGGGCCATAGCTGTTGTGTAACAAGCGATAACTACGTTTGTGTGTTTGTGCACAATCTCGTTTTCTAGAATGTGTTCGTATTTTACTAGTACGGTGTTCTCGTTGATTGTTAGTAAACTTTTAACCTCCAAGTCAGGATTTAGTATTAATGCATATAATTAGCAAGCATCTTTGATTATTTCGGTAGAGGTGTGTCTTGTTTTTTGGCCAAATTTACCCCAAAAAGAATTAAGCATAAGTTTGCTAAGGCATCTGAGACCTTCATTTTTATCTACTTTAGTGATATCCAGTTCTACACCCTCTTCGTCTTTGAAGTTTTCGATATAGTTCTCTTTATCTTCTTGAGTCTGACAATCTGCCGGGAAGCCACTAGCTTGGGGTTTATACTCTAAAAGGTATTAACATAATCTTTAAACAGTCCTCCTTGTTTTGTTTCGGGGTCGTATTGCGTCACTTTGTAAGACCACGCCTCGTACATTCGTGTGATTGTGTAACCGTTCTCTACTGCATGACGTAACTCGTCGACTACCCATGTACCTCTCAATTCTCTCTGTTCAGGATTGTGTTCGCAATCATCTTGAAATTGGGTTTTGCTGCAGGCGTAACATAAAGGAAATGTTAGTTTTCCGTTAATACGAACAGGCAAAACTGGATGAATGAGGTTTTGGGCCGGTAAGACGTCGCATTTAAGAAGTCCATCAAACGAAAATATGTCAGGAAAATCGTCCATTATTATTTCAGGATGGCCTTCAGGATGGCCTATAGGTATCTTAGTGGTTTTGTTAATGAAAGGGTATAAACTTGTGAAATCCACGTAATGAATACGCTCCGATCCTGTTGTTTTATGGTAGAGTTTTGTTGAGCAACATCTCCCCCCGAAGAATGCATCACGGGGGTCTAATCTTTTTACTATTTTAGGCATAATATCATTATGGTTTAAAAACTCTATTATTTCGGGCTTATTGGCTTTTTCTTACTGCCATTCACACTCCCATTTGACATTTACTTTATAATTGAGGGATTCAAATTTGGCTAACATGTTCATGCTTCTAATATATCTAGAATTCAAAGTCTGTGCAGGGTCTCCGTGCAAAGCCTTGTTTCTGTTTAGACAAGGGTAACGTGAGAGTCTTGCAATGCTAAAAATAATGTTAACAGGACCCAGGAAAAATGCTTCCATTTCATCATCATATAACATAACACTAAGCTGGTCAAAAAGAATATTGGGGTCTACTTGATCTGCTCTTCTAAAAGATAATTCTAGCTCGGACCTACAAATATTCGCCGCACTCTTTAAAGTAATTTGGACGTAATCTGTAGGCCTGTACTTACTAAGAACGCATTTCGTTAAGGTACATACACTAGCGGCAGGGTCGTTAGTAACTCTGAGAACTACCTCCCTACCATACATGTTAAAATGTTCTTAAAATCTCTCACTTTGACCTATTATCTCGCAAGAAGGTAGGTTGTCAATAGGTGTGGGCTGGTCCGTTTCTCCTCCTCCCCATTGTACGTGGATATCATCGTCAGAAATTGCCTCTTCAGATACGTGCTCCCGCGGTAGGGTATCGTTCAATAGTGTCTCCTCTACGGGTGGTCCTTGATCTTTTCCGTCTAAAAACTCGGCTATCTCTTTGTCATATTGCGAGCTGTTGAAGTCGGCGATCTGGGCTTCCTCTTCCCGTATATCACGCTCAATTTCTTCTTGTCGTTTCGTCAGGCGATCTACATATTCAGTTCTTAAGGGACCAGGAATTAGATTCCTTAATTTTTCCAATTCTTCTATGGTAGTACAGTCCTCTGGTACTCGTGCAACTGTTTTCATATACTCAAGTAAGTCGAGGCAAGCTTGAATGACATTCAAGTCACCTTGTACTACGAGTTGTGGTAGAGTCTGAGGTCCGTACAACGGTACTATTCTCAGATAGGCGCATAGGAAGAAATAAAACTCGTAAATTAAACGTAACGGCCAGGGTCTATTTATAGTCAGTTCGTTCAACGTTGTACGGAGAGTTTCAGGATCTATGTTTAACTTTCGGTGTTTGAAGATCGACTGCGTATTTTGATCATTTCCTTAGTCGGTTTTATACTAAATTTCTTAATCGACAAGCCCACATTCTTCAATAATTTAACAATAGCCTGATTTATTGCCTCCTCAGTCACCAGATGTTTTCTCACAATGCATTTCGGACCCATGCCTGTTAATAGTTTACCGATTTTATAACAAAAGAATGTTGGATTTGCTTTATGTCAAATAAATTGTCAACAAAAGAGTGGCCTATAAATAGAATTTTGTTACAAACACAGCAAATAAGGGACAATTTTATTGGGGTAATAAATGAAAAACATGGTGTGTAAAAAGTTTCTAGTGATTCTCAATTGTGACAATATCCTTTGTTATCTTCACGTCTGTTAAATAATAACGTTCCGAATTTTTCTAACAGGTCATAAAAACCATTGTTTATTTTTCAAAAAAAAATGCTAACTTGAGCTAACGAAATTTCTTAATAGACACGCCCACATTCCTCATTCATTTAGCAATAGCCTTTATTACCTGATCCTATCAGTCACCATATGTTTTCACACAATGCATTTCGGACCCATGCCTGTTAAAAGTTTACCCATTTTATAACAAAATAACGATGGATTTTTTTATGTCAAAAAAGTTGTCAACAAAAGAGTGGCCTATAAAAAGAATTTTGGTATAAACACCGCAAATAAGGGACAATACTTGTAATAAATCAATTAAAAAACAGGGTGCGTAAAGCGTTTCTAGAGATTCTCAAATCTGACAATATCCTTTGTTATCTTCACGTCTGTTAAATAATATGGTTCCGAATTTCCCTAAAGGTCATAAAAACCATTGTACACTTTTCAAAAAGTTACTTTTAACTCTACCTTAAGATAACCTATGACCAGATAGTTTCTCACGGTCATGAATCACACTATGATTGTGTAGGAGAGAAGTAGGCCTATTCAATTAATAAAAGCAATGAATCACAAAATAAATTCCAATGATAACAATGCAATAGCACTGGTCAACCACCTCCTAAAGCCCTTGCCTGAACGTGTTTACGGAATAGGTAAAAAAATATTTCATCAACCCGGTTGCAACTAGACACTAAAATATAACATATTTAACTCCTTAAGAGGCCAAATTTCGAAACTTTTAAAGATTAGACAATGCCAACTGAACTAGTATTCGTTATGAAAAGGTTTATCAACGGAATGAAATTCTCAAAACAAGTCTAATAGCTAACATATGCGTCTTTTGCAGGATTAGAACTAAAAACCTTTCTCCACCTATGTGTATATACTGCATAAAACTCGAATAAAAAAGTTCCAAAGATGTAAATGTGTATAATAATTGAGATTGATTAGGCTTATTTGTGATTAATGATAATTTTCGCTACTTACTAATATAGCGATTGACTGTAGTACCTTTAAAAGGGACACAATTGATTGTGAAAGGCTTGTAAATAAAGGAAGCTAAACCCAAAGCAATTTGGTCCTATATGGACAAAGAATTCTAGTGCTCCAAAATAAAAATATGGATCTGTCTGAAAAGGGGTTAAGACTTTGGAACACCGAATTTTAAAAATATTAGCACCTATTAACTCGTATCATGTGGATGTATAGTTTATCATTCTGTAATAAAAATGGCACACAAAGTTTCGTCTTCTAACGTTTATTTGTAAACCCTAATTAAATAAACCTGTTAATCCCACTAAAAAATCAGAGACTTTGTGAGAAACAAAAGGATTTGAGCATGATTTTTCTACTAAAGTATTCTTAATCTCGTCAAAGTTCTGTATAGGCGTAAATATCTGCAAATGTTTTACTCTACCCAACTTGTTAACAATGTTGAACCCCTCAACTATTTAAGATCGGCTTAAGAGACTTCATCGAGCGGGAAAATCACAATATATTGTATGGTTTGCGATAGAAAGGTTAAAAATGTACTGTTTTTTAACAAATGTTTTGATTGATATAGCGTTTACTTGAGATGTAAGCACTGAAAGTTTTTGATTTAGCTGACAGATTGAAGGTAAAATGGGGGTATTTAGGATACCCGTACAAAAATTTTAGGCTGTAATTCATCTGCATACGCGCTTTTTTATCGCTATCACGCTGTAATAGGTATACATTAAGGCTACATTTTCTGCAGCTCGAAAAACGCGAAAATTTAACCACAATTCCAGAACTGCAAATTGTCTGCCGTTTCTACATTTTCTGTTTATTATCTGTTAATTGTCTGTACTAGCAGAAATATGCAGCGCGATTCTGCAAACGCGATGCAAAAGTAGAAATAACAGCTGCTAGTTCAAAACTGTAATTTGACCACAGTTATAGACATGTTACAGATCTGCAAAAGTGATGGAAAAGTAGAAATCCAGCTGCCAATTTAAAACTGCAATTTGACTATATTTATTGACATGTTACAGGTTTGCAAAAGTGATGAAAAAGTAGAAATACCAGCTGCTAGTTTAAAACTGCAACTTGACCACATTTATAGACATGTTACAGGCCTGCAAATGTGATGGAAAAGTAGAAATCCAGATGCCAATTTAAAACTGTAATTTTACCTCATTTATAGACATGTTACAGGTCTGCAAAGCGTATGGAAAAGTAGATATTCAGCTGCCAATTTAAAACTGCAATTTGACCACATTTATAGACATGTAACAGGTCTACAAAAGTGATGGAAAAGCAGAAATCCAGCTACCAATTTAAAACTGTAATTTGACCAAATTTATAGACATGTAACAGATCTACAAAAGTGATGGAAAAGCAGAAATCCAGCTGCCAATTTAAAACTGTAATTTGGCCATTTTTATAGACATGTTACAGGTGTGCAAAAGTAATAGAAAAGTAGAAATACCAGATGCTAGTTTAAAACTGTAATTTGACTACATGTATAGACATGTTACAAGTCTGAAAAAGTGATGGAAAAGTAGAAATCCAGCTGCCAATTTAAAACTGTAATTTGACCATATTTATAGACATGTTACAAGTCTGAAAAAGTGATGGAAAAGTAGAAATCCAGCTGCCAATTTAAAACTATAATTTGACCATATTTATAGACATTTTACAAGTCTGAAAAAGTGATGGAAAAGTAGAAATCCAGCTGCCTATTTAAAACTGTAACTATTCCACATTTATAGACATATTGCAGGTATTCAAAAGTAGAATTTCCTACTTTTGAATACCTGCAATATATCTCTCTAAATGTGGTTAAATTACAGTTTTAAGTTGGTAGCTGAATTTCTACTTTTCCATCACGTTTGCAGACCTGTAACATGTCTATAAAAATGGTCAATTTAGGTCAAATTAAAGTTTTAAATTGGCAGCTGTATTTCTACTGTTCCATCACTTTTGCAGACGTGTAACATGTCTTTAAATGTAGTCAAATTGCAGTTTTAAATTAGCAGCTAGATTTCTACTTTTCAATCACTCTTTCAGACCTGTAACACGCCTATAAATGTGGTCAAATTGCAGATTTAAATTAGCAGCTGGATTTCTACTTTTCTATCACTTTTGCAGATCTGTAACATGTCTATAAATGTGGTAGAATTGCAGTTTTAAATTAGCAGCTGGATTTCTACTTTTCTATCACTTTTGCAGACCTGTAACATGTCTATAAAAATGGTCAAATTACAGTTCTAAGTTAGCAGTTGCATTTCTACTTTTCCATCACTTTTGCAGACCTGTAACATGTCTATAAATGTGGTCAAATTGCAGTTTTAAATTAGCAGCTGTATTTCTACTTTTCTATCACTTTTGCAGACCTGTAACATGTCTATTAAAACGGTCAAATTACAGTTCTAAATTAGCAGCTGGATTTCTACTTTTCCATCACTCTTGCAGACCTGTAACATATCTATAAAAACGGTTAAATTACAGTTTTAAACCAACAGCTGGTATTTCTACCTTTGCATAGCGTTTGCAGAATTGCGCTGCATATTTCTGCCAGTCTAGACAGTTAACAGTTAACAAACAGAAAATGTAGAAACGGCAGTCAATTTGCAGTTCTAGAATTGCTGTGAATTTTCCCGTTTTTTGAGCTGCAGAAATGTAGCCTTAATGGTTACAGCGTGGTAGCGATAAAAAAGCGCGTATGCAGATGAATTACAGCTTAAAATTTTTGTACGGGAAGTCAACTTCGAGCGCTCCATAAATTTTTATCTGCTTCTGTTAGGCATTAATAATACTGCTTTTATTTTCCTAAACTTTGAATAAACAATTGTTTAGGCCTAAAAAGGCATCTTAAAAAAGCTTTACTCATTCATCTCAATAAGATCTTTTGATCTAATACTGTCACGTCTCGATCCCAAAAATATTTAAACCACCATAAAAGATAGAAAATTGAAACATTTTTGGTCATAAAAGGGCCAGTATTGTACATACAGTTATCAAAAGTTTATCAGATATGTTTCAATAAGTATGACACTGCCTATACTTCGTAATGCTAGAGACTTACTGAGAGCTAGTTCGAGAATGACTCGAGAATTGAATACACTCGGTTTTGCAGTCCAACTTCACCGATTAAGACAAGATCTACTATCACCATGGCGCTCGAAATGTGAAGGAAATTGCGAACCAAAGTACTTTAGCGCTATCATATAAGTCTACAGCAGTTTTCCTGGTTGCGAATAGACGTAAAACAAGCCTGTCGGGACCCTTCCCTTCAGTTGTAATCGGTTTTTAGCTACAAGTTTTAAAGACTTTTTCGATTATGTTCTTTGAGTGTGTATGTTGTGGATGTCAGACAGACGAAAAGACCTTTTTAGCTAGATGTGGTAAGAACTTGTACATGTACCTAAACAGTTGGACCATCTCAGATGTTAATTTAGCAAGTCAGAAAAGCGTGTGTTCAGATAAATTACAGCTTAATATTTTTGTAAGGGATGAGTACAAGTTGGGAATCCAAAATAAACCTCTCCAAGTCGAGACGCAATTTCGAGGCTATTTATAAATATTAAAAAAAATATAATTGATATTTATTAATTTAATCGTCATTAATTTACCTTAATTCTAGTTAAATCGTTTTAAGGAACTTTATTCCTAAAATAATTTTAAACATAGTTATTGTTGACGTTTGAACTCAAGCGTAAGCCTCTTTAAAAGTTTTTGGAAATTTAGGGTATATAAGGCGACTGATTCACAATAATTGATAGGAAAACCCGCAATGACCCTGCAAAGCATCTGAAAGGCGCCTGCAATGATCCTGCAAAGAATCTGAAATGCACCTGCAATGATCCTGCGAAGTATCTGAAACGCACCTGCAATGATCCTGCGAAGTATCTGAAACGCATCTGATATTATTCCACGAAGTATCTAAATCGCACCTGCAATGATCCTACAAAGAATCTGAAACGCGGCTGCAATGACCCTGCAAAGTATCTGAAATGCTCCTGCAATGATCCTGCGAAGTATCTGAAACGCGGCTGCAATGATCCTACAAAGTATCTGAAACGCACCTGCAATTATCCTACAAAGTATCTGAAACGCACCTGCAATTATCCTACAAAGTATATGAAAGGAGCCTGCAATGATCCTGCAAAGAATCTGAAACGCGCCTGCAATTATTCTACAGAGTATCTGAAATGCACCTGCAATGATCCTGCGAAGTATCTGAAACGCGGCTGCAATGATCCTACAAAGTATCTGAAACGCACCTGCAATTATCCTACAAAGTATCCGAAATACGCCTGCAATGATCCTAAAAAGTATCTGAAACGCGCCTGCAGTGATCCTACAAAGTATATGAAAAGCGCCTGCAATTATCCTACAAAGTATATGAAATGCTCCTGCAATTATCCTAAAAATATCTGAAAAGTACCTGCAATTATCCTACAAAGTATCTGAAACGCGCCTGTAATTATCCTACAAAGTATCTGAAATTCGGCTGCAATGATCCTAAAAATTATCTGAAAAGCACCTGCAATGATCCTACAAAGCATCTGAAACGCGACTGCAATTTGCCTACAAAGTATATGAAAAGCGCCTGCAATTATCCTAAAAAGTACCTGAAACGCGCCTGCAATGATCCTGAAAAGTACCTGAAACACGCCTGCAATTATCCTAAAAAGTATCTGAAACGCGCTTGCAATGATCCTGAAAAGTACCAGAAACACACCTGCAATTTGCCTACAAAGTATATGAAAAGCGCCTGCAATTATCCTAAAAAGTATCTGAAACGCGCCTGCAATGATCCTGAAAAGTACCAGAAACACACCTGCAATTTTCCTACAAAGTAAATGAAACACGCCTGCAATTTTCCTACAAAGTATATGAAACGCTCCTGAAAAGTATCTGAAATGCGCCTGCAATTATCCTAAAAATTATCTGAAAATCACCTGCAATTATCCTACAAAGTATCTGAAACGCGCCTGTAATTATCCTACAAAGTATCTGAAACGCGCCTGCAATTATCCTACAAAGTATCTGAAACGCGCCTGCAATTATCCTAAAAAGTATCTGAAAAGCACCTGCAATTATCGTACAAATTAAAGTATCTGAAACGCGCCTGTAATGGTCCTTAAAAGTATCTGAAACGCGGCTGCAATGATCCTGCAAAGTATTGGAAACGCGGCTGCAATTATCCCACAAAGTATCTGAAACGCAGCTGCAATGACCCTGCAAGTATCTGAAACGCGCCTGCAATGATCGTACAAAGTATCTGAAACGCGCCTGCAATTATCCTACAAAGTATCTGAAACGCATCTGCAATTATCCTACAAAGAATATGAAACGCACCTACAATGATCCTGCAAAGTATCTGAAACGCATCTGCAATTATCCTTAAAAGAATATGAAACGCACCTACAATGATCCTGCAAAGTATCTGAAACACACCTGCAATTATCCGACAAAGAATCGGAAATGCACCTGCTATTATCCCACAAAGTATCTGAAACGCGCCTGCAATGATCCAAAAAAGTATCTGAAACGCGCCTGCAATTTTCCTACAAAGTATATGATACGCGCCTGCAATTATCCTAAAAAGTATCCGAAACCCGCCTGCCATTATCCTACAAACTTAGCAATTTCTGACTGTAACATGCATACAATATATCTGGAAGGTACAGTACCTGTAATGAGCCTACAAACATCCTGATTTCTTACGGTAGTTACTATTTCCCTTCTGTTTTCTAGCTGTAAGGTAGCTATTTTATGACTCTAGAGTAGCTAAATTTTGTATACTGCTGTACTGAGTTTTCCAACGGAAGATATTTTTTCTGCAAAACGTCTAAAATGTTCTGCATTGCTCTCTGGAATGCATCTTAATTTTGTCTGAAGTTGAACCTTTTTCAGGTTTATTCCAGTATTTTTCCAGAATATTCCAGTTTATTTGCAATATATTGCAGATTCTAAAAAATCTAAATAACAGCAAAATGCAGCCGTAAATTTTTGTACGGGTAGCTTTGTTATATTATTTGATACGTTAAAGATGATCAAAGAGCGCTATTTCCTTTAAAAAAGAACGAAATTAGTCTCCTAGTCTATAGTTCTGGAAAAATACTCATATATTTTCATGGTTTCGGTTAACGCATCAAAAAGGCCTTTTAAACTTGTCAGGATAATGGCTTCGGGGCAAACACCTCGAATCAAATGTCTCGCGGTAGGAAGAGTCACCAACTAACAAAGCAATAAATCACAAAATAAATTCCATTCATAACAATACAAATGGTTCGGCCATGCCCCTAAACCCATTAAGACACGTCTTTATAGTAAAAATAAAAACGGATGGGGATAAATCCTTTTGTTATGGATCAAGTTCGACCTCTTCCCCCTTTTAAGGTCATAAAACCAAGTGGGTGGTTAAATTAAAGAAAGGACAATAAATTCCAATGTAACTAAAAAAAATCTATGAGCATCAGACAACAATCGAAGGAAGCACCACCCTAAAGTCTGAACATCTCAAGAATAAGCGACCCTAACACTAGTGTTATCATATTCAATATTAAATATAGTCAAAGCAGGCGTCAAATTTTGCAACTATTGCTGTAAAAACCAGTATTTTTCATGATATTCAAATGTATTATTAAGGAACATTTTTAATGACGTAACAGAATGTTTAAACTTAACCATTTCGTAAGATTTCTCTCTTTTGTTAGTTCATTTGTATGTTTCTATTTGTAATATTCCCCGTTTGTATATACTCTCGTATTGTATTTAGACTCTTGTGCCATGGAGGGGGGTCGTACCCAAGCCCTGGCGGCTTCACGACCCTATCCCTCGAGCCTTATTAAATAAATAAATTGCAACGCTAAGAGTAAAGCTAGTTTTGAGGTATAGAAAATTGAATTCCGTAAGTCTGCAACACCATCTAGTTAAGTATTGAAATTAATGATTCTGAAATAAATGAAAATATGCTTTTCATCGAATCATTTTGATAAATATTGCGAAAATCATCGCAACGTTTTTAGTCATGTGAACTGTTTTTCAAATGACTCGTTTCGTCATTTTAAGGCAACTAAAGAAACAAATTGAGTTGAATTAACTGAAGTCAGTACTTTTTCTAATTTTGTATGCAATTCTTTGGGGAATTTAGGAAACCCAAATAAGCATTTTTTATACGTTAGAAAAATGTTGCGTATAATATTTCCTTCTATTGCTTGAAATCCACCATTCATGCACTGACATTAGCTAAATGACACTCTGTGTTGTACTTTGAACTTTTCGCTGGTCCTATATTCTGTTTTATAATATAGGGATGTATGTCTTTTCTAAAGGTGTTAGTTAAAATCTGTGTTTTTTCCTAGAACAGTGTAAATAGCAGTGAAATTCTAGTGTGAAACTATGTAAATGATTCGGCATTGTAAACATATACTTTGGTATTTTAATACTCGTGCTCGAATTGATTGACGTTTCCCTAGAAATATTTTGGTTACTTAGCTTAGTCTTTGTCATAGTATATAGTTTCTGCGAAGAGAAGGGGGGGGGTCAAGAGGTAATAAATTTTTGTTTAAATAGAAAAAAATTGGTGAAATTTTGCTAAATCAAAAGTGTTTTTGGTGAAACATAGAGTAATTTTGATAAATAAATTTAGCTAAAATTTATCGAAACGTTTTTAATCATTTGAAATGTTTTACAAATGACTCGTTTCGTGTTGCTAAAATGCAATGTACATGAGTGTTTTCGTTTCGGTGGATTATTCATTTCCCCATGTATTCCTATGGGGTTTTTTGGAATTTTAAATGATCAATTTCGTGTCGGTCAATTGTAACCCAAATGATCAAAAACGTTTCGATTGTTTTTTACTTCTAACACGAAATGCGTTGTGAATGATGCTTCTTTCATTACCGTTTTATGTTTTCCACAAATTTTTGATTACGTTGCCGATAATTTTGATAAATATAGTACGCAATAGGTTAATGCTTCGGTTTAATGATATATTGCCTTTCTGTTAACGCTACAAAAACATAACTTGTTGAGACCTGTCCTGATAATGCCCTCGGGGAAAACACCAGGAAACAATTAAATGTTTGAACCCCATTGTAGGATGTGTCACCGCCCCCCTCAATGACATAAACTTGGACATAACACATTTGTGTGTGTTATAAATAACTCTAAATATAAATTCCATCGATTCAATACAAATGGTTCGACCCCCCCCCCAAAGCCATCGCGGCTTAGCGTGGTTACGTATAAATAAAAAATAGATGGGGATAAAGGTTCACTACCTTTTAATATCATAAAACCTGGTGGGTGGTCCAATTAAAGAAAAATAAATTACATTGATAGCAATGCAAGGAATCTAGTGGCACTGCCACGCCCCCCAAGCCCTTTAGACACGTTTGAACGTGTTTACGTATAAACAAAAACAGCTCTGGAGAGAAAGGTTGGTGACAAGGCTAGTAAGAAATCATGTGTTACGGTATATGTAATTCTTTTTTGGTTAAAATGTCACTTAAAATGTGTGCTAATTAGAAAATATATGAAACAGTCAAGCTATATTCGAGTATACTTTACTCAGAAATGTTAGGATCAGGATTTTATGATATTTTATAGTAATATTTGTTCATTTAAACAAATTACCAGCTACCAAGTTGTGTAAAAACTAACTTATTTCTTCTTTTTTGATACTAAAATTCTATGAGAGCGGTAGCTCTCTTAGATAAGACTTCATACTGCGCTTAATGTATAAGGAGGGTTTTTTGTTTGGATGTAGTTTTTTTTGTATTGTACTAATTGGTTCGAAAAAAATCCACTGACCTACAATTCGGACCCTTAATATGTGGTTAAAATTTCAAAGAGGTCCATTAATTAGTTTATTTTATAAAAAATAAAGTTGCTATGGGTGGTTTTCATATCCATAAAATTAATCACAGATTTTGACGAAAAACTGGAAATTTCCCATAGAAATAACATGGGAAATTTTCGAAAGTTACAAATTTTGTCCATACCCTTACAAAAATAACTATACGTCAGATTTGAAAACGGTCTTACATGAAAGCCCCATCAGCGTTGTTCCAAAGAATTTTCCGATAGTGCCAACCCCCATTATGAGGTTGCGCCACCCTGTGTGGATTGGTGCATTTTCACTGTTTTCTTTCTTTAGGGGTATAAAATTTCTTTCCCTCCTTTTTTAAAGGTTTTTAAGGCCATCTATTGCTCAAATAAAAACGTATATAACTTTATTTTGATTTAATTTATATAATTTTTAACATTATTTTAGCTATTATATTAATAATTAGAACTAAAATATTTTTACCTCTCCGAGTGACGTATGTCACGGAGAGGTTCTAATTTCGACGTGTCTGTCTGTGTGTGTGTCTGTCTGTTGTTGTTACACCCACGTTGTTAAATATTTTTATATCAAAAGTGTATAACTTATTGTTGGAATTATTCTCCTTTAAAAATGTAAAAACCCATGCTACCAGTTTTCATTTTCAGAGCGCTTCAAAACCCTTTTAGTTTAACTCTTTCCATCCTCAAAAAGAAAAATACCAATGACGTAGGTGAAAAACCAAAATGTATAGAGATTGAAAGATCTTTTAGTGAAAACCACCCAAGATGAGGTTACCGACTGGAAATGAAAACTAGGGTCGCTGGGCAGAGGCGTGGTAGAATGGGGCTTAACCCCAAACAACTCTCCGACCTCCCAAAAAGAGGGAATTCACCCAGCGACTTAAAAGCAATGTTTGCTCAGTAAACATGTATAAAAGAAAAACGAAGTATTGGAAGAAGATGTTCAGTTGAAAAATAAAATTGTAAGGGGTAGCACGAGATTTTGTCTCTCCTTAACACGAAAAATATAAACGGAAAACTTAAACCAGAAAACTTCAACTCGCGACAGTTCTTTTATAGTCCCAACTAAAAACTTAAACTATCAACGAAAAAATATAAACTTATGTAGGGCGAACCGAACTAATCAATAAAAATCTCCCACATAATGGTGCCGAAACAGCCGGGATCACAAGAAATTAGTCGTGAGTGAACTATATTTAAACGAAAAATTAAACTAGAATTAGAAAGGAAGAGTTAGCAACTACTTGCGTGAAGAAAAATTAAATTACGAAAAAACTTTATCCAACGCGTGCTAAAAAATGACCGCGGAAGAGCAAGCTGCTACAGCGGCCGCAAAGGCGTTAGCCGCCGCCAACAACCAGGAACTTATGGCCCTAAAAGCTTCGCAAAAGGCAATAAGGACCTCGGTAACAAGAACTTGTAACCTGATAGACTCACTTCTGAAAGCTACAACCATAAATACGGATGATCTAGAAGATCAATTAGCGATTCTCGAGCCAATAGAAATTACAATGAACGAGATCGATCAACGAGTGGAGAACCTCACCACCAACACCGATGAAAGAGAAAAAGGTGTCACCAGAGCCATGGACAACCGAGACCGAATCATCGGAACCAAATCCAAGGTCAACCTAATCCTTGCTAAACTAGCACCGAGACCGGTCGTCCAAACATCCAGCGCGGGATCAAATGCTTCCGGATCAAACTCCTCAGAAAAGTCAACCACCAAGCTTCCAACTTTAACGATGACCAAATTCAACGGGGATTTCACAAAATGGCCTACCTTTTGGAGCCATTTTAAATCAGCGGTAGACGACCGAACTAACATGTCAAAGGTAGACAAATTTACGTATTTGGTTTCTTTCTTAGAGGGTGAAGCGGCTAGTTCTTTAGACAATATGATAGCGTCAGATGAGGCATATGATGATGCTGTAACAATGTTAGAGGGTAGATTTGGGAGAAAAGATATGATCAAAAATTCATTGATGAGCGCATTAAAAGCTGTACCAAAAGTTAATAAATCTAGTGATACAAAGGGCTTAAGGAAACTAGTTGATACTTGCGATGGAAGTATAAGAAGTTTAAAAAATCTAGGGGTAAATATGAAAGAAAATAGTCTCAGTCTAGGTCCCGAATTATTAGAAAAAATACCAAAAGATATTAGAATTGATTATAGTAGAACCAAAAATGGGGATGAGGATTGGGATGTAGATCACATTTTGAAATTCTTGAGAAGGGAGGTGGAAACTAGAGAGGTATCTGAATCAATTGGTGGGGACGAATCGCACTCTGGTAGAGATCAAAATAATAAAGATAAACAAAAAGATAAATATCAGCCTAAATTGGAAAGGTTCAGAAATCAAGGGTCCGCCTCAGCATTGACGGTTCAGAGGGGTCCTCCACCAAAAAATAATTATAGGAACACTAACCCACAGGGTAATTACTTTAGAAATTATGCCGGAAAGAAAACTTTCTGCATTTTTTGTAAATGTGAGGACCACGCCTCGATTTGTTGTACAAATCACTCATTAGAAGCCAAAAAGAATTTAATTAGATCAGAAAATATATGTTACAATTGCCTTAGAATGAGTCATGATATGGCCAGTTGTTGGTCCCCATTTAACACTTGTAGGAAATGTGGTAAGAAACATAACGTTGTAGTCTGTGACCAGTTAGATGTAAATAGAGGACAAAATAACCCAGCCAGAGAAAGGGGACACCCTGAAGAAGCCAACCCCACTCAAGCAAATTCAGTATAGATAGCTGTTAGTAATCAAGTAGAATGTAAGAAAACGGTTATGCTACAAACAGCTCGGGCATTAGCTATGAACCCAGAAAACCCAAATCAGAAACAACCTCTTAGGTGTCTGTTAGATGGGGGAAGCCAGCTGTCCTTTATTAAAAGGGACATATCTAGAGATATAAAATTACCAGTAGTAGGAAATACCCTTCTAACTATCTTTAGTTTTGGGAATAAAGACGCCCCCCAAGTAAATCGAAATGTAGTAAAAGTTACTTAACAGAACCAACAAAACCCATATGAATCGGTCAGCATAGAGGCAGTAGAAGTACCTTATATCTGTAATGCTTTAATTAAACCTCGCTGCGATGAAATTGAAAGTTACCTCAAAAATAAAGGGTTACAATTAGCTGATGAGCCAGACGAAAAGGCTAGCGATATGGGGATTTTGATTGGAGGCGATTCATACTGGGAATTTGCGTCAGGTCAAATAGAGAGGTTAGGCAAGGCCACAGTGGCGCTAGAAACAAAGATAGGTTGGGCTATAGCGGGACCCATAGAAATAGATAGTGCGGGGGTAGAAACTTACTCGACACTCCACGTTAGCGTAGAAGAACGCGCGGATAGAATCATGCAAAATTTGTGGGACCTGGAAGCTATTGGAATCCAACCCGAATTAGAAAATAAATTAATAAAAGAAGAAATAGTCCAAGAGTATTCTGAAAACGTAAAATTTGAGGACGGGCGGTATGTAGTAAAATTCCCGTGGAAAATTGATAGAGAGAACCTGCCTAATAACTATGGGGAGGCGAGGAAAAGAATTAAACCACTAATTAGAAAGTTTGAAAAGAATGCAAAATTTCTCCAAGAGTATAGCGAGGTCATACAAAAACAAATAGATTTAGGAATAATTGAGGAAGTCCCTGGAGAGGAATTGGAAGCTCCAACCTGTTATTATTTACCACATCAGGGAGTTATCAATGAAAATAGCGCCACCACAAAATTGAGGGTGGTTTTGGATGGTTCCTCCCATGAAAAAGGGAAACCCTCTTTAAATGATGCTCTAATGCCAGGACCCAATTTAAATCCTGACCTTGTAGGAATAATGATTAGATTTAGGACACATTCCGTAGCTATTACCGCGGATATAGAAAAGGCATATTTACAGGTTGGTTTGGATAAGAAAGGTAGAGTTATGACCCGATTCCTATGGATCCAGGAAGAAGAAGGGAAAGTACTTAGTGATAGGTTCAGGGTATTCCGTATGACTAGAATCCCTTTCGGAGTGGCCCCCAGCGCGTTTTTGCTCGCCGTAACTATTAAAATGCATGCTAATAAATATGAAAAATCAGATCCAGAAGTCGCACAAATCTTAAAAAATGACCTGTACGTCGATGACGTAACTAGTGGGGTTCAAAGCGCGGAAAAAGGTTGGGAAATATCAAACAAAATGAACAGAATTATGGGAGAAGCAGGTATGTGTTTACGAAAATGGAATTCAAATTCTAAAGAACTTAGATCGATGTGGGGGGAGCGGGAGAAAAATTCAGGACCCGTAGCCATTTTCGGAAGCAATGAAAATTCCGGAAAACAGAAAGTACTGGGAATTAACTGGGAACCAGAAACAGATGAGTTTTCCTATAATTTACAAAAGTTGGTAGGTTATCTCATGAAAGTCGAAGTAACTAAAAGAGCTGTTTTGAGCTCAGTTTCCCAAATATTTGACCCCATGGGATTAGTAGGTCCTTTTACCCTCAGAGCGAAGCTATTGTTTCAGGAATTATGGAAACAAAAGGTCACCTGGGATCAGGAATTAGGTGGTCAACTCGCTACCACGTTTCAAGAGTGGTGTCAGGAATTGCCCTCACTTAGAAAAATAAAATTCCCAAGATATTTTCTAGACCAGCTTCGCGGAGAAATTAAAGAAATACAAATTCACGCCTTTAGTGACGCGAGTCAAGTGGCCTATGCGGCTGCAATTTACCTCAGGATAGTGACAACATTAGGAGAAATTAAAACAGTTTTAGTCGTGGCAAAGACCAGGGTAGCCCCTCTCAAAGAAATGGATTCTATTAGATCCATACCCAAGTTAGAATTAATGGGATGTTTGCTAGCTGCTAGATTAATTAGATATACTAAAGATTTATACCAAAATGAAGTCACGGGTACCCGTTTGTGGACAGATAGCACAATAGCCGTATGTTGGATTACCAAGAAGACAAAACGTGGAAACCTTTCGTTTCTAATAGAGTAGAAGAAATTCGGAGGCTAACCAACCCAAAAGACTGGAGTCATTGTCCTGGAGAGGACAATCCCGCAGATTTAGCCACTAGGGGTGTCAAGGCTAGTTACCTTCCCGAATGTAAGGTTTGGTGGAAGGGTCCCAAATGGTTAAAAGGCGATCCTGAGAACTGGCCACAAAGTCCAATAGGAGTTAATAAGCAAGTGGTCGAAGCAGAGAGGAGAAAAGTATTCTTACATGTGCAAACTAGTGAACCACAATTGATTCAGAATCTTATTGATTTAAACAAATTTAGCAAAATTAATAGGGTTATTAGAATAACCGCATGGGTACTTAGGTTTCTGAGACACGTGAGAAAAAAGGGGACAAAAATAAAAGGGGAATTAAATTCAGAGGAATTAAAGAACGCAGAAAATCTGTGGGTTAAACACACCCAAAAAGAAATTTACCCAGACGAAATTAGGAAGCTAGAAAAACATAAGCCCCTTGATTCAAGATCTAAAATTGCAACTTTGAAACCGTTCATCAATGACGAAGATCTATTGTGTGTGGGGGGTCGCATAGAAGAAGCAGAATTTAGCTATAGGCAAAAACACCCCGCAATTTTAAATAAAAACACCAGATTAGCCGCTCTCCTGATGGAAAGAAGCCATAACGATGTCATGCATGCCGGAGTGCAAGGCACTATCACTGAGATAAGAGAAAAGTATTGGATAATTAGTGGTCGGCAATTAGCCAAACAAATTGTAAAGAGGTGTAACCCATGTAAAAGGCAAAATCAAAGGGCAGGTGAAATGGCGGAAGCTCCGCTCCCTAAAAGTAGAATCGTGGAGACCCAGCCCTTTGAAACAATGGGCCTCGACTTTGCTGGGCCTATATATCTAAGGCAAAAACCCAACAGTCAAAATACTATTAAAGCCTATATTTGCCTTTTCGTATGTTCAGTAACACGATCTATCCATTTAGAAATAGTGCAAACAATGTCCACCGACGATTTTTTATTAGCAATGAGGCGCATGATAGCTAGACGCGGAATACCAAAAGTTATTTATAGCGATAACGCTAAAACCTTTGTTAAAGCTAATGATGATTTAAAAGAATTATGGAAAAACTTAAAAACAGAGGATATTTTGAAATTTTTTGGAAAGAAAGGAATTTCCTGGCAATTCATTGCCCCAAAAGCACACTGGTGGGGTGGCCAGTACGAGCGTATGGTTCGTAGTGTAAAATCAACACTGAAAAAAGTATTGGGTAAAGCCCTTTTAAACCATGTCGAAATGGAGACAATATTAGTTGAGACTGAAGCTATGTTGAACTCCAGACCACTAAGTTATGTATATAACGACGCTAGCGAACCCAGTCCCCTCACTCCTGGTCACTTCCTAATTGGAAAGCGATTGTCCAGTTTACCAAATCAAAAATTTCAAAATACTCCAAATGACATCAAAAGACAAGATCTAACTAAAAGACTAAAGTATAGACAGGCTCTCTTGGAGCGAGTTTGGAAGAGGTGGAAAACGGAGTATCTTCTGGATCTCCGATCTGCGCACCATAGCAATTTAGCAAAAACAGAAACTCCGTTTAAAAACAATGATGTAGTTTTAGTGCATGAGGACAATATTCAAAGGCAAAATTGGAAATTAGGAGTAGTGGTAGAAAGTCAGAAGGGTCGAGACGGGAAGGTACGATCTTGTCTAATAAGAATGTCTAACGGAAATATCATAAGCCGGCCCATTCAATTATTGTATCCCCTAGAAATTAATGATTAATTGGCTGATGAAATTTGTTAAAAAAAAATATTTTGTTAAAAATGTATTAATATGTGTAAAAAATACTGCATGTGTTCCCTTCCGTATTTTTGGGGGGAGTGTTAAATATTTTTATATCAAAAGTGTATAACTTATTGTTGGAATTATTCTCCTTTAAAAATGTAAAAACCCATGCTACCAGTTTTCATTTTCAGAGAGCTTCAAAACCCTTTTAGTTTAACTCTTTCCATCCTCAAAAAGAAAAATACCAATGACGTAGGTGAAAAACCAAAATGTATAGAGATGGAAAGATCTTTTAGTGAAAACCACCCAAGATGAGGTTACCGACTGGAAATGAAAACTAGGGTCGCTGGGCAGAGGCGTGGTAGAATGGGGCTTAACCCCAAACAACTCTCCGACCTCCCAAAAAGAGGGAATTCACCCAGCGACTTAAAAGCAAGGTTTGCTCAGTAAACATGTATAAAAGAAAAACGAAGTATTGGAAGAAGATGTTCAGTTGAAAAATAAAATTGTAAGGGGTAGCACGAGATTTTGTCTCTCCTTAACACGGAAAATATAAACGTAAAACTTAAACCAGAAAACTCAACTCGCGACAGTTCTTTTATAGTCCCAACTAAAAACTTAAACTATCAACGAAAAAATATAAACTTATGTAGGGCGAACCGAACTAATCAATAAAAATCTCCCACACACGTGACCGCGTTCGCAGTTTGCAAATCGGAGCAAACGTATTTTCAATTTCCGGACCGCATTTGCAGTTCCCGGAAATTGTATTCCACTTACAGGCTATTACTCCATTGCCTGTCTAACACCACCAGCCTTTGATCTTTGTCCATCCCACATAGACACCAGTCTGTACACACTGGCTTCTAAACACCACCATCTTCTAGTCCTTCGCCCATTCCACATGGTCACCAGTCTGTACTTACTGGCTTCTAAACACCACCATCTTCTCGTCTTTGTCCATTCCACATGGACACCAGTCTGTACACCTGGCTTCTAACACCACCATCTTCTGGTCTTTGTTTTTGTCCATCCCACATGGACACCAGTCTGTACACCTGGCTTCTAACACCACTATCTTCTGGTCTTTGTTTTTGTCCATCTCACATGGACACCAGTCTGTACACCTGACTTCTAACACCACCATCATCTGGTCTTTGTTTTTGTCCATCCCACATGGACACCAGTCTGCACACCTGGCTTCTAACACCACCATCTTCTGGTCTTTGTTTTTGTCCATCCCACATGGACACCAGTCTGTACACCTGGCTTCTAACACCACCATCTTCTGGTCTTTGTTTTTGTCCATCAAACATGGTCACCAGTCTGTACTTACTGGCTTCTAAACACCACCATCTTCTAGTCCTTCGCCCATTCCACATGGTCACCAGTCTGTACTTACTGGTTTCTAAACACCACCACCTCCTCGTCTTTGTCCATTCCACATGGACACCAGTCTGTACACCTGGCTTCTAACACCACCATCTACTGGTCTTTGTTTTTGTCCATCCCACATGGACAGCAGTCTGTACACCTGACTTCTAACACCACCATCTTCTGGTCTTTGTTTTTGTCCATCCCACATGGACACTAGTCTGTACACCTGGCCTCTAACACCACCATCATCTTTAAGGTTAAGACATACGCGGCGATCGGCTTGGGTTACGAGAAACGTCTAGCTTTCCAATGGAGGGGTCTTCCTCCAAGGTTCACGCAATTGCGATGTGCTTATCCACAGCTGCGATTCGAATCCTTTATATAATACCTATTTGAGTAAGGTGAAACAACAGTCATATCCTTCAATTCAAACGTCAATATTAGTCAAGTCTCTCAAGGTTGTTTAATTATTCTTTTTTAAAACGATGTAACGCTCAATAAGGCGAACAACTAACGAAGAAAATATTAAATATTAATTATATTTATTTTAATATTTAACGGAAAGAGTTAAAAAGCAGTCTATTTTTTGTCTGTGAGTGTCTGTCCGTTGCCACACTAGTGCGCCGAGTTAGCAGTTCGCTTTGTTTTGATGTGTTAAGAAATCCTACAGAACCTTAATATTCACTTTTTCCATAATATAAAGTGAATATGTGGAAATCTTTTTCGCAATTACGATGCATTTAGTACTTTTGTAGCTTTAAAGCTCTGTTTCATTTTGATATTCCAAGGATGTTTTTTAATATTATTATTTGAAATGGCTGTTTATATATTACTTAAGCTATACTACATCTGTATATAGAATAATCCTTGGTTTAGTTATTTCAAGAAGAAAGCTAAGGCTTGGATTCTGTCGGAATCCGCAATAGGCTTAGTGAACCAAAGAGTAAATAATTGAGACCTGAGGTGGAGTAAAGTTTGGGTTTTGATTATCGTGTCTGTAATGAAGGGACATTAACGGTTCAGAGTGAGCCGAAAGTTAAATACACGTTTAAATAATCATATATGGATTTTATAATAGAAGAAAGCATCATGGTAGCAATTAGATCAGTGAAAGTGCTAATCGTTATCGGGTTAATGGTATGCATCAGAGAATAAAATTTAACATAGAACTTATATATTCTTTGTAAATAATGATTTGAAACTTACGATTAGCGGATGATTATATATTTTGACAATGTAGAGAAAACTATTCAATGACTTAAGCCTCGTTAGAAAAAACAAAGCGAAAAATGTTGCTCTAGTATTTCGATATTGAGTCGTGCACTAGTCTTTTCCCCGACTCGGAGAGGTAATATTTTGGTTTTCCCAACTTGTTAATAATTTTTAAATTAGTAGGTTACACACTCACTACTAGGCATCGCGAGTTCGCGACAAACAGTCACAGTCACAGAACACAGACAGTCAGACACGATGATTGACGAATCACGAATGACGACGTCGTCACGTGAAAGTGACGTGATCACGTCGACCGTCGACGTCACGCAGCCGTTGCCGAATTTGAATTTCTGTCTGTCGGAAACTCGGAATAGTCGGATAACGGGAGGACGGTAATTTTAATTTATTATTGTTCTAATTTTTATTTTATAGAATTTGGAGAGTTTGGACTTGTTTGTGTTGTTTCAAGAATTTTATCATCGCTCATGCCAGCTAGTAGCTTCAGTATTTATTATCTAATAATTATTTTATTTTGGGCCTTGGTTGGACTCTTGTCTTGGAGGCTTGGAATTGGAAATGATTTTGGGGCAAGTTGAAGGTTCCCAGTTCCCACTGTTCAACCTAAATAATTATTTTACAGATAATCTATTTAGTGACGCTCTTGGCCAGAATCTCAGTTGGTAAATTTAATTTAGGCCTACCATTATTCTAATTATCTTGCAGGTTTTTGAATTCATTCAACACATCTCTTTGGTGACGCTCTTGGCCAGAATCTCAGTTGGTAAATTTAATTTAGGCCTACCATTATTCTAATAATTACTTTACAGATTTTGAATACATTCAACATGTCACCTCATTGGTTTCAGGAAGAGGGCCTTGATTGGTAATAATTTTCAATTATTTTATTGATTTTGGGCTTTGGTTTCTGAAGATAATGAGTTTGGTTTTGATTTTCAAAGATTTAATTTTCATTTCATTTTTGTTTAATAGTTTTGTGAGAGTTTGGACATTGCGTTCCAAGTTATAATCACTCTGCTTAGCTGGTAAGTTTCATTTGGTATTTTTTACTTATTTAGTTTTTTAACAGTTATTATTTTTTACTCATTTAGTTAATTTTAACAGGCATTATATTTTTCTTTAATTTTAACAGGCATTATATTTTTCTTTTAGTTTATAACTATTATTATTTTGAGCTGGAGTGAGGAGTTCACTTTAAGTAATGTCTAAACAGGGCAGGGCGGTTGGAGACTTCGAATTTTGAGTTTCTAACTTGTATTATTGTTTTGGACCGGGGTCCACTTTGAGACTGAAAAATAATTTATTAAATTGTTTAGACTTCATAGTCAGAGATTTAAGTCAAGACTAGAGTACCTGAGCAAGTCCCACGCAATTCACACACCTCAAAAACACCAGAAAAACTAGCAAAAAGTAAAACAGTTACAAAAAGAAATATGTTAGAGTACTGCAGGGGATCTATTCATATGATTTTAGTTAAGCATAAGGAACAAAAAATATTAAATCAATTATTTCTTCAATATTGTTTAAAACAAATATCTGAGTGTAGAAAAGTTTTCACTTATGGTAATTTGTAAAGGGGGCTGCTTAACATAAAGTTTCAGATGTTTAATGGTTTAATCTGGTGGCATTCTTTTTCTTAAGAGATCATTAGACGGTTGCCAACTGTAGCACTCTTTTGAATCTTTTATTAACTCTTTCGTTAATAAAAGTTCATTGCATGATTTTGTTGATAATAAACTCCTCTGCGCCGATTTAATTTTGTTATAGTGGGAAAAAATTCTTTCGACCGCCGCACTTGAATGTGGCAAAGAAATCATGGCTTTCGCAAATGGGCCTAGTATTGGAAACCTTTTCTCTCCTAATGAATTTTTCATCATGTCAACGCATGACCAAAATTGTTCCAAAGTCAAATTGGATTTTGCGGACTCCTTCAATCTTTCAATTTGAGGTAAACTTTGCCATTCGAAGTTTAATTGATCAAGTTGGTTTGAAGGTACAAGATTGGGGAAAAAATGCGCTAAGAGAGCGATACTATCTATATCTCCCGATACTGTAGCTTCAGGCTCCAGCCATGATAGTCTTGCAAGAAGTTTATCGTCCATAGGGAATCTCTTTTTTATTTGATTACATAACTCCACATAGAATTGAATAGCTCTTGTTTGAAATCCTTTCAACTCTTGTGGGTCAAGTTTATTCTCTGAATTATCTGATAATTCAGATACTAATATTTCGACTTTTGATCCAAAATAAATCTCTCTGATATCTTTGTGGTGATCAGTATCACTAGGCTTGATATTTTGTATAGCTGTATTTTGGACAAATTTTGTATTCATAAAATATTTTAAAATTGTGGCGTAGTGCAGTTTGATGTCTTCGTGGAGTTTTGTAATCCTCGGAGATTCCATTTGGAAAATTAAATTCATTTTATTTACTTGCGATAAAATGAACTCCAAAAAATAGAAGTATAATTTATATACAGGGCGTTGAGAATAAGAGTGGCAGAGATTATTTTATCCATTAGTGAAGCATCAGTAAAAAAAAGTTTCAGGGCTTCCCATTGCTCTAAGATTCTTTTAACAACAGCTTCCAAAGATAACCATCTTGTTTGGCAAGGTCTTAGTATTTTGTGTGGGTCTACCTTTACAAACTCTTGGAATTCTTTATATTCAGATATCCTTTTCGCACTGTGGCTGAAATAGGCGTAGATGTCTCTTGCGAGATCTTCAACCCCTCGTGGCAGTGTTTCACATGCTGATGAAGCGCAAAGATTAAAAGAATGGCAGATGCAGCCTCTAGCATACAAATTAGGGCAGCTCTGTTTTAAAAGTGCTTGAACTCCTCTTGCACTTCCCATCATTATCAGCAGCAAATCCGATCATGTTTCCTAGTGGAAGCCCCAAACGCTCCAAAAGTTCCCGTAATTTCTCAACTAACGTTTGGGAGTCTGCTTTTGGAACTTCCACTAGCCCCAAGAAAGAATCGCGGACGCGATTAGCTTCAACGTCAAAATATCTAATAACAACCGCAAGACATTTTGACGTTGACACGTCAGTAGTTTCGTCCATAATGACGGAGTATGGTATGCTGCCAACCTTCCTTTTTAAATAATCAGTGGAAGCTTCAGCTATCAAGCCGATCAATTTGGTAGTTTTTTTCCTACCACATTTAATGTTACTCGCAATCTCTGAGTCAGGGAATGCGCTTTTCATCAATTGTGGTAGGTGCTCCATTATTTTAAAAGATAAATTGTGCTCGGCAACAAAGCCAGCTAGTTTAAACTCTGCGCTTCTGACTTTTTCTTCAGCAGGACTGAGACTGACATGGGCCTTTAAAGCGGTTTCAATTTCTGGCTGTTTTTCCAGAGCGAGTCTTCAAATTTTTGACATGTAATGGTTTATTTTTGTGCCTGTTTATGTGGTTTATATGTCCCAGAATGACTTTGTTGCAAACTACACAATATGCTCTCTTGTTTTTCTCTTCGAGCCATGCTTCAATTCCTTTTAACCATTTGCTTTTGAACTCGGGATATTTGAAAGATCTTTTCTTTAATTCTGTCTCAGGCTCACCCTCTTCATCCAAATCAGTTTGTTTGGGGGGCAAAATTTCTTCTACAAAATCGTCGTCTCTACTTGTCGATTGACCACTAGCTTTGTATGTGGTAGTGGTAGTGGTACTCGTACTTGCCAAAGACGAAATGTCCCCAACCAGACTTGAAGTTGTTGCGCCTACAGATGGGTCAGCCGGTAATGAACTCGAAGCGCTTGAGCTAGATTTAACAGCTGTAACCTCCTCCGCAGTCGATGATCTTTTAAATCTTTTGGTTTTTATTAAAAATGTATCCATTTTTATATAAAATCCCGGCTCATTCCTATTTTAGTCTTTTAGAGACCGTTTTCCATACTGGGAAATTTTTTAGTATGATAGTAGTGGAAAAGCTAAACCTATGATGGAGAAAATAGTATGAATTGCTACATTGTGCCGACTAACCATATGTAAATGTCGCCCTGTTTTTGTTATGATCAGCCCTCATAAATTTCCGCCTTTTCCAAAATATTGCTATTTTACTGTCTTTTTACCGTGAAAAGAGGGAGGCGCATACTGTGCCTTTAGTGAATAAACAGGAAAAACGAAATGGGGGATTATTATAATTCACAAAAACTTCTGTATCTACTGCTTTAATATTATGGCCTCCATAACCGATTAAATACCCCATACATTTGTACAAATTTAAAATTTACTGCCTTTTCCGGAAGTTTTTGAATTGGTCATATGACTGACTTAAATGCAGTTTCACACTGCGTTTTAGGTCGATCAAATGACCGACTTTATATGCACTTTTACACTGCAAGCGAGAACAACAATCGCTTAAACGGGTTTAGTTTTGCATGTAAGAACTGCCCTCGCTACAGGGGATTTAGTTCCCTCAATGCGGAACCTTGCTATAAAAATAGAACTAATCGCTAATAATAATCAGAAATTATATAAACAGTAAAACCATACGAAACCGTGATTAATCAAAGTGTAGCTATCCATAGCATTTTCTCCGTCATCGGTTTAGCTTTTCGTTTGAAGGAACAATACTATACTTATATTTTTACTACTATCCTGCTTAAAAAAAATTCCCTCTATCGAAGGCGGCCCCGACGCCCTGTTACCCCTGTAAATAGGAATGATCCAAAATCCCTTTTACGCGCGTAACAGTTTCTGCGAATAAAAAAAAAATTGTAAAAAATCAACTATTCGAAGTCATATGACCTGTCTACACTGACTGCGACTTAGTTTAGGAATGGCCCTTTTGGGGCAAAATGTTAAATATGTGCTGAACGTTTGATGATTCACTCTGTATGATTTAAGGGAATTTTTTATTTTACAGATAGAGTACAAGAATGTCACAAAGCCGTGAAGAAGTGTTGGGGATTTTGGGGAATTTTTGTTTCGACACATCTTAGGCTTTAACTATGGTAGCGTGACATACAACAAAGATTTTTTCTTTTGGGAAACTTGGAAAAAAAACTTTAGTGATATGAGAAGGATAGAGTTGAGTAGGAACAGTAACGAGGTGTCAACCGTGTCATCATTACACAGTATCCATTTGAACAGACAACAGAACAGTCACCAATTAGGCCCAAAAAAGCTACATTGACAAAGCGACATTTATTACTGTAATTTTTTCAGCTAATTACTGAATCAATTTACGTACGCTAGATTGAGTGATACGCTACACGTGTCATTCCTTTACAATAGAAAGTTAGAAACTCCAACCTGCTTAAACACTACGGTTGATTTGATTGTAAAACTTTCTTTTTCAAATGTACATTGTAAGATTGCTAATAAAATGTTGCAGATTCGCTTCCCTTAAAATGTTGTCAAAACTAATTTTAAACGCTAATTAAAGTTAATTTATAGGGAAAGTTGCAACTAAAACTATTACTAAGCTATGTTTTTAAAGAGTAAATTTAGTGTATGGATTTTCGCAAAGGAATGTTTAGATTAACGCTGATTGGAAGGTTTAGTGTTTTCGTAGGAGGAATAATTAAGTATCTGGTTAACTAATTGAATCAAAATTTTGAGTTTCCGAGTTTGGTGATGACGTAATGGCTCTGAGACAGACTATCGTTAATAAATTGCTTGATGTGCACCTCACACTTATCTTTTAAATACTTATGCTAAGCCGTTTTAAAGGGCGCTGCTACCATGGCAACCGTGGGAGTAGATCATGAGAGCTTGCCCTGTCTCTCATCTTTAGTCGTCACGTCACGGAAAGATACCCCTTCACTTAAAAAAGTGCATAAGCTAAACTGGTATAAGTTTGCATTTTAAGTTTAATTTTTATCCACAATTTATTTGCAATTTTTTTTTATTTAACAGTTAGTTATCGACTAGATAGACTAATTCGGGGGCGGGAAATACGAAAATATTACTCTCGAATTTAGGACGCATACTTTTTAAACTGTAGACCCCCGAAGCCTTTCACCACGCTTCACACTTAGGTTGTAATTTTAACTGGTGTTTAATTAGGGGTACCGTAAAAAGTTGAATAACTAATTAACCGCTCGTCATACGATGACAAATATAACTTTATTAGATTCCTCATAGTGTTTTACGTCAGAATATGTTAATTAAACTTGAATTAATCGATATTTTAATGACAAAAATTGCTTTAAAATACGCAAAATTTAAAATTTTGGCCGCTTTGTTTCAGATTTAATTGCGTAACTAATTAACGGCTAATTAAAATCAACACCGTCGGATTCAGGACATTCAAATCATTGGGACTTCGTATAATTCCTTAATTAAAACACTAATTAAAATTAAGAAAACCAAAAATAACCGAAAATTTAAATTAATTTGGTTTTTCATTAATTGCGGCTCATAATTAACGTAAATTAAAAAGGGAAATTAACTTTCTGACTAATTTCGCAACGGAGAATCCAATGAAATTAATTTTTATTGCGTATGATTAAATTGTTTTTCGTCAACTTCGCTCTACGCTAATTTTCTTGTCACAATTCGATTCCGTGTCTCGAATTACCCCAAAATCAATATCGGGTTGATTAAAATAGGCCTAAATAACACAATTGAACGTGAAAAACCAATTAACTTTTCTTACGGCCCAAATAACACGAAATAAGGCTTATCCAAAGCGCAAAAATTAATACAACAACATCCCGTTAAAAATTCGCTGTTAAAATTAATTAATATTATTTTTAAGGAGAAATAATGCACTTTATTTGCGTTAATTTCGGGTATCGGCAATCCGTGTTATTTTCCAGAGTAGTTTAATAGAAAGATGCCGTTACCAGCTATAGAGTAATTTCTTTCCCATATACGGCAACGTCATAACCCTCTATCTCTTACCTTAGTGATATCCCCCCTCCCCTTCCCTTCCGGGGACAAATAGTATTCTCTAGTACAAAGTTGCCCCTAACGTAGGGGATAGACAGTTCACTCCCCCTCTCAATCGAAATTACTCTATATGGCAGAGAAAAAGGGGCGAAGCAGTGGGCGAAGCTGCATGTCGCCGCTGCCATGGCAACCGATACTCCGATAGTTCGCCAAAGGGAAGGGAGAGAGAGAAAGACAGCTTTGAAGAATCGACAAACAAGCTGCCGAGTTCCGCAACTTCCGCTAGATTCAAATCATTCAATGCCTCATGGTAACGTCGTGTCTGTCTGTCCTGAGAGAACATACGTGTTTTATTACACGGGTATACGGATTTTTAAGAAGGTGCCAAATCGACCGGAAAAAAATAAAAATGTGCATTAGGCGTTCAAAGTGCGGAAATTTCACCCCCCTCGAAGTAATTTTCAGAAAGGTGCCGAATCGACAAAAAAAAAAAATTAAATTGTGCATCAGGTGCTCAAAATTCAAAAATGTGCCAAAAATGCACAATTGTGCTGCACAGAACATCCTTGAGCCCCATATCCATAGTTGGCGCCTATTTTTTTTCATCAAGAAAAATTAAGTTTAAGTACTGTTTTTCATAGAGTGCTCTCAGGGTTAGGATGACGTAACTGCCCTCAGCGAGTTTTGGAGAGAATAGTTTCGTCTGTGGAATACGATCGAGAGGTCCGAGCACGCTCTGAATAATCAAAATTGGCACCGTGCGGAGAAGAAATTGTAATAAATTGTATATATCTTGACGCAAAATGGGCTGAAACCAATTAATAGACTTATCATTTTAATTAATTTACAAAAAATCTATTTTGAGTAATGATCGACAACGTATCTGATATAATTATTGGTTTTATGATGAGGCGTAATATCTTTAATGTAATGATAAAACCTCGTATTCTTCATCTTCAGAACTTTCAGAAGACGATTCCAGAAATAAATAAGCATAAGCGAGAACCTGTCTTCTATGAGATACCGCATGGTCCGCCATTTTAATTTTATTACGTCATACTCGAGCACCGTCGCTCCGTCGAATTTTTCAGAGCACGAAAGAGCAATTCTAGGGCAGTTTTTGGGGTCAGTGGAAAACGCGATTATGGGCGAGTGTTGCACTCGTGTTCCCAGTGGCGGACGAAAACGCGCCGAGAGTGCACTTAGAGTGTTCTAGTGCAGTCAGTGGAAATCGCTAATAGTTTTAATTACATGCTCCGACCTACGTGGTTTACCCTGAAACTATGGAACCTGCGACTTTTTAGCATGAGTTATGTAGTGTATTAAGCGAGTTTGGTCGTCTTACCGCGGGTCTTAGGTTATAGTAGGGTTGTAAGTCGGAAAATGACCGAGCTATATTTTTCCGGAAAATTTTCCGTATTTTTCCGCTAACGGTTTTTCAATTAAAAAGTTAAAACTTTAAAATTTTTCAATTGCCTTTCTTTTCAAAACATTCATTATTTGGTTTTAGGTGAATTCGGAGGGGTAAAAAATTGTCCAAGGGCACAGAGTCTAGTGACCCCTATTCTCTATAGGAAAAGTTCACTCATTTGCTATCGCTTGCATGCATAGGGTTCTCCATGAAGTAGCAGCACTTATTTAAAATCAATTCTTATAAAGTTTTACCATGGAACGGAATTTTAATATTTATAATAGGGTTACTGTTTGCTCTTATGACGGTATAAGGCGTTAGAGAGTCGAGACCTAACCGTTAATAGACCCAAGTGAAACTAAAATTATCAGGCATAAAGGATAGTGATCGTCTGTGTCATTGTAAGGGAAACGAGGCGTTATGTTGTTAATGTTATTAAGTTTGTTAACCCTGTTTAAAGTCACAAATTATGGGAAAATCAACCACTAATATTTGGTGGTATTTAATAGATCTACTAAAGATGGCAAAATAACTGGAGAATGTTTTAAATCTTTAAAAGTTAGATAAATTGACTCAAAGCTCACATAATTGCTAGTTTTATATTTTTCCGATTAGCGGATAATTTTCCGCGAAGAGGAAAATTTTCCGGAAAAGTTTCCGGAAAATTTTCAGTGTTTTATTTTTCCGGAAAATTTACAACACTAGGTTATAGTCAAATTCTTAGAACAAATAGCTAGCTTAATGGACATTTTATCTTTTCTCTGCTTAGGTTAAAGCCATTTAAACTTGATTACCTTGTGGGTGCTTGTAGGTACAGTCGTCTCCAATGAAAACTTTCTCTCCCGCGACGACTTGTTCATTCATTAGTACCCCAAATATTAGGTCTTGTGAAAGAAATTAAAAAACCAAAGTTAACCGTCACTTTTTAACAATCCAAGTTGGTGATGATGGTTCTCCTCAACTAAGATAAGAATATGGTTTTTTTTATTAAATGAAGAAGTTATATTTTGTTAGGAATATTATATATATATATATATGCATGTGAGTTCAAGTATGCGTGCAGGATAAAACTCACAGTTTAAGGATAATAAAGGGAAAAATTCATGCGTGCTTGTTCTTAAGGCACTGTATTATCAAAAATTGCCCAATGAACTAAGGTCAAAGTTCATTTGGCGATTTCATATAAATAGAGCGTAACAATGAGGTGTAGAGAACATTCACTATGCCGAGATTAAGTAATTTAGATCGAGAAAGGTTAATAGCTCTTCATGAAGCCGGTCGAAGTGTTGCGCAAATAGCCTTTCAACTTAATTGCTCAAAACCAACCGTAAGATATTGGATCGCAGCTCACGTAGATAATGGTCGCCTAACTGATTTGCCAAGACCTGGAGCACAACGAGTTACGACACCAGAAGAGGATGAAGTTATTGCAGCCATCGCTTTCAACAACCCGACAATCACGTGTCGTCCCATAAAATTCCTCATGGACTTAGAAGCTTCGGAACAAACTATTAGAAGAAGGATTCGTGCTTCCGGGCTTCGAAGCCGCATCGCAGCCAACAAGCCTTTCCTGAAGCCGGAGCAAGAAGCACAACGACTGGGCTTTGCCCGCGATTATTTGCATTGGGGAAATGAATGGAATCAGGTTATTATTAATCAAAACGCGTCTTGGATTTAACCAAGACCTAAAAAGTATCGATAAGAAGAGAGTTAAGCAAGTGACTGAAGGCCCAGATATAAAAAGTTTTTTTTAAATTAAGACTTACATGCTTAAGATGCTGTTCGGACAGTGGGACAAAGGACGATCTTTCTCGTAGAGCTTAACATGGCGGGTGGGTAAAAAAGGAGAGGGCGTCGGCCGTCGGGCAGCCCCTTTAAGAAACTAATGTTCCATCACCCTATTCCATTGAATAAACTTAATTTACTGGTAGTCAATTTATTCCCTCTCAATAATTTGAAAAATTTACTTATCTCGGGTTTTCGAGCACAATTCCATTCCCCGTTTACATTTTATAACTACATTTATCATTTTTAGGAGAGTACGTGTATGGCTTTGTGTCGTTAATAGGTTGCTAACATATCCCCGTTCATGGTCTGAACGATTTATAGTGAAACCTTTTGTTTTTGTGCAAATTTGAACAATGGCGGCAAATTCAATAGGGACGTTATGATTTTTAGTCTTGGTTAAACTTAATATATGTAAGAGGGAAAGACACGGGGAAAATACTTTTCCTTCCATATCGCTCGATGGAAAGATCATAAAAAGAGTAGAGACGTCGAGGGGTCAACCCCCTGTATATCCCGATACTGAGGATTGACATCTCTCTTTTTTAAGTAGAAAGGGTCTATAGCAGCGGTATGATAGACTACGGTCACACGGTTCTATGCCAGGCCCATGGCGTCTCTATCGTTTCTATGGTTCGCAAGCAGTAGGGGGTGCATACTATTCGAAATTTTTTTGATTTTCTTTGTTGTAAACTTGTAATTGTCAACTTAAGGGCGCTAAGGGTGTGAGAGTGTCAGCTGGACTCACTCAGCGCGGTCGTAGCCTGAAAATTCTGACTTGGCTAGTTTGCAATATAGCCTGCGTTCACCCAGTCGCGTGATCTAGGAGGCTGTGACTCGACTCTGCTACTTAGTCTGTATCAGGCTTCTGAACTAGTCCTTCGGACCAGTGACCCCTGATGTCTTAAATATGAAACTGGTTCCGGGGTCAGTAACCCTTCCCCTATTTATTTTTCTACTGGTCCCAGGACTTGCGGCCGTTCTCTCTTCTAAAAAAATCTCTCTCGGCTTAGGGTTGTATACACAACTGGACTCATGGAGCCGAAATTTATGTTAAAATGAAAATAATTAAAGAGGTCCCCATATCAATTTTTAATAAAAGTTGGAATTAATAAACTAGTCATTGGGACCAGTGACCCTCACGTTTTGAATAAAAAAAGTGGTCCAAGCTATTAATAAACTGGTTTTTGACCTGTAAACCTGTCTTATTTCCTAGCCTGGACTTTGTATATGTTCAGGAACAAGGTTAATGAATGTATTAACGGTTTTTAAAGGAATATGGGATTTATCAGGGATAGCCCTGGATTTATATACTTGTCGCCGCGAATCTTCCTATATAAATGTAGTATTTCTAGTAGCCGCAGAGACTTCTGGTAGCACTCTGTACGCAATAGGTAGAATACTTTTATAGAAATTGAAATTATTATTATTTACAAAATAAAATTTGGTCGAATTATTTCGTAGTTGTCCTATTTCAAGCCTAGGAATGTTCTCAAAAACAATTACTATTTGGTGACGAATACCTTAAAAAGTACTATTCACACGGAATTTTGGAGCAGCTTAACGCGTAATTGAGTGGGCTATTACCTTGGTGACGAGGCCAGCGAAAGAAGGCACGAGAGTGGCACAAGGCGTACTTCTAGTCGATGTATACAACTATGCATCCTCCTTGCTCGTATCGGGCATAGCAGAAGCTAAAGCAGACTACGACTAAATCGTTTTGTCATTGTTACGTGTAGTTTTATGGTATTTTTCATGACGAAATCCCCTAAAAATGATAAATGTAGTTATAAAATGTAAACGGGGAATGGAATTGTGCTCGAAAACCCGAGATAAGTAAATTTTTCAAATTATTGAGAGGGAATAAATTGACTACCAGTAAATTAAGTTTATTCAATGGAATAGGGTGATGGAACATTAGTTTCTTAAAGGGGCTGTCCGACGGCCGACGCCCTCTCCTTTTTTACCCACCCGCCATGTTAAGCTCTACGAGAAAGATCGTCCTTTGTCCCACTGTCCGAACAGCATCTTAAGCATGTAAGTCTTAATTTAAAAAAAACTTTTTATATCTGGGCCTTCAGTCACTTGCTTAACTCTCTTCTTATCGATACTTTTTAGGTCTTGGTTAAATCCAAGACGCGTTTTGATTAATATCTGTGACTTCGGTCTTAATTTTTATTAATTTTGTGTAGACACGTTGGTGATTTTATATTGATTATTTCAACGCTTATTTCTGCATGCCGTAGAATAGGGAGCTAACAGTTGTGACCCTGAAACGTCACACACTTCTATCACTTACTGGAGTTTCATCCCCCTAACGGTTGGAAACGCGCAAAAATGACAACCAGATAGGGCCTGCGTGACGTCAGACTATCTCATCCCCTAGCCAGTTGTTAGCTCCGTATAGGAAGTAGTTCATCATTCAATAGAAAATTGTTGAGAGATCGGAGCTATGGGAACGTCACATGAATATTTTTAGTCTAAATTGTATGACCTGAGCTGACAAAGATTGTAGTATCACACTATAGAGAGCTTTCAGTTGACTAGCAGTACGTCACACTCTCCCAAGTCTTACCGCGGTTCTGGTAGCCATATTGGGTGGTCTCAGCTTCATCCCTGCTTTAAACCCACCAATATGGCAGCGTAAATTACGTCACGAGACTCGGCTCCTCCTCCAACTGAAAGCTCTCTATTTCAGGTGGACCAAGACCAGATGCTCTATTACAAATTTTTGAGCCCCATTTCCAATGTCATTGTTTGAACAAGATCTTATTTAAAATGGATAATTTTTTTAACCTTGACGGGAAATGAAACATATAGAATATGCCATCTAACTTTAACCTAGTTTAAAGAACTAAGATAGTATTTTTTTTGTCGAAAATGGCATTAAATTAGTAAACTAGCAATACTTTAGCAATATTTCGGGGTGAAAACAAATCCAATTTTGTAATATTTTGGGAAAGATGTTAATTTGATAATAATAATAAGAAATACAATAACAGGCACACATTCAGTCATTCAGTTTTAATGTTATTAGCTCCACCCTTAAGTACAATTCTAATTGGATTCAGCCTTTGGGAAATTGAAGTTGATGTTTAAATGATTTGCCGGAATGCTAGGAGGTCAGGCAATGGAAGTATGCTTTGATTTATCATTAAATATAGGAAATAACAGGATTAAATTATTATTTACTTGTAACCATGAAATTAATGTTTTTATGCCCTGTAAACTATTTTATTTTTAATAAATAAAGTTAAATGACAGTTACGGTAATTTATTGATGACAAAATTTAGGGTTAATAATATTATTTCATATAATAGTTAAAATACAAATAGGAATGTTTTTAAGTAATGCCTGTTTAAAATTACTTTCAAGTACTAAATTGCATTAAGAATGTTTTTGTTTGACTATTTTCAAGTTTTTAAACACGCATGATTATGATATTGGAAGGCGCAAATTATTTATTTAATAAACATTTGGTTTGATACTTGCCACGTTTATTTACAGCATGTAATTTGGGCTTAATTTCCCTAGTTGTTATTTAATTATGGTATTCATTATAAATTTATTCCAGTCAATAAATATATTGTTTTTTACGTTTAAAGGTAAAAGTTGCATATTTTAAAGGGTTTTTCCAAAGAAAATTGTTTTTGACACCAGAAAGGCTTTTGAGGATAATTAGCGATTGCGTCCTGCTGCCAAAAAATAGACCTTAACAGGGAAAAGCTAAGAGTAACTATAATTAATTTTAAATGAATCTAAAATGTAAGTTTCACAATGAATGCGTGAGAGGGATTAAAAAATGTTCAAGGACAGTCATACGTGAAGGTTGGATTTATAAAGTGAGAGACTTCAACATTATCGTATGAATGCCTATAATAATTTTGTTAATCTCTCAAGTGAACAATTCAATGATGAAAAAATATTTACACACATTTAATCCTAGGATTGTCAAATTGAGACTATATAATTGCCAGAAAAATAGTAAGCATGTGTTTCAATATTATATTTTTTTAAGGTATAAAAAGGGAAGGGGAGTTTGTTAAATTAGTCCTAATATACTTAAAGATGCGGGGTACAGGGTTTTTAAAATTGGTAGTGATTTGTTGGTGTAGAATCTGCAGTTTAGTTCAGAGAGTTAATGAGGTGCCTTGTATTTCGTTAGTGACATCTCCAATCCAGTTGATTTTAGGTTTTTTTTCTATATTTATTACTATTGAACTCAGATGGCGTTGGGAGTTAATGTCATTAATTGTAGTTTTTTTACTGGTTCCATCGCGCTTGATTTTGTTTTGTTGATGTAAAATCTGCAGTTCAGTTCAGAGAGTTAATGAGGTGCCTTGTGTTTGGTAGCGACATCTCCAATCCAGTTGTTTTAGTTTTTTTTTTTCTATATTTATTACTATTGAACTCAGAAGGCATTACTGCTTAACGTCATTAATTGGCAGCAATTTTTTACTGGTTCCCTCGACCTTGCTTTTTTTGGCAAACGTCCGTTAAACAATGTAATATACCATCATGGTATATTGCTTTAAGGCGTTTTGATGAAAATTGAAATCCAAGGTTAATCGTTGGTATTTTAGAGTAACGAGTGAAGTACTTGAGGTTTAATCGAGTGGTGAAGGAGGGGGGATTTGGGGTATTTTCACCACCCGCGCGGACACGGGGTAGTCAGTTCCTGTA